>JAREIS010000471.1:0-354921 GCA_030060385.1 Muscicapa striata striata | reverse complement strand
CCCACATCCTTGTTCCAGAACGTCATGTTCCAAACTCTTTGCTCTTGCCTCCCATTTCATTCCTCTTTCAGTTTGCTGCCTTCTGGCTGAGCTAGTTGCCCTCCCAATTTCCCAATCTCACATCTCCCTGGAACCCCATAGGCAGAGCTGACTTTATGAATTTGCTTTCCTCAGAGACCACAGCTGCTGGGGCTCTCAGCCCTGCTCTGTTTCTTGAAAGCTCTCCTGACCAGCTGCAGGGATGGGGCTTGTTCTTTCACTGAGGGTCTCTGCTAGTTTGTGAGGTTTACACATCCCATTGTTTGGGGAGACCCCGGTTGCATGTGAGTGCTGAAGTTCTCCTCCTATCCGTACCGCGGGCGGCGCGCGGTGGCGGCTCGCGACTTCTCTCCCGGCCCGAGAGGGAGTTTTGGCCGCTCGCGGCCGCCGTACCGGCCCCGGGCCCGATACCGGCCCGGTTCCGCCGCACGTGGAGCAGGTGCGAGGCCGCGCGTGGCTCCGGGGCTGGTCCCGGCTCCGGGAGCACCGGGCAGAGCCCCCGCACGCCCCCAGGCCCGGCCAGGTGCCAGCGCGCCGGGCCCGGCGCCCAGACGCCTCATGGCCCGTGCCAGGATCCAAGATGGCGACCTGAGGGCAGCGCCCGGGCCGTGCCAGGGTCGAAGATGGCGGACACGGCCTCAGCTCCCCCATCGCCGCCCCCGGGGGTTCTGCACCCCAGACCCCACCCCCAAAAAAAAGAAAAAAAAATCACCCTGGAGGCAGCGAGGAAAATACCGCAGCAGCTTTTATTTACAGGCCCCTGGGGCGGGGGCTGCTATTGCACAGTGCAAGGGGAGGGGGCGGCCCCGAACCCCCTCCCAATGGCCACCAAACCCCCCCGGGGGGAGCGGAAGGGCTGGAGATGAAGGGGGAGAGGACAAACCCAGAGCCCCCCCAGCTGCCCTGTCACCACCTGAGGGGGGAAAAACACCCCCAGCCCCCCGGGTGAGAAATGAGGCAAAAATGAGGAAGGGGAAACACCCAGAGCTGCCCCTGCCCTACCCGCGCTCTCACTCTGGGGAGGTGAATAAATAAATAAAAATATATTAACACTGACATATAAAACCCGTCGTGAGCCTGGGGGGTGCCGGGGGTCCCTTCTCCCCACCCCGGAGCATTTGAGGGGGGTCCTGGGGGTCCCTTCTCCCCCCTGCATCACCCGAGGGTGGCCTGGGGGGTCCCTTCCCCCCCTCGGCCCTCCCCTGACACTCAGGGGGTCCCTGTCACACTTTGGGGGGTCCTGTCTAATACTGGGGGGTTCCTTCTCCCACCCTGGAGCGTTTGGGGCGCTCCTGGGGGGTTCCTTTCCCCGGTCCCGTTGTCCCGTAGTCCCGTCCCCGCTCAGCACTCGGGGGGCGCCCCGAAGGTGCGGCGGCAGTCGGTGGCTTTGGCGCTGGGGGGCTGCGCCCGCCGCCGCCGCAGCTCGTCCCGGCCCAGCGCCCCCCCGAGCTTGCCCAGCGCCGAGCGGTACCGGCGGTCAAAGGCGGCTGGGGGGGGAGACAGGGGGTCAGACCCCCGGTGTGCCCCCAGGAGTGCCCCAGACCCCTGAACACACCCTGAGCTCCCCCTGAACCCCCAGTTCCCCCCAGACCCACCGTGCCCATCTGTGTCACCCCCAGTGTCCCCCCAGGAGTGCCCCAGACCCCCCTGAACACACCCTGAGCTCCCCCTGAACCCCCCAGACCCACCGTGCCCATCAGTGCCCCCTCCCGTGTCCCCTGAGCCCCCCTGGATCCCCATGTCCCCCTCCCGAGCCCCCAAAACCAGCCCCCTGAGCTCCCTGAGTCCCTTGAATCCCCTGTCCCCCCCCCAAGCCCCCCAAAAGCAGCCCTGAGCCCCCCAGGCCAGCCCCTCACCGATGTCCGTGTGCTCCCGGCCCAGCGCCGCCAGCGTCAGGAACAGCAGCTCCCGGTAGATGCTCCTGCAGGAGGAGCCGTGAGGGGATTTTGGGGGATTCAGGGGGATTCGGGGGGTCTGTCCGTACCTGTGCAGGGTCCGGGGGGCCCCGGGCGCCGCCAGGGTGTCCAGGAAGAGCCCGATGGCTTTGTGCACCTCGTTGAGCCCCACGTGGCTCAGCAGGGCCTCGAGGAACGGCAGCGAGAACGGGGGGGCTGGGGGGCCCCAGGGGTGCAGCCGTGGGGGGATGTTACCTGGGGACCCCAAAGAGTGACCCCAGAGTCCCCAAATCCCCAGGGCTGTTAGCTGTGGGGTGTGCCCCTGCTGTTCCCCAGATCCCTCTCTTTGCTCTTGGCCATTCCCCTACTCATCCATCCCCCTGTGTCCCCTATTCCCACAACCCTAATCCCATACCTCCATATCCCAATTCCATATCCCAAATCCAGTATCTCCATTTCCATATCCCCATCCTTACACGCCCACTCCCATATCCCTCATTCCCACACCCCATTCCCATACCCCCAATTCCATATCCCAAATCCAGTATCTCCATTCCCATACCCCCAATTCCATATCCCAAATCCAGTATCACCATTCCCACACCCCCATCCCCACACCCCAATCCCACAGCCCGTCCCCTCTCCCCACCCCTTTCCCCACGCACTGTGCAGCCTCCACAGGACGTAGAGCGGGGGGCAGCTCTCGGGGTCGGGGCTCAGCACATCCCACAGCAGCCGCACACGGACCCGGGAGGGCTCGGGGGGCTGCGGGACAGGGGGGTCAGCGACCCCCAGAGCCCCCCAAAGCCCCTCACAGCCCCCCCAAAACCCCTCACAGCCCCTCACAGCCCCCCAGAGCCCCCCCTGACAGCCCCTCACAGCCCCCCAAGCCCACCTGGGGGTCCGGGGGCGCGTGCTGGGAGCCCAGCAGCAGCAGGGGCAGGCTGCTGGGCAGGGCCAGGCGCTGGAAGTACCAGACCAGGTTCCAGTAGATGATGGGGTGGCTGTCCACCAGCTCGGGCCGTGCCAGCAGCTCCCCGCCCTCGTTCTCCACCAGGCTCTCCAGCTCCTTGCGCAGCACCAGCGGGCTCAGGTACGCAAAGGCCACGCGCTCCCGGCGCCCCGGGGGCTGCAGGGGGACAGGGGGAGCCCCGAGTCGGGGGGGGGACAGGGGGAGCCCCGAGTTAGAGAGGGGGGGACACAGACACACGTGGGATACCCCCTGCCCAGCCCTGTATCTGGGAATAGGGGGGGACACATGTGGGACCCCCTGGCCTGCCCACAACCACCAAAGCACCAGCAGGGACCCCCAAGTGACCCCAAATCCCAGGTGGGACACTGCCACCCCCAAATCACAGGAACGAGGGACCCCTCCTCATTTCCAGCCCCTCCCAGGGACGCCTCCCCACCCCAAATCCCGTCCCCCCGAGCCCCCCAGCCCCCTCCTGTGCCCCCCTGTACCGGGGTGTCGGCGCAGCCGTTGCAGAGCTCGGGGGTCTCGTCCAGCTCCAGGCAGCGCCGGCGGTCGCTGAGCACCGGGCCCTGCGGGGAGGGGGGCACCGGGGCGGCCCCGGGGGGGCTGCGGGACACACGGGGGGGTCACGGCAATGGGGGCTCCGGGGGAGGTTTGGGGAGCACCAGAGGATGGATGGGAGGAGGGGGGAATGGTGGGGGGGGAGCACAGAGGGGTGTGGGGACACCTCAGGGAGGGCGGTGGGACCTTGGGCTGCCCCCATAGAGGATGGGGGTCCCCGAGGTTGTTCTGGGGGTGTCCTGGGGGTCCCCGAGGGTGTCCCGGGGGTCCCTGAGGGTGTCTGGGGGTTTCTGGGGGTGTCCCGGGGTGTCCCAGGGGTGTCCCAGGGTGTCCCGGGGTGTCCCAGGCTGTCCCGGTCCCCACCTCGGGGGGCGCGGGCGGAAGTCGCGGATCTCGATGCTCAGGAAGGGCACGAAGCAGCGGCAGCAGAAGGGGCAGCAGGTGTTGAGGTTGGAGTCGTCCGAGCTCCAGCCGGCCATGAGCTCCTCGTCGAACACGAGCGCGGCGCAGCCGGGGCAGCGCGAGCAGCTGGACAGCAGCACCTGGGGGGCACCGCGGGTGGGGGGGATCCCACCCCCAAAACGGGCCCTGAGCCCCCAAACTGGGCCCTGACCCCCAAACTGGGCCCTGAGCCCCCAAACTGGGCCCTGACCCCCCAAACTGGGCCCTGAACCCTCAAACGGGGCCCTGAGCCCCAAACGGGTCTCTGAATCCCCAGACTGGGCCCTGAAACCCCAGACTGGCTCTTACCCCCTAACCTGAGCTCTGGCCCCAAACCCCTCTGTCTCCAAACCTGTTCTCACCTCCAGGGCGGGGGGCTCTGTCCCCGCTGTCCCATCCACGGGGGGCTCTGTGGATTTGGGGGCCCCAGTGCTGCCCCCCGAGGCATCAGACAGGTCCAGCTCACTGCCCAGGGACACGGAGCTCTGGGGAGGGGGGGACACGGGGTCAGGAGGGACGGCTGGGGGCTGGCACAGGTGACACAGGTGACACTCAGAGCCGGTACCTCTGACGCCGTGGACTCTGGGCGCTCCCGGGGCCGCAGCAGGGTCTCAGCGGGGCTGCGCCGTGAGGAGGGGTCCGCGTCCCTGTCCCTGTCCCTGTCCCTGTCCCTGTGCTCCGAGCCCCGCCGTGCCCCGGGCTCCCGGGGCGGGGGCCGCTTGCCGGGTGACAGCAGCTGCTGCAGCTTGGCCGCCAGCCCCCGCCGCGGGGTCACCCCCCCGGCACCGGCACCGGCACCGGGACCTCCCAGGACCGGCACCGGCACGGGACCTCCCCCGGCACCGGCACCGGCACCAGGCCGCCCCCGGCTCGTCGCCGCCGCTCTCGTCCGTGCCGATGTCCGACAGGCTCCCGTCGGCCGAGCCGGGCGCGCCCCGGGGTGGGGTCTGGGGAGCAGGGGGCCCTGCCCGGGTCCCCCGCCTCGGCCCGGGCGGGGCCGGGAAACTGAGGCTGCCGCTCTTGACCAGGCGCGGGGCCGCGCCCGGCTCGGGGTCCCGCAGGCTCCGGCCCGCCCAGGTGGTCTGGCGCTGCAGGGGGGGGCGCGGGGCGGGGGGGGCACCTGTGGGGGACAGAGGGGTCAGGGACAGTGCTCCCCCCGTGGCTGACATCCCTGGGGGGGCTCAGTCAGCTGGGGGACAGCAGGGGAGCAATGGGACCCCCCATAACAACTCCAAACCCCAGCGGGGTTCAAGCCCTGGCAGGAGGGGCCAGGGGGTGTCAATGGGGGACAGGCCCCCCTGGGACCCCCCATAACAACCCCAAACCCCAGCGGGGTTCAAGCCCTGGCAGGAGGGGATAGGGCAGAGTCACTGGGGTCACCCCCAGACCACCAAGATGCTCAGAGGGGCTCGATCCACCCTCAAACCACCAAAGCACCAGCAGGGACCCCCAGTGACCCCAAATCCCATGTGGGACCCTCCCAACCGCAATGAGCAACCCCTCCCCATTTCCACCCCCCACCCAAATGCCGTGTGAATCCCCGCTCAGGGGGCAGTCAGGGGTGCCCCCATTCCCCCAGCCCCTCACCCGGGGTGTCTCCGCCCGCGGCCCGGCGCTGGCGCTGGCGCTGCCGCAGCGGCTGCCGGAACTGCGCCGCCCCCAGCACCACGTTCCGCAGCTTGGCCCAGCGCAGCCGCCCCCCCTGCGTCCCCGCCGGCCACTTGCTCTCCAGCACGGCCTGCCGGGGGGGCACAGGGGGGTCAGGGGTGGCCGGGGGGACACCCCCTGCCAGCCCAGGGTGTCCCCCCGGGGGTCACCTTGTTGTAGTAGCCGTAGGTGACGGTGTTGGGGACGATGCCGGCGCGTTTCATCTCCAGCAGGACGCGCACCGACAGCACGGGCTCGCCGTACTGCCCGCACAGCTGCATCAGGATGCGGTAACACACCTGGGGGGGCACCTGCACCTCAGCCTGGGGCGCCTCACAACCCCCAATTATCCAGGTGGGAAAGAGCCCCGGGGTCACAGAGCCCAAGCTGTGCCCAATCCCCACCTGCTCACCCAGCAACAGCCGGGAATTCCTTGGATAGCTCCAGGATGGGCACTCCAAACCCACCTGGGCAGCACCTTTCTCCTTTTCCATGGGGAAATTCCTGCTGATTCCACCCGAGCCTCCTCTGGCCCAGCCTGAGCTGTCCCCTCTCCTCCTGTCCCTGCTCCCTGTTCCCTGTTCCCAAAGCCCGATCCCCCCGGCTGTCCCCTCCTGTCAGGGAGCTGTGCAGAGCCCCTGACCCCCTTTTCTCCAGGCTGAGCCCCTTCCCCAGCTCCCTCAGGAATCCTCCAGCCCCTTCCCCAGCTCCCTCAGGAGCTCTCCACTCCCTCCTCCTGCTGCTCCAGCCCCTCAATGTCCCTGCAGCCCTGAGAACTGGACACAGCAGCGGTCACTCCCCTCAGCAGCCCGGACACCCCCAGCCTGGCCACCGCCCATGCCAGCCCCGGATCCCCTTTCCCACGAGGATTTGGAGCAGGATTTGGACCCACCTCGTCGGGCAGCACCACCTTGTGCTGCTCCATCTTGCGCAGGACGTCGTAGGCGAGCTGCAGGGCGCGCAGCTTGGCGGGGGCAGCGCGCACCTGCGTGGGCAGGTACAGGAACCACAGCCCGTAGCAGTGGCCCAGCAGGCAGCGAGCCCAGAGCTCCGGCACCGCCGACGACTTCTGGGCCACCCGCTGGGCCACCTTCATCTCCTGGGGACAAGGGACAGGGGACACTCAGGGGATGGGAGCCGAGCCCGGGGGGTCACCTGGATGGGTGGCACAGCCACAGGGACACCTGTGCCAGTGCTGGCTGTGCCATCTGGGCACCTGGATGGGTGGCACAGCTCACACACACACCTGTGCCAGTGTTGTGACACCCGTGCAGGTGTCCCAGCCCCCCAGCCGTGCCCAGGTGCTGCCCCTCACCTGCTTGGTGCGCCGTGGGGCGGGGCTGCTCGGGGCGCTGCTCCGGGCCTGGCACAGCTGGGCCACCAGCGGGTCCCGGGGGGGCTCCAGCAGCTCCGGGCGCAGCGTGGGGAACCCGTCATACCTGGGGAAGGGCACAGGTGAGGGGGGTTGGGGATGGATGGGGCAGGCACAGGGGGGGCCCAGGGCTCTCACCTGTAGCGGGCGGGGGGCTCAGCCCCGTCAGGCCCCGCTGGCTGCTCCGGGGGGGTGATGAACACCGTGTGCTCCCCGCCCCGGGGGTCGTCCAGCTCCATCAGCGGCGTGTCCTCGGGCTTCTCCAGGTCCACCTGCACCTGGGGACACAGCGGGGACACACAGGGGTGAGGGGCTGGAGGCTGGCAGGGAGGGACACGGGGACACGGGGAGGGGACAGGAGGAAGGGACACAGGACTCACCTTGTCGACGCAGGTGTCGAAGAACTCGAGGCAGGGCTCGCGGTCGCTGGCGAAGGAGCAGTCCTCGATGAACTGCGTGAAGAGCTGCGTGCGCAGCAGCTGCCCGTAGAAACGCTGGTACGCCCGGTCCCGGGAGCGCAGGAACCCTGCACGGGGCACCGGGCACCGGGCACCGGGCACGGCACGGGGTCACCGGGAGAGCGGGATGGGGTGGGATAATGGGATAATGGGATAATGGGATAATGGGATGGGATAATGGAATGGGATGGGATGGGATGGGATGGGATGGGATGGGATGGGATGGGATGGGATGCACAGGATGGGATGCACAGGATGGGATGCACAGGTTGGGATGGGATGCACAGGTTGGGATGGGATGCACAGGTTGGGATGGGATGCACAGGATGGGATGCACAGGATGGGATGGGATGGGATGGGATGCACAGGATGGGATGCATAGGATGGGATGGGATGGGATAGGATGGGATGGGATGCACAGGATGGGATGGGATGCACAGGATGGGATGGGATGGGATGCACAGGATGGGATGGGATGGGATGCACATGGGATGGGATGGGATGGGATGGGATGGGATGGGATGGGATGGGATGGGATGGGATGCGCAGGATGGGATGCACAGGATGGGATGGGATGCACAGGATGGGATGCACAGGATGGGATGGGATGGGATGCACAGGATGGGATGGGATGGGATGCACGGGATGGGATGGGATGCACAGGATGGGATGGGATGGGATGCACAGGATGGGATGCACAGGATGGGATGGGATGGGATGCACAGGATGGGATGGGATGGGACAGATGGGATGGGATGCACAGGATGGGATGGGATGGGATGCACAGGATGGGATGCACAGGATGGGATGGGATGGGATGCACAGGATGGGATGGGATGGGACGCACAGGATGGGATGCACAGGATGGGATGGGATGGGATGCACAGGATGGGATGCACAGGATGGGATGGGATGGCACAGGATGGGATGGGATGGGATGGGGATGGGATGCACAGGATGGGATGCACAGGATGGGATGCACAGGATGGGATGGGATGGGATGCACAGGATGTGATGGAGCTGCACGCGCAGCACCCTGCCCTCCCCAGCCCTGCCCTCTCACCCTGCAGCGCGAAGAGGCTGCCGGCGTCGCGGGCGCCGGGCGCGGGCGCGGGCGCGATGGGGCGCAGGAAGGAGCGGTACCCGCGCAGGGCGCAGGCCATGAAGCGCAGGAACGCCGCCCGCGCCTCCAGCTCCAGCTGCGCCCGCCGCCCCGCCTCCTCCGCATCCCTCAGCACCAGCTCCGGGGCTCCTCCTCGCCCGGGGCGCTCAGCACTGCAGGGACACGGCGGGGCAGGGTCAGCACCGGGGCCAGGCCATGGAATGGTTGGGAACCAACCCCCAGGGAACCAGGGAATGAAGTTCTGATCCTGCCTGGAAAACGCTCCCAGGCAGGGGGGATTTCAGGGATTTTGACCCCGTGGGTCCCTCCCTGTTTGGGTTATTCCATGATTCTGAAATAGCGTAGCTGGGCAATGTGGTGACCCCCAGACAACCCTTGGAACACTCCCAGGACACCCCCCAGGACACCCCCAGAACTCCTTGGGACACCCCCAGGACACTCCCAGACCCCCCAGGACACCCCCAGGCCCCCACTCACGCTCATCCAGCTGCTGGGCCAGGCTGTGCAGCGAGGCCAGCAGCACCTTGCAGGGCCGGCGGGGCAGCGCGCGGGGCGACAGCAGCTTGCGCTCCTCGCTCCTGGGGGCACAGGCACAAGGGCAGGGCAGGGCGGGACCCCCTGTGACCCCCCCGGCACAGCCCACTCCCCACACCCCAGCACGGGGGGACACTCACTGGAAAATGGTGTTGGTGTCCAGGTCGACGAAGATGACGTCGCGGGGGGGCTCGTAGAGGTCGAAGTAGCTGGAGTGGATGCCTACAATGAAGGGCACGGGGGCACACAGCACGTCAGCCAGCGCCAGCGGGCACAGCGGGATGTAGGGGCACTGCCAGCGCAGGGGGAAGATCATCTGGGGACAGGATGAGGGTGGTCAGCGGCAGGGCCCCCGCCAGGAGGGGTGGGGGGGCCTGCAGAGCTGCAGGACCAGGATCAACAACGCCATGGGACCGGGATTGCTGCTCCTGAGGGACTGGGGTCCTTGGCACGACAGTCCCCAGCACCACAAAATGGGGATCCTCAGTGCTGTGGGACGAGGATCCCCAGTGCCACAGGTCCCCAGTGCTGTGGGACCAGGATCCCCACTGCCACAGGTCCCCAGAGCTCTGGGACCAGGATCCCCAGTGCCACAGGTCCCAGTGCTGTGGGACCAGGATCCCCAGTGCCACAGGTCCCCAGTGCTCTGGGACCAGGATCCCCAGTGCCACAGGTCCCCAGTGCTCTGGGACCAGGATCCCCAGTGCCACAGGCCCCCAGCACTGTGGGACCAGGATCCCCAGCACGGCGTGTCCCCACGCTGTCCCTGCAGTGTCCCCTGCGGTCACTCACCGCCACCAGGGCCTCGCCCACGCTGGTCAGCACGTCAGGGCGCAGCGAGTGGATGAGCAGCTTCTGCTCGGTGAGCACGGCCACCAGCAGCGCCACCGCGTTGTCGGGGCCCAGGTTCTGCAGCAGCGTCAGGAAACTGGCCCCGCTGCGGGGGGAAGGGAGACATCACCTGGTCACCAGGGACCCGTCCCCACCTGTCCCCCCGCCCCCAGCAGCGTCCCCCAGCCCTACCTGAGGGGCAGCGGGGAGGACACGGGCCGGCACAGCAGCAGGCTGTCGTACGGGGACATCTGCGGGGACACGGAGATGTGGTGGCGGTGGGAGCAGGGACAGCGAGCCCCTCCCCAGGTGAGTGACTCACCTGCACCAGGATCCGCGGGCGCTGCGGGGACGGGAAGGGCACGTTGTGCATGAAGTGGGAGATGTGCCTGCGGGCGGAGCGGCCCCGTCAGCGGCGCGGCCCCGCCGGCCCCCGCCCCGCCCGGAACCCCCCCTGTCCGCGCTCACGTCTCCAGCGGCAGCACGTGGGGGCCCGAGATGGAGTAGCGGTAGATGAACATGAGGAACTTGCGGAAGACGTCGAAGAAGGGCCAGTGCGACAGCACGCAGATGCTCTTGCGGGTGTGCAGCGAGCGGCCGGGCACGGGCCGCCGGTCCACCACGCTGAGCAGCCCCAGGCGCAGCGCCTGCGCCTCCGACAGCCGCTCCCGGGGAAACGCCTCGTGGAACTGGATGGCGGCGCCGTACACCTGCGGGGCGGGGCGGTCAGGGCGCCCCGGGCACCGGGACCCTGCTCCTCTAAGGGCTGGGAACCCCTGGAACCGGGCAATCTGATCCTACAAGGGCTGGGAACACCGGGCACGGAGATCCTGCTCCCACCACGGTGGTCAGGGCATCCCAGGCACCAGGACCCCACTCCCACCAGGGCTGGGAACCCCTGCAACTGGGGAATCTTGTCCCACAAGGGCTGGGAACCCCGGGCATGGGGACCCCACTCCCAGCAGGACAGTCAGGGCACCCCGGGCACGGGAACCTCGCTCCCACCAGGGCCAGGAACCCCTGGAACTGGGGAATCTGGTCCTACAAGGGCTGGGAACCCTGGGCATGGGGACCCCACTCCCACCAGGGCTGTCCGGGCACCCTGGGCACCAGGACCCCGCTCCCACAAGGGCTGGGAACCCCTGGCACAGGGGATCCTGCTCTCACAGCACTGGGGTGCTGAGAGCTGGGGACCCAACCCCTCGCACAGCCCTGGGGACCCCCCTCGCAGCCCCCCGAGCCCCGGTCCTGCCGTGCCTTGTCCCCCGAGGCGCCGGTGAGGACGAAGGTGGAGAAGACGGGCAGGGGGTACTTGGTGCCCACGGGCCAGCTCTCGATGGTGGCCCCCATGGGCAGGCAGAAGACGGGCACCGACTCGGGCAGCGGGAAGGACTCGCTGTCCTGCTCGGGGTAGCGGCTCAGCAGCCCTGCACGGACACACGGACACACGGACACACGGACACTGGGATCAGCCCCCAGCTCATCTCACCCACCCCAGTGAGGAGGAGAAGCCAGGTGAGTGCTCACAGCTCCACAAAATCACCACCCAAAGTTTCCCCCCAACAGCAAAGCCAATTGCTCCCCATGCCCAGTAAGGGGCCCCATTGTCACCCCAGTACAGGATGGCACACTTCCCAATAAGGCACCCCACTGTCACCCCTCCCTCCTCAGTAAGTGATTTCAGTCCCAGGGGCCCAGCAAGGCCCTCCCAGGGGTGCTGGGGCAGCTGAAAGCCCCCACCCTGTGCTCCCCAAACCCCCCTGAGGAGACCCAGGGGCTCCTGCACCTCCCCCAACCCAGCCCCACACCAGCTGGGGGAGGTTAATGAACACAGAAAATACTTTTAAGAATAATAATGACAATAAACAACTCTGGGGGTGCCCAGGACCCCCAGCCCCAGGTCCCCACCTGCCTCGTAGACCAGCGTGTTGTCCTTAGCCACAGCAATCTTGTAGCACAGGAACAGCGCAGGGCCCCACTGCAAGGAGGGATCGGGGATTTGGGGGTCAGCAGGGGTTGGGCAGCACCAGGGGGTGAAAGGGACCCCCCCAAACCCACCATGCTGGTGTTGAGGTTCTTGTCCACGCGGCAGAAGGTGTGGGGGGTGCTCTCGCCCTTGCTGGGCATCACCAGGCAGATGTCGGTGACCCCCAGCGTGTGGTGGCCGGGGGGCTCGGCCGCGCGCCGGAACGTCAGGAAGGTGCGCTGGTGGCCCGGGGAGCCCGCGGCCAGATTGGCCGAGCGGCTGTAGGGCGTGGTGTCCAGGATCTGGTAGCCCGGCTTGGGGCGGTCCTTGCCCTCATAGTGCACCCTGAGCGGGGAGAGGGGTGAGGACAGCGCCAGGAGCTGTCACAGGTTCTCTCCCAGCTTCCCAAACACTTCCCCAGCCCGGAGCCGGGACTCGGGGTCCCCCGCACTCACCCCAGCTCGATCAGGGGGGGCTTGTCCCGCCCGCGCTTGTAGCACAGGAACATCTGGGGGTTGTTGAGCAGCCCCGCGTTGAGCTCCACGGGGTGGCCCGAGGTGCTGGTCTCGATGCACGTGAAGCCCTGCGGCACCTCCTCGCCCTGCGAGCGGATGATCACGGCCACGTCCGTGATGGGCTCCCCGGGCCGCGCCGGCCGCGGCTGCTGCTCCTCCTCCAGCGCCCGCGACTCCTCGGCCAGCCCGGCCACCACGAAATAATCCACGAGCTGCGGGGGCTTCTCGTCCGACATGGCTGTCACAGCATCTGCGGGGACACGGAGGTTTCCGGACCCCCCAAAACCTTCCAGCCGCGCCCCACCCCAGCACGGGCAGGTCCCCTCGGCGGTGCCTGGAGGAAGGAACCCCCACCCTGAGGCACCCCCTGTTTTGCGTCCCCTCCTTGTCCCCAAGCACCCCCGCTCCCCACAGCACGTCCTGTCCCCAGAATTCCACACTCCTGTCCCCAGAGCCACCCCCCAAGTGTCCCCAAGCTTGCCCACAGCTTGCCCACGGGGAGCCCCTGGAGCCGGACGGGGAGGGAGCAGGAAAGGGGAAGGAAGCGGCGCCAGGCCCTGAGCGCGCACGTCACCCCGGCACCGCCACACCGGGGGGGCGACACGGCCGCGACACCCGGCAGGGACAGCGGGGCTGGCACCGCCACCCCGGCACGGCAGCCCCGGCACGGAGGGCACGGTCCCTGGAGCGAGGGGTCACGGTGCAAGGGAGCGGCGACAGCCCCTCAGCCGGGGTCAGACACCATGGGGACAGTGACACCCCTCAGCCGGGTGTCACCGGGGGGGGACCTGGAAGGGTCTCCCATCCCCGTGTCCCCCCCGGAGGGTCCTGTGTCCCCGTGTTTCCCCGGGTGACGCCTCCGGACGTTTCCCCGTCCCCAGCACCCCGCACTCCTCAGCGGGGTCGTCATCCCCGTGTCCCCCCCGGTGGCTCCCCCTCAGCGGCCCCACAGGCCCCACAAGCGGCCCGGGTGCTTCTCCGGGCCCGTCAGGCCGCAGACCCGGCCCCGCATCGCCCGCACAGCCCCCCGGAACCCCCCCGCAGCTCCCCCGGTACCTGCGGGCCGGGCCGGGCCGGGCCGGGCCGGGGCCGCGTCTTCGGGCTCGGCTGGGCCGCGACCGCGCGCCCGCCCGGCCCCTCCCGCCACAGCGCCCCCTGCCGGCCCGGAGGACTCGGCACCGCCGGGGGACACCGCGCCCCCAGGAGACCCCCGAAATCCCCCAGGACCCTCCAGATCATCAGAACCCCCCAGATCCCATAGAAACTGCCAGAATCAGCGAGAGATCCCTCCCAGATCCCATAGAAACCGCCAGGACCAGCAAGAGACCCCTCCCCAGATCCCATAGAAACGGCCAGAACCGCAAGAGACCCCTCCCCAGATCCCATAGAAACGGCCAGAACCCAAGAGACCCCTCCCCAGATCCCATAGAAACCGCCAGAACCCGCAAGAGACGCCTCCTCAGGAAACCCAAGGAATGTGGGCGACCCCATTTTCCCCCATCCCAGAATAAGAAATCCCATTTGCCCCCAAAACAAGACCCCTTAGTCCCCCTCCCCACTAAGGGACCCCTCGTTTCCTCTGACTAAGCAACCCCAAGGGCTAGGGGAGCTACCACCTTATACCTCCCCCTCCCAAAATCAACCACACGCCTGCAGGGGGGGATTTAATTAACATAGAATATATTTTAAAAAATAATAATAATAATAAATCACTCTGGCTCCCTCCGGGGGGGGTCCAGGGCCCCCCACCCGCGGACGGGCCCCCCCCGTACTCCCCCGGGGGGGTAAATTTTGGGGGGGGAGGGCAAAGTTACAAGTGCTTTCTACACGTCCCCGGCAGCTGGGTAATTTGGGGAGGGGGCTGGGGGTACATATGGGGGGGAGCGGGATTTTTCCTTAAACATGATGATTAGCCGGAAAAATGATAAAGTAAAGGCAGAAGCGGCCCCCCCCAGCCCCCCCGGGGGTCTCTACCTACGGGGTTATGTACAGCCACCCCGGGCCGGGGTTTTGGGGGTGCCTGGATTGCCCCCCCTCCCCAATTTTTTTCCCAGGGTTTTCCCAGGAGAACAGTGCCTGGTCGGGTCTGGGGGTGGGAATTAGGGAAGGGGCGCTGGGTGGAGCCCCCCCGGCGTGGTTTGGGGGGGTGTGGGGTGCCCAGATTGTTTCCCCCTCCCCAGTTTTCCCAGCTCCGAGGTGGCCCCGGTGGGGGCTGGGGGAACTGGGGGTGGGATGGAGCAGAAGGAGCCCTTGACAGAAACCCCCTCCCCAATATTTGCTGGGACAGCAGTGCCTGGAGGGGCAGTCCCGGAGCGGGAACTGGGGGGGGGTCGCAGCGCTTGGGGCCCCCTGGGTTGGCTGGGGGGCAGCTGCAGCCCCTGTGCCTGCCTTTCCCGGGGCATTCCCGGGGCTCTCCCGGGGTTTCAGCGGGGGGCGGCCCCGGGGGTGGCGGGGATGGCGGGGGCGGCGCGGGCGCGGAGCCCCCCCGCGCTCACTGCAGGCGGTCGGAGCGGAAGGAGTCCTCGACGGCGGGGTCGGTGAGCAGCGCGCAGGGTCGCTCAGCATGCTCAGCCCGTCCAGCGTCAGCGGCTCGATGCGCAGCTCCTCCTCCAGCCCCCCCAGCCCCCCCAGAGACCCCCCCTCCATCTCGAAGCCCGGCACCCCCGCCAGCGCCGTGGCGATCTCCTTGGACAGCCCGGGCGGGGAATCGCCTGCGGGAAGGGCGGGGAGGGGTCAGCACGGCTGAGAGCCCGGGGCAAGCAAAACACCCCCCGGGGCAAACAAAACACCCCCCGGGGCAAAGAAAACACCCCCCGGGACACCCCGGGGCAAGCAAAACACCCCCCGGGGCAAACAAAACACCCCCCGGGGCAAGCAAAACACCCCCCGGGACACGGCGGGACCCCCGGGGCACTCCTCTGAGCCCCCAGCCCATCCCATTGACAGCTTGGATCCCTCAATCAGCCCCAGCAACCTCACAGAGCCCACAGCCCACCCGCCCCCATGCCACCCCAGAGACCCCCTGTGCCACCCCACAGACCCCCTGTGCCACCCCAGAGCCCCCCACTCCCCCAGAAGCCCCCAGGGAGCCCCCACCTGTGAAGATGATGTTGGGGATGGGGCCGTGGCGGCTGCAGTTGCTCAGGTTTGGGCGGCTCAGGCCGGGGCTGGGCTCGTAGCCCCCCTCGCTCGAGGGGTAACTCAGGACCCCCAACTCCTCGGGGAACCCCCCGCTGTTCCCGGGGGGGCTCTCCCCGATCCCAAACTGCTCCAGCTGTGGGGAGGGACATGTCAGCAGAGACACCCATGGCCCCGTGCCATGTCCCCATCCATCCCTGGTGACCCACCCACAGGGTCTCCACCCCCATACCCCCATGCAGGGTCCCCTGACCCCATATCCACCCCCTAAAAAGGACCCTTCTGAAGGGTCCCCATCCCCATGTCCCCCCCAGAGGGGTCCCCATGTTCCCCCAGAGGAATTCCCATCCCCATGTCCCCCCAGAGGAGTCCCCATGTTCCCCCAAGCAGGGTCCTTGTCCCCATGTTCCCCCCAGAGGGGTTCCCATGTTCCCCCCAGAGGGGTCCCCATCTCCATGACCCTCCCAGAGGGGTCTCCATGTCCTCCCCCAGAGAGACCCCATCCCCATGTCCCCATGTCCCCCCAGAGGGGTCCCCATGTCCCTCCAGAGGGTTCCCCATGTCCCCATGTCCCCCGTGCCCCACTCACGCCGCCCAGGCCGAAGTCGCCGGCGGGGGGGGGCTGTGCCAGGGGCTGCCCCTGCCCCAGGGCGCCGCCGGGGCCGTAGGGGGGGTTGTAGGGGCGCGGGGGGGGCGCGGGGGCCCGCGGGGGGGGCTGCGAGCCCAGCAGCACGCCCGGCTGCCCGTAGGGGTAGGGCGGCAGCCGCTGCTCCGCCGGCAGCTTGCTCGTGTCCAGGGGCACGCCCTGCAGGGACACAGGGGGAAAGGGGGGTCAGTGCCGGCCCCCCCAGAGTGGGGGGCTCCCCCAGCCCCCCCGGCACCGGCACCGGCAGCAGGAGCCGTCCCTGAGACCCCCGGAGTCACCCGGACCCAGGGTGGGGCCCCGCTGAGGGGAGGGGGCTGGGAGGGACACGGGGGTCCCCCCAAAAGGCCCTGAGCACGGGAGGGGCTGGGGGTGAGGGGGGCCCTGGGGTGTGGGTGAGATGAGGATGGAAACGAGACGAGAAGTGAAGGGGAGGAGGAGGGAACGGGAGGTCGAGGACAAGCAGGACAGATGAGGAAGAGGAGGATGAAGAGGAAGAGGACAAAGAACGGGTCCAACACAAGGAGGACAAGGACAGGGAAAAGGAGAAAGAGAAGGAAGAAAAAGAAGACAAAGAGGAGCAACACAAGGATGGGAAGGAGGATGGGGAAAAGGATGAGGAGGAAGGGGACAAGGAGGAAGAAGACAAGGAAGTGGAAGAGGAGCAGGAGGAAGAGCAGTAGGAGGAGGAGGAAGGGGAAAGGAGGAAAGGAGACAAGGAAGAGGCCGAGGCTGAGGCAGAGGAGGCGCCGAGCCATGGGGACAATGCAATGCATACCTGGGTGATGGAGGACAATGTGGGTGACATTGTTGGTGAGAACTGTTTGGGGTGCTGCCGTCTGCAGTCGCCGGCCACGGGCAGGGACAGGGGGCTGAGCGGGACCCGGCGGCGCGGCGAGGTGGCCGCGAAGGAGCCGCCCAGCCCCGAGGGCAGGCTGGGGTTGCTGGGCGAGGACTGGAGGGGCTGGCTGCGGGGGGACGTGGGCAGCGAGGGGTTGGAGAGCGAGGAGGACAGCGAGGAAGGCAGGGACTGGTTGGACAGGGAGGAGGGGATGGAGGAGCTGCTGTGGGAGGACTGGAGCGAGGGGTTGCTGAGGGAGGCCTGGAGCGAGGGGCTGCGCAGGGAGGCCTGCAGGTTGGGATTGCTTAGGGAGGACTGCAGGGACGGGTTACTCAGGGAGCTCTGCAGAGGTGAGGGGAGTCCTGTGGGGACAAAAACAGAGAGCACCGTTACCCCAGCACGGCCCCGGCCCCGGGACGGCCCGGGCGGGGCTCCCGGGGCATGGGCGGGGATGGAGGAGGAGCGAGCACAACGATGGAGAGACGGACACAGGGACGGACACACACCCCGGGCAGCGGGGCAGGGCAGGAGGGGGCGCCGGGGTGGGAGAGGGGCTCATCCCAGACCCCTGCCAGACCCCTGGCGCTGTCAGACCCCGTGGAACGAGAGCCCCCAGGCCCCCATGGGACCCCCAAATCCACCAGACCCCATCCCCACCCCACTCCCAGACTGCCCAGGCTCCATCCCAGACTGGGACTGCTGCCACAGCCGCCCCAGGACACCACCTGGAGGGGGTCCCTGTGTCCCCCCACACTGGCCAGGGGTCCCTGTGTCCCCCCAGCAGTTCCCAGCCTCGGGATCCCCCAAAGGGAGGGTCCCGGCTCACCTGGGGGGTCGTAGCCCAGCCCCACGCCGCCGCCGCCGCTGATGCCCAGGTGGGTCATGGTGGTGGCCAGGTTGGAGGTGCTGCTGCCCCCGCTCAGGGGCGGGTACGGGGCCTCCTCGGGGTCCAGGGGGGTGGGCAGGGGGGACGGGAAGTGCAGCGTGGTCAGGTCGGGCAGGGACCCCCCCGTGTTGAGGGCCGAGGGCATGAGGGGCACGTTGGCAGGTTGATCCGGGGATGGGAATATGCTGGGGAGAGACAGGATCAGTGTCCCCCAGCCCAGTGTCCCCCAGTGTCCCCCCACCCCAGCCCCTCCCCAGTGTCCCCTCCCCATCCCAGCCCCTCCGCAGTGTCCCCCCCCACCCCAGCCCCTCCCCAGTGTCCCCTCCCCATCCCAGCCCCCCCAGTGTCCCCTCCCCATCCCAGCCCCTCCCCAGTGTCCCCTCCCCATCCCAGCCCCTCCCAGCACTCACTGGATTCCCGGCACCTCGCAGGAACGCGGCCGGGCCGAGGAGGACGAGAGCTGTGGGATCAAAGCACGGGAATGAGGCCAGGCCAGGCCACAGGGATGGGGGACACGGGGGGCACATCCCCACCCACCTTCTTGGTGTCCCAGGGCTTCAGCGAGTGCTTGTTGTCATCGAAGTTCTCTTCGATGGGAGGCACTTGGAAAAGAAACACTGGGAGGGGGACAGGGGGTCAGTGTGAAGAGGGGGACACGGGGGGGACATCAGAGTCCCCCTGGCACAGAGAGCACCTGGGAACACGGGGGGGGGGACACGGGGGGGACATCAGAGCCCCCCCAGCACACAGGGCACTGGGGACACTGCTGGGTGCTGCCAGGCTCACCTTTGCTGTCCGAGTCCCCGTCCAGGAAACCTGTGGGGGACAGGAGGGTCAGGGGGGCGCAGAGGGGAGGGGGCTGCCCTCGGGGGGCGCTTTTGGGGGCGCTCACCAGCGCGGCGGCCGGGGGGGGGCCCGGCCTGCGAGGGGCCCAGGTAGGAGTCCTGGGGGGCGGGGTTCATCACGCTGGTGTGCAGGGCTGAGTCCGAGTTCGTCCTGGGGAGGGGGACAGCGGCCTGGGTCAGGGCTGGGGACAGCCCCAGCCCCAGCCCCAGCCCCCCGCCCCACCGACAGCCCCCTGCCCCAGCCCCTCCTGCCACTCCTGAGCCCCCTCCCCACAGGGGTCCTGCCCCTGTGCCCCCAGAGCAGCTCTGCTCCTGCCTCCTCCACCACCCCCCGGTGTGGGGGCACAATGGGAGCCCCAGGGACCCTCCTGGGGACCCTCCAGGGGCTGGGGGCACCCAGGGTGTTCCCAGTGAGCTGTTCCCAGGCAGGGAAGGGCTGGGAAAAGGCTGCTGGGGCAAGTGACAAAGAGGAACATTGTTCAGCTGTGGCACAGGGGAGGACAGGGACCCCTTCAGCGGGGGGCCCCATGGGGGAGTCGGGGGCCACCTCCTCCCCAGGGGGGTCCCCAAGGCCACCTCCTCTGCAGGGATCACAAGGAAGGGCTGAGCCTGGCTTGGGGACAGGGAGAAAAGAGAATGAACCAATCCATTACCTGTTGAGAGCTGAGGGCAGCCGGAATAAATGTCCTTTTTCCATGGGGAAATTGCCCCAGGGCATGGTCCTGCGGAGGGAGGAGGTGGGATCAGGGGAGCCATGGGGCAGGCAGGACACCCCTCAGTGCTCCACAACCCATTCCCTGCCATGGGGACGGGATGGGGACTGTCACAGCCCATCCTGGGACACAGACACTGCAGCGACCGAGCTGGAGCTTGGATTTGTCACCTGGCCCTGTCCCTGGGAGGATTCCCTCAGCCAGATGGATGAAATTCCTCCTCAAACCCCCACTTGGTGTGACAATCCTGGAATCTGAGAGAATCCCCCAGCGCTTCCCTGGAGCCTCCCCCACTGTTCCCCAAGCCCCAGGATGGGAAGGGCTGCAGGGAGAGCAGAGTTACCTCCTCCAGCTGGGCTCGGGCGGAGGCGACAGGTACGTGGGTCCGTAGGGAGAGCTGTCGATGTGGGGGCGCGTTAAGGGCCACAGGCAGAGCTGGGGGGGCTCTGGCCCCCCGGGGAAGGGCAGGGCAGGGCAGGGGCAGCGCGGGGGACACGGCACAAAGGATATCTGCCGGACGTAGCGGCGCAGGGGGGACATCATGCGGCGGGGGTCCCGCTGCACGCGCTCCACCAGCCCGTGGTGCCGCGTGCCGCGCGTGGAGTCCAGCGGGGACGGGCCCTGCGGGGGGAAAAGGGGGAGCCCGGCTGGGAAGCAGCCCCCCCTCGAGTGCTGGCAGGGGGGAAGGGATGTGGGCCGTCCCCCCGGGGCTCACCTGGAATTCGGGCACGCCGGTGCCGATCTGGTTGACGTTGGGCAGGGAGCCGCTGTAGAAGGGCCCCCGGCTGTGGGCCAGCCGCAGCTTCTGCGCCTGCAGCTGGGGGGACACGGGGGGGGGACAGGTCAGGGGGGCCCCTCGCGGCCCCCAGGCTCCCCTAAGCACACAGCACAGCTCCCCACCGTGATGGCATCCCACCAGGAGCGGGATGGGTGAGGGTCAGGGTCCTGGAGAGGGGTCCCTGCTCCACATTCCCAGAGCAGAGGCTGAGCCCTGCAGCCCCCGTGTCCCCCCTGTCCCGGACAGGCTCTGGGGCCAGCCCATCCCCAGGCATCCAGAGGGATTTTCCAGCAGGCACCTCGTCCACGCCAAGGCCATCCCAAAGATTCCAGCGCAGAGAGGGACTCAAGGCCGGGGGATGGAGTCACAGCAAGGCACAGGGGGAGATAACGGGATCCCAGGAGAGCTGGGATCCCAGGAAAACAGCCAGGATCCCAGGAAAACACCCGAGGGCTGGGATCCCAGGAAAACAGCCAGGATCCCAGGAAAACACCCGAGAGCTGGGATCCCAGGAAAACACCGGAGAGCTGGGATCCCAGGAAAACACTCAAGAGCTGGGATCCCAGGAAAACAGCCAGGATCCCAGGAAAACACCCGAGAGCTGGGATCCCAGGAAAACAGCCAGGATCCCAGAAAACACCCGAGAGCTGGGATCCCAGGAAAACAGCCAGGATCCCAGAAAACACCCGAGAGCTGGGATCCCAGGAAAACAGCCAGGATCCCAGAAAACACCCGAGGGCCAGGATCCTGCAGCCCCGGAGAGGAAACAGCCCCCAGCACCCCTCCAGCAGCAGGGCATGGCTCAATCCCCCCATCCTGATGGAGCAGAGATTCCCTGATCAGCGAGGATTCCCCACTCCCAATCCACAGGGAGGAAGCATTTTCTGATCTCGACCAAGAACTGCTGCTCCTCAGGGAAAGAGAAGCTGAAGCCCAAAAAACAGCTGAGAGACGGGAAGCACCGAATTCCTGAGCGTTAAAACCATAGAAATGCAGATCCAGAGGGAAAAACAAGGAAAACAACCCAAAAACCGGGAGATTTAGGCAGCAGCTGGCGGGATTAGCGCCCGGAGCTGCGCTGGGGCTTAAGGACTCGGGATCGCTGCGAGCCCCGAGCCAGGATCCCCGCGGGAGCCCGGATCCGGGAGCAGCTCAGAAACAGCCGGGAAAAACTCCAGGAGCAAAGCTGGGGGCGCTGCGGGGGGAGCAGGTCCCCGAGGAGCCATCCCAGAGAGGGATCGGGGAAGAGATTCCCGGAGGAACGGCTCCCGGCAGGGATCGGGACAGCCCCGCTGCCCCTGCTGCACATTAACCAGCTGTTTGCTCTGCAAACACGGCCCATTCCCAAAATCCCCGCGGATGGGAGCACGGCGGAGGATCCGGCCCGTTCCCAAACTCCCCAGGAACGGAGAGAAAGCGCCAGGCCACCCCCAGAATCCTCCAAGGATGTCCCTGTCACTGTGCCAGTGACATCCCAGATCCCGGGTCCCCGCAGTGCCGGGAGCCGCGGCTCTCCAACCCAAAAATTCCCGGTTTTTAAAGCTCTGCCGGGTATTCCCTGGATCTTCCTGGGACAGCGCTGCCCCCATCCCCTGGAAGAGCCTCTCGGTGTCCCCCCGGATTCCACACTCTGCATCCTCGCTCCTGCATCCTGCACTTTCGCTGGGAAAGACCAAATTCCACCAATCCCCTGGATCGTGGACATGAAATTCCCACAGGTTTTGGGAGGCAATTCCCGACCAGCTCCTCCCAATGCTTTTCCTGCCTCGGGAAAGCAAGGCTGGAGCACTCCCGACACCCCGAGATCGCTCCGAGCCCTTCCCGGAGCTGCCGGGTGGGAATTATCCCCGATCCCACCCCAGGAGCAGCTGCCAGGATCCAGCCCGAGCATCTCCCAGGATGGAGGATCCGTCGGATCCCGCAGAATCCGGGAAGGATCCCGAGAGTCCCCGGGGACGGGGACAGAGCGCGGAGCTTGGCGGAGGGGACACGAGGTGGGACCCGAGGGATCAGGGATCCTTTTCCCACCCCAGTTCTAGGAGCTGTGCTTGGAAGCGGCGCCGGCACGCGGGACACGCTGGGATCCACCGGGAGCCCCCCTGGACTCCTCTGACCCCCTCCCCAAAATCCTCACAGCTCCCTTCCAACACCCCCAAACTCTTCAGAGCCCCCCTGGACCCTTCTACCCCCTACCCAAATTCTCCAGAGCACCTCTCGACCCCTCAAACTCCCCCCTAACATCGTCGCAGCCACCCTAGTCCTCTCTAACCCCCTCCCCAAATTCCTCATTGGCTCCCCCATCCCCTCCAGCCCTCCCACACTCTCGGCCCCCCTTCCCCTCACGACCCCCCAAATCACGGCCCCCGCCAGATCCTAAAGACCGCCCTCAGCCCCTCACGATTCCCTCGGCCCCCACCCCCTCAGCCCCGGTCCCCCCCAGCCCCTCACGGCCCCTCCGCCCCGGCCCCCCCCCGCCCCGCGGCGCATCCGGCGCGGCGGCCCGTCCTCACCCGGGTGGAGCAGATCTCCATCATCACCTCCTCGAAGGCCGCGGTCTCCTCCGCCTGCCGCTGCTTCTGCAGCGCGATCTTCTCGCTGAACTTGCGCGGGTTGGACGCACCGGCGCGCCGAGTCCCGCCCGGCCGCCCGCCGCGCGCGCCGCCATCTTCCGCCGCGCTCCGCCGCCGTGCTGCGTGCGCAGCCGATCAGTCAGCAGGCAGGCCAGCGCAGGGGTGTGTGTGTGACCACTCCAGCGGAGTGGGCGTGCGCAGGGAGTGCGGAATGGAGGCCCCGGGAGAGTAGAGTGGGGAGGGGGACAAGCGGAGCCACGCCGAGGAAGGGGGGCGGGGCAGGAGGCCTGGAAGGGCAGCGGGAGGGGGGCACGAGGATGGAGGGCGAATGGGACGTGAGGCGGGTCCCCCGCCCCATGCCTGGGGACAGGAAACACCCACCCCATTAGCAACCAATCTAGCCCATAACCAGACGTCGGGGCCCATATACACCTGGAGTGGGGCCACGCCACACACCCGCAGAAGTCCACCGCTCAGTCCTTATTTGCCTTATCATCACCCTTAATTCTGGTATCCAAGCCACGAGGCACGAGGCCACCACGGGCGGGCGCAGGCGGCCCGCAGCAGCTCCAGCGACAGCCCGAAGGCCACGGCGCCTTTGTGCAGCAGCAGGGCCAGCAGCACCCGCAGCGCGCCGCCTCGCCTCGCGCAGCCCCAGCGCCAGCCCTCCAGCACGGCGTGCAGCGCCAGCGCCAGCGCCAGCGCCCCGGCCCGCAGCGCCCGGGAGCGCCGGGCACCGCGGGCCCCGCGAGCCGCTGGCGCCGCCTGGATGGAGCCCCCGGGCAGCAGCGCCCGCGACTCGGGGCTCCGCCAGCTCCCGCTGCGCCAGCGTCACCTGCTCCAGCACCAGCACCAGGAAGAAGCCCATGGCCAGGATGAACTCCGGCAGAGGGAACTGGAGCTGCGGGAAGGGCACGGGTCAGTGGGGAAGGGGAAGCTGTGGGCTGAGGGAGGATCTTTCCATGACTCATGCGGGACACAAGGCGCTCCCGGCGGCTCTGGGGATGTTGTCACCATTCCAGCTGCTCCACTGCTGTCCTTGTCTGCACTGTCCCCTCTGTTGTCCCATCCTCCATGTCCTCACCCCAGCACCCCTGCACTGTCCATCCTGTGTCCTTTTCCCATTCTCACTGTCCATCCCCCCTGTCCCCATCCCAGCCACCCCGTCCCCTGGTACCAGCCCCTTTCCCAGCAGCCAGAGCTGCTGACCCCGATCCTGGGGACAGGGACATCATGGGGACAGGCATGGGGACACCCCGGGGGTCTCACCGTGATGCGCAGCCCCTCCAGCGCCGCAGCGATGCTGCCCAGGTAGTCAGGCAGGAGGTCGAGCAGGAAGGTGCCCATGAAAACGCCGCCGGAGAAGCAGCTCACGAGGCTGAGCACGGGGCTGCGGGGGTCTGCAGAGGAAAATTGGGGCGCTGAGACCCCAGTGACACCCTCCCCCTCAGCCCTGCACACTGACAGGCCCGAGGTGGGGACAGCCCCGAGGTGGGGACAGCCCTGGTCCCAGCCTGTTCCGGACCCTCAGGACACCCCCAGACTCCCCAGAACCCGAGACCCCCAAACTCCATGAGCCCCTGGAATCCCCCCGACACCCACGACCCCCCCACTACCCAAGACTCCCCAGACTTCCCTGACTCCATGATTCCCTCAGGGATCCCCCACACCCCAAAAATCCGCAGACCCCCCCCAAATCACTGAGACCCTCCCCCAGCCTCCCCAGAACCCTCTGAACCCCTGAGTCCCGCACTCCCCGGGATCCCCCGAACCCCTGAGACCCCCCCAAGCCCCCCGAGCCCGGTACCGGGGGGCTGTCGGAAGCACCAGAGGGGCGCGAGGCCGCAGGCGAGAGGCAGCAGCAGCAGCAGCACCAGCGACCCCAACTTCACCCCCAGCCCGGGCGGGGGCTGCGAGGCCGCCCCGGGGCTCCAGGCCAGCGCGGCCCCCATCCCGGTGTCCATCGTGCTCCCGGAGCTCAGCGCCCGCCGCCGGGGGAGCTCCGAGCCGCGCTGCGCATCCCCGGGGAGCGGCGCTGGAACGGGACGGGCCGGTCAGAGCCGCCCCCCGGCCCCGGTGACTCACCCGGCGCCGACCCCCCCGGCCGGGGCCCCCGGGACGCGGACAGGGCGGCGGGGAGGGATCCGGAGTGGGAACAAGGACCGGGACCGGATTCCAGGACCGGCACCGGGATCAAGGACCGGCACCGGGACCAGGACTCGGGTTTCCTGCACCGGGACCGGAACCAAGGACCGGGATGGGGAACTGGGGACCACGGACCGCGTTAGAGATCAAGGAGCGCGACGGAAATTGGGATCAAGGACCGGGACTGGGAGCACGACCGGGATTGCGAACCGGGGCCAAGGAACGGGGCCGGGATCGGGATCCAGGATGGGAATGGGGATCGAGGACAGGGGCGGGGGGCCGGGACCGAGGACGGGGACCCCCGGTTCCCACCGTTCCCCGCACTCACCGCTCGCCGCATCCCAGCCGCGTCCCGGGAACTCCGGGGGGCGGGGCCGCCGCCGCCTGCCCAGCCAATAGTGGCGCGGAATCCCCGGTAGTGTCACTGATTGACGTGCGCCGTAGCCAATGGGGAGCGAGCGGGGCCCGCGCGGCCCCGCGGCCCCGGGAGCGCGCACGTGTCCGCTCGGCCGGGCGGGGCGGGGGAATCCTCCGTGTCCCCGCCGTGTCACCCCCCCCGGATCCCGTTACCGGGAGGATTGCCCCGTTCCTGCACTCCCGGACCCCGTTACTGGGGGGATCCTCCCGCTCCTCCACCCCCCAACCCCGTTACCGGGGGGTGCAGGGGGCACCGCCTCCGGTCCAGAGGCACCAGCGGCCGCCGCGGAGCTGCCCCCGGCCCGGCCCCATTCCCGGTGCCCCCGAGAGACCCACCGGGACCCGTACCGGGGCAGCGGCACGACCCCCGCTGCCCCTGGTGCCCCGGTAGGGCGGCCGGAGCCCCGAGCCCCGCTGGGGGAGGGAGGGAAGGTCCCGGCCCTTCCCGGCACGGGGCGGGACTTGGCTGGAGTCCCCGGGATCCCGGAGATCCTGGTGCCCAGCGCCGGCACCGGGCGGAGGCGGCGGCACCGCCGGGCACCGTGGTGGAAACGGGGGGACCCCGAGCGGGGGGCGCGGGGGGTTCATCCGCGGGGCACGAGGGATCCCTCGGGGGGGAATTCTCCCCCTATGGAGGCACCGGAGCTCCCGGAGCCGGACGGGCTCTTCCCGTATCCCCCCTCGCTCCCGGGAACGGTACTGGGCTTCCAGAGCTTGACGCTCCCGGAGGATGATGTGAGTGGGGGCGGGAGGGGCGCGGGTGGGCAGGACCCCCGCGGGGACACCGGGGTGTCCCGGGGATCCCCTGACGTGTCCCCCGCTATCCCCGCAGGGCAGCGGAGCCGAGGAGCTGCTGGGGCTGACGGTGAACCCCGACATCGCCTGCGGCCTCGGCACCGGCGCGGAGCCCCCCCGGCCCGACGGGGCCCCCGGTGCTGCTGGAGGTGGTGTGTGACCTCAGCGCTCCCCTGTACCCCGTGCTGCTCCCCGGCATCGAGCTGTGCCCGAACCCCGAGCCCGAGCCCCCAGCCCTGCCCACGGTGAGTCCCTGCACCCCCGAGTTCGTCCCGGACCGCCCCAATTCACCCCCAGTTCACCCCCAGAGCCCCTCGTCCATCCCAGTTCACCCCCAGAGCCCCCAGCCCATCCCTGTCCCGCAGCTCCAGCTGACGGACGAGGAGAAGCGGCTGCTGGCGCAGGAGGGGGTGACGCTGCCCGGGGCGCTGCCCCTCACCCAGGTGAGTGCGGGGACACGGGGGCCGGGGGCCGGGGGGGGACACGAGTGACCCCTCCGTGCCCCAGGCCGAGGAGCGGCTCCTGAAGAAGGTGCGGAGGAAGATCCGGAACAAGCAGTCGGCGCAGGACAGCCGGCGGAGGAAGAAGGAATACCTGGACGGGCTGGAGAGCAGGTGGGGCCGGTGTTCCCTTTATCCCGGTGTTCCCGTTCTTATCCCGGCGTTCCCGTTATCCCGGCGTTCCCGTTATCCCGACGCACTCAGGTGTGTCCCCCCGTCACTGTCCCTGTGTCTGTCCGGGCAGGGCGGCCGCGTGCTCGGCACTGAACCAGGAGCTGCGGAAAAAGGTCCAGGAGCTGGAGAAGAGCAACGGGTGAGCGCGGGGGACTCCTGGATGGGCACGGAGCCGGGATGGGGCACCGGGAGGGGCACCGGGAGGGGCACGGAGCTGACCCCCCGTTCCCGCAGGTCTCTCCTGCGGCAGCTCCAGGCGCTGATCAAGGAAACGTCCACCAAGCCCGCCCAGACCGGCACCTGTGTCCTGGTACGGCCCCTCTCCGACCCTCCCGGGACCGCCCCGGGCCCCCCGGCCCCGCTCCGGGGCTCACGGCTCCCATCCCTCCCCTCTCCCAGATCCTGTTCCTGTCGCTGGGGCTGATCCTGCTCCCCAGCTCCAGCCCGTTCCGCCGGGGCGGCAGCCGGGACGGGCTCGGACCCACCGGAGGTAACGGGAGCGCCGGGACTGGGGGTGGGCGCAGCTCCCCCTCCCCTCCCCAGTGCTGCCCACCCCGGTGCTGCCCACCCCATTCCTCGTTCCCCATTCCCCGTTCCCCGTTCCCGCAGTGATCTCCAGGAACATCCTGACGCGGCGGGAGCCGGGAGCGGCCGCAGAATCCCCGTTCCCGGTGTGGATGTCGGGGCCAGAGCCGGGAGCCGATGTGGAGGATGGAGCCGGGGAGGAGCCTTGGGATGGGATTCCCGCCCCCCAGAGGGATCCAGCGATCAATTCCTCCAGACGGGACGTGGGGACAGGGACACGGGGACGTGGGGATGAGATGTGACTGGGAGAGCCCAGGAAGGGGGGAGCACTCCAGAATAAACTCTGTTTGCACCCCATGGAATTTCGGGGGGTCGGGAATGGGGACCTCCCCAAAGGACAAACATTCCAGTGCTGCTCCAGCGAAATTAATCAGGATTTATTCCACATTCCGCTCCTGGGGTGGGTTCCCTCAGCAATGCTCCCAGGGTCCCTCCCCAGGAAACAAACACGGCATCGCTCCAGGAACCACGACCAGGGTTTATTCCACATCCCTCTCCTGGAGTGGGACCCTGGGGACGCCCAGGATGATCCCAGAGCAGATCCCAGCGCCGGGGGCACAGGGACTCCCCCCCAGGGACGAACACAGCGTCACTCCGGGAGCAGTGACCGGGATTTATCCCACATCCCGCTCGGATCCCCTGGATGCTCCCCAAGGCAGATCCCAGTGGGATTCCAGGTCCGGGCAGCGAGGCAGAGGCCGCTTCTCCTCCGGCCGCTCCGGGCGAGCGGAATTCCCGGCTCCAGCCCCTCGGGAGCCTCGGGCTAAATGGACTCGATCTGTTTGCGGACCTTCTCCAGCGCCCGCCGGTCCAGCACGCGCTGCCGCAGCACCACCAGCGCCGCCGCCGCCACCGCCACGCCCAGAGCCGAGCCCACGAAGCGCCAGAAGCGCTGCGCCTCCAGCGCGGCCGAGCGGCAGCTGCGGGGCACAGCACAGGGAATGTCCCATCCCTCGGGAATGACCGGCCCTGATTCCCTGGGAATGACCAGCCCCGATCCCCTGGGAATGACCAGCCCCGATCCCTCGGGAATGACCAGCCCCGATCCCCTGGGAATGACCGGCCCCGATCCCACAGGAGTTCCCAGCCCTGATCTCCCAGGACCGATGAGCCCCAATCCCCCGGGAATTCCCGGCCCCAATCCCACCTCTTGTACTCATCCCGGTGGGACGAGGCGCAGTTGATCCTCTCGATGAAGCCGGTGGAGCCGCAGGCCGGGATCGTCTTCTGCCAACGGGGGAACGGAGGGTCGGTCAGAGAGAGACCCCCCGGGGAAAGGGGGGAACCCCTGGGGACCCCCACTCACCATCTCGAAGCCGGAGCACCGCGTGCACTCCTGGGCAACCACGAACTGCTCCACTCGCCAGCACGGCGTGGCCACCGCGGGGCTCGCTGCGGGGGGATCGCGTCAGGGGCACCGGACAGAGCCCCAGACCCGGACCAACACCCCCGGTACCGGACAGAGCCCCAGACCCGGACCAACACCCCCGTCTGGAGCCTCCCAGCCACGGATCCATCCCGGTTCGGGCCCCCAGATCCCGGTCCGAACCCCCGGACCCTGGCCCGGCGCTGCTCACCGGGCCGCTCCTCGCTCACCACCGCCGCCGCCGCTGCCGCCGCCGCCGGGCTGTGGGCAGAGAGGAGCCGCCGTGAGGGCCCCGCACCGGGCCCGCCCCTCCCTCCCCCCGGTCTCCCCCGCTCCCCGCTCACCGCAGGCCGCCCGGCACCGCGCTCAGCACCGCCAGCAGCACCGTGAGGCCGCCGGGCCCCATCGGGGCGCCGGGATCCGCCGGAAGCCCCCAGGAACCCGCGCGATCCTCCGGGAACTACCGGGAACTACCGGGCCCGGCCCCACAGCGACGGCGGCGCCGCCATGTTAGAAGTGCCGGGGGTGCCGGAAGGGACGGGCGGGGACGAGGGCTCAGCCAATGGGAGCGAGGGGCGTGGCTTTAGAACCGGAAGAGGGCGCGTTGTTTGAATAATGTGGGCGTGGTTTGTTTTAATTAGGGGCGTGATTTCATCTTAATTAGGGGCGGTGATATGCTGCCCATATGGGGGCGTGGCTATAAAAACGGGCGTGGTTTCGCTCCAAGTTTGGTGCTGTGGGCGTGGCCTCTCCGCCGCTCGTCCCGGTCCCGAAACCGATCCCGATCCTGATCCCAGTCCCGATCCCGACTCTGATCCTGATCCCGTTCTCAATCCCGACTTTGATCCCGATCCCAGTCCCGACTCTGATCCCGGTCCCGATCGCGATCCCGACGCCGTTCCGTCCCCTCCAAACCCCCCTCAAAGAGACTCCGGAGCCGGGACAAGGCACAGCGGGGCTTTATGGCACAAGGAGAGAGGGGGGGCAGCCCCAAATCCCCCCCAAATTCCCCCCCAGCTCCCTCCGGAGAGGCGCCTGCGCTGCCCCGGCGGGTCTCGGGGGGGTCCCGAGCCCCTAGCCCAGGGAGCATCTCCCGCCGGCCTTTCGGGGGGGCCCGGGCTCCAGCAGGGCCCTGCTGCTGCTGCCGGGGGGCTGCAAAGAGAGGGGGGCTCAGGGGGGGCGCAGGGGGTCCCTCGCCTGCCCCCCGAACCCTCCGACTCCCCCCCACTCACGGCTTTGCGGAAGGATTTGTGCAGGATGTCCCGCGCCAGCGTGCGGAAAGCCTGGGGGTGGGACAGGGGCTGCTCAGGGGGGGCACTGTCCCCCAAACCTGGGGGTGCAGCCCCCCCGCCCCGGGACCCCCCCTCACCTCCTCCACGTTCTCGCTGGACTTGGCGCTGGTCTCGAAGAAGCGAATCCCGTGTTCCTTCGCCAGCTGAGGGACCCCGAGCCCCCTGTGATCCCCAGGGATCCCTCCAGCCCCCCGTGACCCCCCCTCCAATCCCACGAAGCCCCTCCAACCCTCCTGTGACGCCCCCCAGCCCCACAGATATCCCCGATCCCACAGAGCCCGCCCAGTCCCAGCCCCATGGGCTCCTCCAGAGTGTCCCCAGAGACTCACAGAACCCCCCAGAGCCCCCCAGAGCCCCCCCCAGGACCCCCAGAGCCCCCAGGACCCCCAGCCCCAGAGCCGCCCCGGACTCCTCCAGATCGCCCCCCGTCCCACAGAGCCCCCCAGTCCCAGTCCCAGCCCCATGGACCCCCCCAGGCTCCCTCCCAGCCCCACAGAGACCCCCGCGCCCCCTCCCGAGCCCCCCGCCCACCTTCTCGGCCGCGTCCCGCTGCACTTTCCGCCTCCCCTCCATGTCGCACTTGTTGCCCAGGAGGAGCCGCTCGACCCCGGCCGAGGCGTTCTGGGGAGGGGGCGAAACACGGGCAGGACCCCCGCGACCCCACCCCGACCCCCGCCGCACCCCCAAAATCTCCCCACGCACCTCCTTGATGCTTTTCATCCAGTTCTGGATGTTCTCGAAGGATTTCTCGTCCGTGATGTCATACACCAGGACGATGCCCTGGGGAGATCGGGGGTCAAGGGGGGCCGGGACCCCCTGCCCGCGGTTTTGGGGTGGGGTCCTCGCTCCCAGAGCCCCCCCCCCGGGCTGCAGCCCCCTCCCCGTACCACGGCTCCGCGGTAATAGGCCGTGGTGATGGTTTTGAAGCGCTCCTGTCCTGCCGTGTCCCTGCGGAAATGGGGCGGTTTTGGGGATTTTAGGGGGAAATTTGGGGGTCTTCCACCCCTCCTGTGACCCCCCCACCCTCCCCAACTCACCAGACCTGCAGCTTGATCTTCTTCCCATCGATATCCACAGTGCGGATCTTGAAGTCGATCCCTGGGGGAAAAGAGTGGGGGGCACTGGAAGGGGGGAGCAGAACCAGTCGCCTCCCAGTGCTCCCAGTGCCGCCGTCCCGGCGCCCAGCAACCATCTGGCTCCCCGGGAAAGGGGGGGTAAAATCCGGGAGAGGAGTTCTGGAAGGGGAATCCCGGTTCGTTCCGGGCTGGAGGTTCCTGGAAGAACCGAGGTCCCGGTGGGGTCCCGGTGAGGGGTTCTGGTGAGGGGTTCTGGTGAGTTCCTGGGTGGGGACCCCAGGGAGCGGGTCCGGGGGATTTTGGGGTTCCTGCTGTCCCGGGACGAAGATCCCGGTGAATCCCGGGATGGGGGTCCCGATGGGTCCCGGGGTGGGGGGTTCTGGGAGGGGTCCCGGGGGATTTCAGAGAGGGGGTCCCGGTGAATCCCGGCTGGGGGATCCCGGAGGGGTCCCAGGACGGGGGTCCCAGCGGGGGGCCCCGGACAATCCCGGTGGGTGCCGTTGGGAGGTCCCGGTGAATCCCGGACGTTCCCAGTTCGGGAGGGTCCCACCGGGGAGTCCCGAGGGGGTCCCGGGGGGTCCCAGGTTGGGGGCTCCCGGTGAATCCCGGTGGGTCCGAGTTGGGGGGGTCCTGGGGAAGGGTCCCGGGGGGTCCCGGGGTCCCACTCACCGATGGTGGAGATGTAGGTGCTGCTGAAGTTGTCCTCGGCGAAGCGGATGACGAGGCAGGTCTTGCCCACGCCGCTGTCCCCGATCAGCAGCAGCTTGAAGAGGTGGTCGTAGGCCTTGGCCATGTCCCCCGCCGCCGCCCGCCGCCACCGGGACCGGCCCGGCCCCCCCGGGCGGGGCCTGGCTGCGGCTCCGCCCCCCCGCCGTGACGCCACGCCCTGATGACGTCATCGCAGCTGTGGTATGACGTCACTACCCCGAATGCCACTCCCAAAATGGCGCGACCGCGACCTTCCCGAGATGGCAGCAGTTCCGAGTGACCTTCCCAAGATGGCAACGGCGTAACGGCCTCCCCAATATGGCGGCAATATCGGGACCTTCTCAAAATGGCAGAAATACAAACTACCATACGGACAATGAAGCATCTTCCCAAATTCCGGTAACTGAAAAGACCGCCCCAAATGGCGATAATGAGAGGAACCTTCCTCAAGGTGACGAAAATTTTAACGGCCGTTCCAAAAGGTGGCCAAGTGTGCGACCTTCCCAATATGGCGCCAACACGCCCACAGTCCAAAGGTGGCACCACCCCACTTCCGCCCCTGGGGCCGCCCCGCAGCGGAAATGGCGCTGCGGGGCTGAGCCCGTCCTTTCCGGCCCCTCACGCCGCCGCCGCCATGCCCGTGAGTGCGGCCCGGCCCTGCCAGGCGCCGCCGCCCCGCGGGAGCCGCGGGCCCGAGCCCGGCGGAGCCAGCGAGGGGCGGGAGGGCGCGGGGAAGGCGCAGGGGGCGGCGGGCCTGGGGGCGCGCGGGGCGCTGGGGGCGAGGCGCGTGAAGGGGGTGCCCCAAGATGGCGGCAGAGGCGTGAGGGGACGGAGCGGGGAACGGGAGGGATCGCGGTGTCTCCAGGACTGACCGATCGCGGTGTCCCCGCAGCTCGCCAAGGACCTGTTGCACCCGTCCCCCGAGGAGGAGAAGCGCAAGCACAAGAAGAAGCGGCTGGTGCAGAGCCCCAACTCCTACTTCATGGACGTCAAGTGCCCCGGTGGGCACCGAGGGCCTTCCAGGGCCGCTCCCCGTGTCCCTCCGTGTGTCCCGCTGTTGTCCGCGCTCTCCCGCTGCCCTTCCCTGTGTCCCGGGGTCCCTCCACGTGTCTCCCCATGTCCCGGTGTCTCTTTGTGCCCTTCCCTGTGTCCCGCCGGGCTCTCCCTCTGTGTGTCTCGGGGTCCCCTTTCGTGTTTCCATGTCCCCGTGTTTCGTGTTTCCATCTCCCTGCCGGTGTCACTGCGTGTCCCCCGGTAACTCCGGTGTCCCTCTCTGTCCCCGCAGGCTGTTACAAGATCACCACGGTGTTCAGCCATGCCCAGACCGTGGTGCTCTGCGTGGGCTGCTCCACGGTGCTGTGCCAGCCCACGGGGGGCAAGGCCCGGCTCACCGAGGGTGGGTGACCCGCGGGGATGGAAGGGTCCGGGGCGCTCCGTGGGGAGGGATTTGGGGGGTCTGGGACCCCAGGGTGTGGGGAGGTTGTGGCTCCCCTCTGGGAGGGGCTGGTTCCTCCTAGGGGTGGGGGCTGTGCGATCCCAGGGGGCCCGTGGGGCTGGTTTCCCCCTCAGGAGAGTTCTGGAATTCTGCTCAGGGAGGGGTTTGGAGTTGCTGTGGGAGCCCTCAGCAGCAGAACTGCCCAAGGTCGGTGTTGGGAGAGCAGGGATCGCCGTTCCCAGCCGGGCAGAGCCCAGCCCCAGCCCCAGCTGTGTGTTTGCTCCTCCCCAGGCTGCTCGTTCCGGCGGAAGCAGCACTGAGCGCGCCGGGATTCGATGGACACGGGAATCCCGCCCGGTCCCTGGAGCCCCCTCCGCTTCCCAACAATAAATTTTGGATAAAATACCCAACATGGGCCACTTCTGGTTCTTGGCTGCAGGGATTTGGGGATCTGGGGAAGGAATTCCTTCCCCTGGGGTGGGACAAATCTCCTTCCTGTACGTTGTGGGTGCTCAGCTGGACTCGGTTGGGAATTCCACATGGATGACCCTTTTCTGTCTGTGTTTTAACTGGAATAACTGGGAATGTCCATGTGTGCTGCTCCCCAAACCACTCTGATCCTAACCTGGATCCTCTTCCCCTCATGTTTTCCCATCTCAGAGGGAATAACCAGGCTGTTTTCCCAGGATCAGGGCTGGGAGCTCTCCCCATTCCCACCTGGGTTCCCAAAATCCATCCTGAGTGGTGGCCCCCTCCCTTCTCGTGGCGGCCTCATCCTGGGTTTTTGGGGTGCTGGAGGGTGAACCCCCCCTCTGTCCCTCCCTCCTCCCTGGGTGGTGTTTGGACTCTGGCCCTGCTGCCCCCGGATCTGAACTGAAATTGAAATCAGGGTTTCAGTTCCTCGTTCCCTCATTTCCTGGCTCGTGATTTCTGCCCGTGCTGCCGGCGCTGAACACCCCAAATCCTGCAGTGCCAGCCCCAAATTCCCGCCGTGCCCGCGCTGGGGTCCCCCCCAGACCCATCCCTGAGCCCTCCCCGGTGCTGAGCCCCGGAGCAGCTCCCGAGGTAACCGGGTTCGGGTTGGGTTCAATCCCCGCCCCAGGAGCACTTTGAGGAAGCAGAACTGCAGGACAAGGGGATCTGGGGGGGTTTGGGCTCTGCCTGTCCCAGCCCCGCCTGGGCTGTGGGATTTTATCCCGTCCTGGAGGGCAGGGGGTGGGTAGGTCCTGGGAGCTGGGGGGTTTTCGGGCAGGGCTTTGTCCCAGGAGCCGTCCCCGATGTGTCCCAGCCTGTCCCTGCACACGGGGCTGGCTCCCGGGCTCTCCCCTCCAGGGGATTTTGGGTGCGTGTCCGGGCGGGTTGTGCCATCACCAGGTCACCGGGGTGTTGTCACCTCCCTGCCCAGACCGGATTTGTCACTGAGGGGTCAGTCCGAGCCCTCGGCTCCTGCTCCAAAGCCCGGGATGGAGCCGCTGGCTCCCCTCACCCTGCTGGCCCTGCTGCTGCTGGCACTGGGACACCCCGACCCTGCGCTGGACCGGCACTGGGAGCTCTGGAAAAAAACCTACGGGAAGGAATATCGGCCCCAGGTGGGAATGGATATCCTGGGAATGTCCTGGGAATGTCACAGGGGGGAGGAATATCGGCCCCAGGTGGGAATGGATATCCTGGGAATGTCACAGTGGGGAGGAATATCAGCCCCAGGTGGGAATGGATATCCTGGGAATGTCACAGGGGGGAGGAATATTGGCCCCAGGTGGGAATGAATGTCCTGGGAATGTCACAGGGGGGAGGAATATTGGCCCCAGGTGGGAATGAATGTCCTGGGAATGTCACAGGGGGAGGGATATCGGCTCCAGGTGGGAATGGATATCCTGGGAATGTCACAGGGGGGAGGAATATCAGCCCCAGGTGGGAATGGATATCCTGGGAATGTCACAGGGGGGAGGAATATTGGCCCCAGGTGGGAATGAATGTCCTGGGAATGTCACTGGGAATGTCCTGGGAGTGTCACAGGGGGGAAGGAATATCAGCCCCAGGTCAGAATGTCCTTGAAATGTCACTGGGAATGTCCTGGGAATATCCTGGGAATGTCACAGGGGGAACCTGGGGGTGTCCAAGGGGTCCCAGCGTGTCCTGGGGGTGTCTTGGAATGTGCCAGGGGTGTCCTGGGAGTATTCCAGCATTTTCTGGGGCTCTCCTGGGGGGTGACCACCGGTCAGAGAAGATCTGATGGCGCTTCCAAGCGTGGCCAGTGCCCAGGGACGATCCACGTGGGGCTCCCACCAGCCTTTACTGGGATGAACTGGGTTGGGCTGGCTCTCACAGAGCCCTGCTGGAATTGCAGGAGGATTCTCTCCGTCGCCTGACGTGGGAGAAGAACCTGTGGCTGGTGACCCTGCACAACCTGGAGCACTCCCTGGGGCTGCACTCCTACACGCTGGGCATGAACCACCTGGGAGACATGGTGAGAGGCTCCAGCCCCTGGAATCCCGGGACAGCGGGGTGGGGAAACTCCAGACACCCCCCTCAGCCCATCCTGGCGGGATCCAGGGACAGGCTGCTCTGGAATTCTGTGAGGGAAGAGATTTGGGGCGGGATTTGGGGTGCACAGAGCTGTCCTGGTCATTTAGGGTATTTATGGATCAACTGCCTTCTGTGTCCCAAAGCTGGGGGGGATTTAATGGCTCCGTTTCCAAGGATTTGGGGAGCTGGAGCTGAGCTTTTCCTTTTCTAAAGAAAAAATCTGGAAATTAAATGGAAACACACAGAGTTGAGGATCTGGGGTATTTATGGATCAACTCTCTTCTGTGTCCCAAAGTTTGGGATGGGTTTAATGACCCAGTGATTCAGGGAGCTGGAACTGAGCTTTTCCTTTTCTGATGAAAATCTGGAAATCAAATTAAAAATTAAATTAAATTAAAAATTAAATTAAATTAAATTAAATTAAAAATTAAATTAAATTAAAACACGGAGTTGAGGATCCCCCAAACCCAACTTCCCACCTCAGAATCCCCACTCTGCTCACAGAGTGGGGGCTCACAGAGAGCAGGACTCACCCGCTGGGATTTCCCTCCCCACCAGACCCGCGAGGAGGTGGCAGCGTCACTGACGGGGCTGCAGCTCCGCCCCGGCCCCCGCCGGACCCGGGGCTTTGTGACATCCCCGAGGCGGGGCGGTGACATCCCCGAGGCGCTGGACTGGCGGGACAAGGGCGCCGTGACCGCGGTGAAGAACCAGGTGAGGGGAAGGGCCAGGTGGGAGCCCCGCCCTGGGAGCATCCCTGGGGCAGCTCCGAGCCTGTCCCTGTCGCTGTCGCTGTCGCTGTCCCTGCCCAGGGCGCCTGCGGGTCCTGCTGGGCGTTCAGCGCCGTGGGAGCGCTGGAGGCGCAGGTGAAGCTCAGCACCGGGAATTTGGTGTCGCTGAGCGCCCAGAACCTGGTGGATTGCTCGGGGATGTACGGGAACAAGGGCTGTGCTGGGGGGTACATGACAGAGGCCTTCCAGTACATCATCGACAACGGCGGCATCGAGTCCGAGGAGTCCTACCCCTACACGGCTCAGGTGGGGCTGCAAAACCTCATTGCCAGGAAAATTAAAGGGAACACCCCCTCCGCTCGCCCTGCTCCTGCTCTCCTCCCTCCTTCCCATCCAGCTCCCCCTGCCCTGCTGTGCTTTGATCCAAACCCATCCCAGGAACCTCGGGGTGCTTTTGAGGGGAGTGACTGGACCAGCAGCTGCAATTCCTGCCTGGTTATTTCACCATTTCTTAAGCAACGAGCTGGAGGGGAGGGACAAATGGGTCAGGAGGCTCCTGAAAACACCGTCCCGGGAAATGGGTCAGAGCAACAACAAGGAAAAGTGGGATTTAAAGTGGGATTTAAAGTGGGATTTAAAGTGGGGTTTAACTCTCCAAACGTGGAGCTGCAGAGGGAAAAGCTGCTGCTCCCGGGTCCAGAGGGAATGAGAAACATCTGTGGGTAGGGAGGATGAGGATGGAGGCTCCAGGGAAGGAGAGGATGAGGATGGAGGATTTAGTTGGGATTGGGAAGGGAGCCCAGGACTGGTTTGGAGCGATGGTTTTGAGGAAAAAGGGCGGAGAATCCTGTGGGAAACGAACCAACTCAAGGATGGGGAAGTGCGGGGCTGGAGGGGCTCGGGCGGGGTCTGGGGCTCTGGGAACATTCCAGATCCTGCTGGCTCCTTCCAGATCCCACCAGCTCATTCCCAATCCTGATGGCTCATTCCCATTTCCCATTTCCATTTCCCATTTCTCATTCCCATTTCCCACTCCTGTTTCCCATTTCCCACTCCCATTTCCCACTCCCATTTCCCATTTCCCATTTCTCATTTCCAATTCCCACCCACGTTTCCCATTCCCCACTCCCATTTCCCATTTCCCATTTCTCATTCCCATTTACCACTCCCATTTCCCATTTCCCATTCCTGTTTCCCATTTCCCATTTCCCTCTCCCATTTCCCACTCCCATTTCCCATTCCCCACTCCCATTTCCCATTTCCCATTTCTCATTCCCATTTACCACTCCCATTTCCCATTTCCCATTCCTGTTTCCCTCTCCCATTTCCCACTCCCGTTTCCCGTTTCTCATTTCCCATTTCCCATTCCCCACTCCCATTTCCCATTCCCCACTCCCATTCCCCATTCCCCATTCCCCATTCCCCATTCCCCATTCCCCATTTCCCATTTCCCATTTCCCATTTCCCATTTCCCATTTCCCATTCCCCATTCCCCATTCCCCATTCCCCCTCCCATTCCCCATTCCCCCCTCCCATTCCCCATTCCCCATTCCCCATTCCATTTCCCATTCCCCATTCCCCATTCCCCATTCCCCATTTCCCATTTCCCATTCCCCATTCCCCATTCCCCCCTCCCATTCCCCATTTCCCATTCCCCACTCCCCATTCCCACCCCCATTCCCACCCCCGTCCCCCCAGAACGGGACGTGCCGGTACAACGCCTCCGCCCGCGCCGCCTCCTGCTCCCGGTTCCTGGAGCTGCCCGAGGGCGACGAGGCCGCGCTCAGGGACGCCGTGGCCACCGTGGGCCCCGTGGCCGTGGCCATCGACGCCACCCGGCCCAGCTTCTTCCTCTACCACTCTGGTGAGGGCTGGAATCCAGTGGGATTCGGGAATTTGGGGGTGGATTCCTGCAGGGAGGCTGGAGTGGGACGGCCTTGAGGCCTTTAGGGCTCTTCCAGCCTTCCAAACCCACCTTTTCCCATTCCCTCACCCCAGAGTCCTTCCTCGCTGAGAGGAAACCTTTGGAATTGGGGTGGGATTCGGGAATTTGGGGGTGGATTTCTGCAGGGAAGCTTCTGGCACCATTTGGGATTCTGGTTTCCTCCCTCCCCAGGGGTGTTTGATGACCCCCAGTGCTCGCAGGAGGTGAACCACGGGGTGCTGGTGGTGGGCTACGGCTCCCTGGAGAACAAGGAGTACTGGCTGGTGAAGAACAGGTAAACCCTGGGACACGTACCTGGGACAGGTAAATCCTGGGACACTCCCGGCTGGGAGGGGCCCACAAGGATCAGAGTCCAGTTCCCAGCCCTGGACACCCCAAATCCCACCCTGTCCCTCAGGGCCTTGCCCATGGAAGGGTTGGAATGATGATCCATGAGATCCACTCCATAATTCCATGATTTTGTGCTCGGAGCTGCCCAAATCCCTCCAGATTTGGCACCTGGGGACGCGGCTCCCTCGGGACAGTCGGAATTTGTGATTCCCAAGGGCTCTTCCAGCTCCCTGAGCTCCGGGGTTGTGGCAGTTTAGGAACAAGGGCTGAGTTTCCCCCGTGTCTTTTCCCCGTTGCCGCAGCTGGGGCGTGTGGTTTGGAGACCAGGGATACATCCGGATGGCGCGGAACGCCTCCAACCTCTGCGGCATCGCCAGCTACGCCTCCTACCCGCTCATCTGAGCAGCCTGGGCTCCCAGAATCATCATCCCAGGGCTCCCAAAATCATCATCCCAGAGCTCCCAAAATCATCATCCCAGGGCTCCCAAAATCATCATCCCAGGGCTCCCAAAATCATCATCCCAGGGCTCCCAAAATCATCCCAGGGCGCTCACAGCGCCGGCCCAGGGCTCCCAAAATCATCCCAGGGCTCCCAGTGCTGGCCCAGGGCTCCCAAAATCATCCCAAAGCTCTCACCACCATCCCAAGGCTCCCAAAATCATCCCAAGGCTCCCAGTGCTGGCCCAGGGCTCCCAAAATCATCCCAAAGCTCTCAGCACCATCCCAAGGCTCCCAAAACCATCCCAAGGTTCCCAAAATCATCCCAAAGCTCTCAGCACCATCCCAAGGCTCCCAAAATCATCCCAAGGCTCCCAAAATCATCTCAAAGCTCTCAGCACCATCCCAAGGTTCCCAATGCCATCCCAAAGCTCCCAGTGCTGTCCCAACGCTCCCAAAATCATCCCAAAGCTCTCAGCACCATCCCAAGGCTCCCAAAATCATCCCAAAGCTCCCAAAATCATCCCAAGGCTCCCAAAATCATCCCAAGGCTCCACTTTTCCATGGATTCCATCCCAGCACGGATTCTCCCCATTCCAGGGTCCCTTCCCAGCCCCAGTGGTTGGATGCTGGGCGTGGGAAGTGGGAATGTCATTGATGGGCATCCAGGGAATTCTTTTTTGGGGGAGGAAATCGGGGGTTTGGGAGTAAAATTGCAATTCCGGCAGGGGTTGGTCACGGGGATAAGAGGGATGAGGTGTGGGGATCACAGGGATCACCTGGATTGGGTGCTGGGATCACTGGGGTCACTGGGGTCACTGGGATCACCTGGATTGGGTGCTGGGATCACTGGGGTCACTGGGATCACTGGGATTGGGTACTGGGATCACTGGGATCACTGGGATTGGGTACTGGGATCACTGGGATCACCGTGTGGCACCACTGGAATTTCGGATATTCCATGGAAAATAAAAGATTGCATTTTGCTGCCTCAAATTTCCAACATTCGGGTGCGAACGTTTGGAGATAATCCCCCAAAAAACCCCAATATTTGGTGGCTCACCCCAGAGCCAAGAATTCCGTGTTGGTGGATGGAGATCCCGAGGAACAGAGTCCCTTTGTCCCTGGACCACGTCCCCGGGCTGGAATTCCTCGCCCCCGGCTCCCACCCCTCGCTGCCGCCGGGATTTCCTGGGAGCGGCCGGGACGGGAGCGCCGGGATCCCGCTGGGATGAGGGGTAAGGGCGATCCCACCGGGATCTCTCTGGGATGAGGGGTAAGGGCGATCCCACCGGGATCCCGCTGGGATGAGGGGTAAGGGCGATCCCACCGGGATCTCTCTGGGATGAGGGGTAAGGGCGATCCCACCGGGATCTCTGGGATGAGGGGTAAGGGCGATCCCGATCCCGATCCCACCGGGATCTGCCGCCGCTCCCGCGGGGTTCGGGCCGGGAAAGGGCGGAGGCGGCTCCTGCCCAGCGCCTGGGCTGGGCTTTAGGGCAGGTTTTGTTGGGAAAAGGAGTTGTCCCTGTTGTATCCCAGTTCCTGGCACCGGGAATGTCGGTCCAGGATTTCGGGAGGTGGAGCTGTGGGGTCGGGCAGGATGAGACCCCCGAGGACACCCTGGTGAGGAGGAGCCAGTTCCAGAATTCCCTTGGAAATCATGGAATGGTTCAGGTTGGAAAGCCCTCGGAGGCCGCTGCCTCCCCCTGGAATATCTCCGGAATATTTTGGGGCTCGGCTCCTTGGAAGGAGTTTTTGTCCCGCCGGGGAATCGCGGCTCGGGTTTGGGAAAAGACCCCCAGACCCCATTCCAGCCGCCGTTCAGGAACTCAAACCCCAACTTCCCAAATCCCACCCTGACTCCAAAGGTTTGTGCACACCAGCGCCGCGGGGAGGTCTCCGGGGCGGACCCGCAGAACCAGGAAACGCGGAGCCCAACATTTAACCCCAAAACCCCAAAACCTGTGGGAAGGCTCAACCCCCGGGCGGGAAATCCCTGGAAAAGCTCGGGACGGGCAGGGTTCGGGCAGTGTCACCTCCTGGCACCTCCCGAATCCCGCGCAAAGGTCCCCGTTCCGCCCGTTTGTTTAAACAAACACATTCCCGGAGAGGGACGAACCCCCGGGAATACCCAGCGGGGACACGGAGCCCGGGGGCCGCGGGGCTCCGGCCTCGGGAATTCGGGATTTCCCGGGGCTTTCTGCCCGCTCCGGGGCTGCGGGAGCTTTTCCTTCTCCCGGATATTCCTGCCAGGTGGGAATTGCCTCCCCCCGGGGGTGCTGAGAGCCCACAGGTGCCTCCGGAGCGGGATGGGGCCGATCCAGCCGGGATTGACTCTTTCCGTGCTGGATTTTCCCAGGAAATGAGATCCCGCCTGGATCCGGCCGCGCTGGGATTGTCCGAGGTGTGTGACCCGTCCGGAACCGGGACAAGGTGGGGATGGGGGGGCAGCCCCGTGGATTTGGGGTTCACCCCCGTGGATTTGGGGTTCTGCCGGCAGCGGGATGGAAAAGTGGGAATGCTCCTGGGGGAGAAGGAATTCTTGCCCTTGGGGCAGGGAAACTGAGGCACGAGGTCACCCGCACCCTGCCCTGGGGCGCTCGGGGGGTGCCCGGCCCCTCCCCGCCGCTGAATTATCCATAAATCCCATGGGAAGGATCTCCGGGAGTCGGGAAGGGGCGGTTTGACCCCGGGGGGGACATGGGGGCTGTTCCCGATCCCCAAAAACCGCGGGGAAAGGGAATCGGGGGGTGCCGAGGGCTGAGGGGGAGGGGGGAGAGGGAGCGGTGCCGGATTTGGGCGAGGGGAGCGGCACCCCCGGATCTGCGGGAAAAGGGTTAACAGGGAGAAGGATCTGGTTCGCCGAGTGGTTCCTGGTTTGTTTGGAGTGCGGGAGAGGAGGGGGAGGGGGCGCAGGGCCGGGACCCCGGGGATCGGGAATCTCCGGGCTGGGAGCCGGGAATTGGGAATTGGGAATTTCCGGGTTGCACCGAGCTCACCCCACCCCCAAATCACCCGCAGGTAGGTCCGGGGTGACCCGGGGTGACCCGGGGTGACCCGGGATGGCCTGGGGATGGCCTGGGGATGGCCTGGGGATGGCCTGACCCCCCCTGAGCCCCCCCAGAGACCCCCAGCCTGTCACTGTCACCTCTGCGGCCACCCCAGGGCCACCCCCCAGCCCCGTCCCCGGTGTCCCGGACACTCGGGTGGGACACGGGACCCCCCCGGCCGCTCCAGTGGGACACGGGGACACCCCCCCGAGGTCCCCCCGAGGCCCCCGCGAGGTCACCCCGAGGTCACGGCCCTCGAGTCGCCCCCCCAGCCCCGTGTCCCGGCCCTTCCCAAAATCCCGGGGCTGTTCCCGGCGCTGTCCCGGGAAAGCCGCGGGGGCGGCGCTGCCCCAGGTCAGTCCCGAACCCTCCGAACCCGAGCGGGAGCCCGGCCGGGCCCAGGAGCGGCTGCGAAGGCGGGATGGGTCCCGCCGGTCCCTCCCGAGGGATTTGGGGACACCGATCCCCCTGCAGGGACGCGCCCAGCTCGGAGCAGCTCCCGAAACTCCCCGTGCTGGGGAATTCCCGTTCCCGCATCCCATTCGGGATCCAAACCCAGCGGAGCCGCCGCTCCCGACATTTGGGGGCTGCCCGGGATGGGGATTTGGGGGTCCCGTCCCTTTCCCGGCCAGGTCCCCGCTCTGGAGCTGGGATTCGCATCCTGCCATTCCCAGCGGGGTCTGGGAAGCTCCGCTCGCTTTTCTGCTCCTGGATGAGCCCGGGAGCCCCAAAACCCGCGGGGGTTCCTGGCAGGAGCCGTGGCTGTGGGACTGCCCTGGAGCCATCAAATCAAAAAATGATTGTTTTCTGATTCCATATTTATTATTCCCCGGCAGATCCACAAAGGAAAGCGGTTTTTTTATGATCAGCTGACCGGGCTGGGAATGTAAAAACAGGAAAACGGCTGAGCTCATCCCAGCGCATCCCAGCGCATCCCAGTCCCCTCCCTGTCCCCAGCGGGTGAGTCTGCCCAGGGCCGGGGCGGGGTGTCGGGATTTGGGGGTCGTGGGACCCCACGGGGATCGGGCGGATTTTGGGAGGGATTCCCAGGGGTTTCCCAGTCTCACGAGGCTTTTTAGGGGCCATGGCCAGGCTGAAATCCCCCGGATCCCATCTCAGATCCCACCCCAAAACCAGCCCAGATCCCATCCCGAACCTCGCCCCGTTCCCATCCCAAATCCACCCCAGGTCCCATCCCAGATCCCCGGCACCCCCCGAAACTCCCGGGATCCGGCTGCTCCGGGGGTTTATCCCTCCCTCAGGAGGAATTTGGGGGTCAGATGAGCCACATCCTTGCGGGGTCCCCCTGGGGTGGGGATTCCCATTCCCAATCCCATTCCCATCTCATTCCCATTATTCCCATTATTCCCATTATTCCCATTATTCCCATTATTCCCATTATTCCCATTCCCATTCCCATTCCCATTATTCCCATTATTCCCATCCCATTATTCCCATTATTCCCATTATTCCCATTATTCCCATTATTCCCATTCCATTCCCATTATTCCCATTCCCATTATTCCCATTATTCCCATCCCATTCCCATTCCCATTCCCATCCCATTCCCATTTCACATTCCCATTCCCATTATTCCCATTCCCCATTCCCATTATTCCCATTCCCCATTCCCATTCCCATTCCCATTCCCATTCCCATTCCCATTATTCCCATTCCCATTCCCGTTCCCGTAATTCCCGTTCCCGTTCCCATCCACACCCCCCTCCCCAGCCGCTCTCATCCCGAATTCCTGCCGGTTTAATCAGTAACCAGCAGAGCTCGGCTCGGGGGAATTTGAGTGTCCCGCCCCCCCCGGGGGGTTTGGGGACCCTCCGGCCCCGCGGGGACACGGCCGGGATCGGGAATGTCCCCCCTGCTCCGGGTGACCCCAGAACGCTCCGGAGGGGCAGGGCTCGGCTGAGACCCCCCCAAATTCATCCCCCCGACCCCTCCGCGCCCCCTTCCCACAGAGTCCGGCCCTGAGGGCGCCCCCACACCCTGGAGCCCCCCGACATCGCCCCCGAGGGGGTCCCGCCCCCGAGGCGCCGCTGCGTGTCCGTCCTGGAGCGCGGCACGGGCTGGGATGAGGAGGAGGAGGAGGAGGAGGAGGAGGAAGAGCGGGTCCCCGGCGTGTCCCTGCGCAGGCCCGGGGCGCTCCGCAGCGCCCTGGATCCTTTCCGCCGGCACAGCTGGGAGCCGGGCCGGGACCCGCGGGGGCCCCCGGGCTTCGGCCAGCTCAGGTAGGGGGGACCCCCGTGTCACCGCCCCGCCCCGAGCCCCCAGCCCCAAATCCAGGGGTGTCCCTGCGCCCCCACCCCAAATCCAGGGGTGTCGCTGCGCCCCCCACCCCCCCAAATCCAGGGGTGTCCTTTTCCCCCCGCCCCCCCAAATCCAGGGGTGTCCCTGAACCCCTGACCCCCCAAATCCAGGGGTGTCCTTGTCCCAACGCCCCCAAATCCAGGGGTGTCCTTGTCCCCCCGACCCCCCAAATCCAGGCATTGCGATCCTGCCTGAGCGGGGACCCCGAATTCCCCGCCCACCCCTCGGGGACCCGTTTTTGGGGGTGTCCCCCCTCTGAAGATCCCGTGTCCCCCCATTCCCCAGCGGGAGCCCCGAGCTCGGCTCCAGCGCGGAGCAGCTGGGGGGGCTCGGGGGGCGCCGCGACCCCCGCCGGGCGCCGCTGGTGCACAGCAGCGACGAGCTGGACTCGCTGCTCTCGCAGGACGAGGAGGACGCGGCCGATGTGAAGCGGGCGCAGGTTGGTGGCACTTCTGTCACCCCGGGGCTCACCCAGCACCCGCCTGAGCTGGGGAGGGGGGACAGGGGACCCCGGAGAGGGGACTGATGTGACAAAGTCTCATCCTGGTGGCTTTGCCACCCACCCTGGGCGGCTTTGTCATGGTCCTGGTGGCTTTGTCACCACCCCAAGTGGTTTTGTCATCGTCCCGGTGGCTCTGCCATCATTTTGGGTGACCCTGTCGTCACTGTGGGTGGCTTTGCCATCACCCAGGTGGCGTTGCCATTGTCCTGGTGGCTTGCCCTGGCCCAGAGTGACTTCGCCATTGTCCTGAGTGACTTTGTCATCATCTTGAGTGGCTTTGCCACGGCCCTGGTGGCTCTGTCATTGTCCTTGTGCCTGTGCCATCGTCCTGGGTGGCTCTGCCATCACCACGGGCGGCTTTGCCATTGTCCTGAGTGTCTTTGGGACCAGCCCTGCGCCCCCAGAGCAGCCGCCCTTTGGGGACCAGTGTCGGGAGGGGCCCTGGCAGGGCGGGCGGCGGTGGCAGTGCCACTGTCGCTGTCCCCTCTGGCAGGAGGACGCGTGGAGGCTCCCGGTGCCCCGGGCCGGGCCCCGCTCCCGGGGCTGGTCCCGCTCCAAATCCGCGTCCCTGGGTGTCATCGCCAGTGTCCCCAGCGAGGACGGTGAGTCTGTCCCTCCCCCCCGGGACCCCCGTGTCCCCCCGGCGCTGTCCCCGCTCCGACCTCCCCGGTAACGACCCACAATCGATGGCGCTGCCCCCGCCGTTAATTATCGCCCCCCCGCCGTTAATTATCGCCCCGCCCCGCTCCTCGCGGCCCTTTTTGAAAATTCCTTTTCATCTTTCCAGCTGCCGAGATTCCCTCGTTCGCCTCCCAGCAGAGCCTGGTCAGCGGGTGAGTCCCCTCTGTGTCCCACTCCCTGTCCCCTCCTGTCCCCTCCCCGCGCCTGTCACAGCCCATTCCCGTCCTCATTAGGGCGGCTGTTCCCGGGAATCGTCACTCCGGGGGCTGGCCCGGAGCCCCGCGGGGACGAGCGGGGACAGGGACAGGGCTGGGGACAGGGACAGGGATGGGGACGGGGACAGGGACAGCGATGGGGACACGCTGGCCTGCACCGCCGCAGAGGAAGGGGCTTTTCCCCCCTCCAGGGTGGCTCGTCCCCCTCTGAAGGTGATTTGTCCCCACCCGAGGGCATCTTGTCCCCCGCCGAGGGTGATTTATCTCCGGGGGTGGCTCGTCCCCTCCGACGGGCATTTGTCCCCTTCCGGGGCAATTGTTCCCTTCCAAGAGTGGCTTTTGTCCCCTCCGGGGTATTTTGGCGCCTCCAAGGGCGCTTTGTCCCCCTCCGAGGATGTCCCCAAGGAACCGGGACCACCCAGGACAGGGGAGGCCCCTCCCCGCTCCCCAACTCGGGGGGCAGAGACACGGGGGAGGGGGGCCCGGAAGGGACAGAGGGGGCTCGGCGGGGACAGGGGGGGCTCTCCCGGCTGAGGGCGGGGAGGGGACACGGACGCTCCTCCCCGTTCCCGGCGGGGACAGAGCGGGATTGTCCGGCGGGATCGTCCGGGGGACTGTCCGGGGGATTGTCCGGTGGGATTGTCCGGAGGGACTGTCCGGAGGGATTGTCCGGAGGGACTGTCCGGAGGGATTTTCCAGCGGGATCCTCCTCCTGCAGCGCCGGGAGCCGCGAGCGGCTGGCGGGGGACGCGGGGACCCCCCCGGGCCGGGAAGGGACCCCCCTGGACAGGACCCTCAGCTTCATCCGCAGGATGACCGGGAAGACAAAGGTAGGGAAAAAAACAAAAAAAAAAAAAAACGGGAGCGGGCGGTGGGATCGGCTCGGCGGGAAAACAACGGGAAAAACCCGGGAAAAACCCGGGAAAAACAACGGGAGAACAACGGGAGAACAACGGGAAATCGGGAGGAAAAATGTGATAACGAGAGAGAAACGGGAAAACGGGAGAATATCGGGATAACAACAGGATAACGGGATAATTACGGGATAAAAGGAGAGTATCGGGATAACGGGGTGATAACGGAGTGATAACGGCATCACGGGATGGGCTCGGGGATGCTCCGCCGTGCCTCAGTTTCCCCGCTGCCGCCCGGCTCCGTGCCTCGCTGTTTTCCGGACTTGGGGATGGAAAGGAGAGGAAAATGGGGAAGGGAAGGGATCCCGAGCGGATCCCCCGCTCATCCCGGCCCTTCCTGCCGCCATCCCTTCCCTCGGGAATGTTTTCCTCCCGCCCCTTCCCCTCCCGTGCCTCAGTTTCCCCATCTCCCGCCTGTTCCTCCCTCGGGGGAGGCGCGGGGGGTCCCGTCACCCCCAAAATCCCCGTTTCTTGGGGCTCGGGGGGAGAAACTGCAGCCCGAGGGGCGGCGGCGGCTTTGTCCCGGTTTTGGGGGCCCGGCCCCGCTCCCCCCCCGGCGGCCCCGATCGGCGGAGCCGTTAATCCCTCCCGCCCCTCCCCCGCCGCAGCCGCCAGCTGTTCCCAGCTGGGGGGGGGGGCCCGCGCCCCCTCCCGGCCCCAAATCCCGCCCGGAGGATCCGGAACCGCCCGGCGGGACCGGCCCGGCCCCGTCCGGGCAGCCCAGCAGGGCCCGGAGCGGTTCCTCGGGGTGTTAATTCGGATTATTCCATTGTTTGTTCGGGATTTTGTGGGGAAAAGGCGCCTGGAATTGGGGGGCGCTGGGGGGGCTCCGTGTCGGGATGGGGGCGGGGATGGGGACAGCGGGACGTGGAAGGAATTATCCGTCCCCAAACGGGAGGGAATAATAATCCCGTGGGGGGGAGGGTCATTTTGGGGGCTCCCCACCCTCGGGTCCTGGATTTTTGGGGCTGTTTTGGGGCCTTCCGAGGATTTGGGGCTGTTTTGTCGTTTCCCGAGGATTTTCGGGCTGTTTTGGGGTTTCCCGAGGATTTTTGGTCTGTTTTGGCGTCTCCTGAGGATTTTTGGGCTGTTTTGGGGCCTCCCGAGGATTTTGGGGCTGTTGTGGCGTCTCCCGAGGATTTTTGGGGTCTCCCGAGGATTTCTGGGCTGTTTTGGGGCCTCCCGAGGATTTTGAGGTTGTTTTGGGATAACAGACGGGGAGTGAGAGAAGAAAATTTTGGGTGTATCCGGGAGAAAATGAGGATTCGGGAATGTCGGGAAAGGGGGGTCTGGCCACGTCCCCCCCCCTTCCGGGGCCCCCCGGGGGTTTGATTCCGCTTTGGTGACCAGGAGTTAATTAAAATCCGCAGTTTAATTAAAACCCAGCCTAAGGAGGCCGGGAATGAGGCGGGAATGAGTCAGGGACGAGGCCCAGCCGCTTTGCGCGGGTCCGCTCGGATCCTGGGCTCGGCACGTCGGGGTCTTTCCCTGGATCCCGGTTTTTCCCCGGGAATGGCGATCCCAGCCCTGCCCCGCGGGGTTTGCGGCCCCGCAATTCCCTGTTTTCCATCGGGAATGGTCCCGCAATTCCCTGGTTTCCATCGGGGGATGGCGGCACCGCTGCCTTCCCCGGTTATTCATTAACCCCGGCGCTGCCGGGCTCGCTCCCGCTGCCGTCCCCTCGCTGCGGCCGGGCTGGGAAATGCGGGATAAAGGGATTTTTCATTCCCTGAGGAGCCGCGTGCACCGGGAGCTGGGGGGTGGCTTTGTCCTGGCGCTGTCCAAGTGACACCTGGAGGTTTTGGGATCCCCAAAAACCGCAGCTGGGACCGGGAGCGTTATCTCGGGACTGATCCGATAAATCCTGGCTTATCCCGGCGGAGTTAATGTTCAACCGGGTGACGCCAGCCCGGCTCCCGGTGCCAAGGCCTCTCCCGAGTTTGACGGGGAAAAAGCAACATTTTCCCAAAATAGCATCTTTATCCCAACTTTCCATCGCCAGGGAAGTGGAGGGGCGCCCCGGGCAGGGTCCAGCCTGGATTTGCTGCGGGCCCAAAATGGAGGAGAGCAGGGTTGGGATCTGTGTCACCCCAAAAGGGCGCTTTGGGGTGCCCAGGGCTCGGGGGCATTGGGAGAGGAGGAGTTCCGTGGGATTTGCTGCTTCCTTTTGGGATTGCAGCGCTGGGAGGGGACGGGGGCGCTCCCGAAGTCGGGGGTTTCCAGGGAGTGTGTGAGGGGGAAACTGAGGCACGGAGAGGAAGGGCTGGACTCGGGGCCACATCCGGGCCGGCGGGGCCGGAGCAGGGGGGGCTCCGAGGGGCGATCCCGGGGGTGCGGCCGCGACCCAGGGGGGGATTCCACGGGAATTCCATGGGTGGGGACACGGGATGGATCTGGGGAGCGATCCCGGGATTCAGGGACACAGATCCCGGGGATTCGGGGACACAGATCCCTGGGGGTGCAGGGACACAGATCCCGGGATTCAGGGACACAGATCCCGGGGATTCAGGGACACAGATCCCAGGGATTCAGGGACACAGATCCCGGGATTCAGGGACAGAGATCCCTGGGATTCAGGGACACAGATCCCGGGGATTCAGGGACACAGATCCCGGGATTCAGGGACACAGATCCCTGGGATGCAGGGACACAGATCCCGGGATTCGGGGACACAGATCCCGGGATTCGGGACACAGATCCCAGGATTCAGGGACACAGATCCCGGGGATTCAGGGACACAGATCCCAGGATTCAGGGACACAGATCCCGGGGATTCAGGGACACAGATCCCGGGGATTCAGGGACACAGCCGGGGTGGTGACCAGAGCTGGGCTGATTCCAGAGTCTGATCCCTTGGGATGTTTGGGAGCCGATCCCGGTCCCAGGGATGCCGATCCCGGTCCCGGGGATGCTGATCCCCGTCCGGCGATGCCGATCCCGGTCCCGGTGTGCCGATCCCGCGGGTGCCGGTCCCCGGGAGGCCGATCCCGGCTGGATCCCGGGGTTTTCGGCTGGATCCCGGCCGGATCCCGGGGCTCTGGGCCGGCCCCGGGGACCCCGCGCGAACAAAGGCCCCGCGGGCAGCACGAGGCCGGGGGGCGGCGCGACCCGCCCCCGGGGGGCGGGACCGAGAGAGACCGGGCAGGGACCGGGAGCACCGGGAGGGCCCGGGAAGGAGCCGGGAAAGAGCCGGGAGGCACCGGGAGGCACCGGGAGGGGCCGGGAGCGGCGGGAGGGAGCCGGGAGCGCTCCCTGGATTATGTCCCGGATCGAGTCGCTGTCGCGAGCCAGGAGCGATCGCGCCAAGGTGGGTCTGGGGGTGCGCAGCCCCCGCCCCCGAGCGGGTCCCCCCTCTTGCTGCCCGCCCTGGGGTGCGGGGGGGCTCTTCCCTCCCCGCTCCTGTCTGGGGGGAAAGGAGGGGTCACCTCATCTTTCACCCCGACTTGGGGGGCTCTGCCCTGCCCCGGGCGGCCGGGGGCGTTTGGGGGTTTTTGGGGGGCACGGGGTGATGCTCGGGGGTCACGAGCTTCGGGGATCCCCATGAAAGCGGGCGGAGGGTGGGGAGGGGGCGAGGCCCCCCCGGCTGCTCCCCATTGTGCATCGGGGGGTGCTGGCTGGAGCAAGGACCCCCTTCCCACGCCCCCCCGAGCACCCCCCGTGTGCCCCCCAACTTCTGCGCGCCCCAAGTTCGCCCCGACCCTTCCTCATCCTCCCCTCGGCCGCCCCGGGCGCAGCTTTGGCTGACGCGAGGATGAGGATGAGGATGAGGAAGTCGCCTTCCCCTCCCGCCGGGTGGCGGGGGGGGTGGATAAGAAGTTTCAGGGACCCCCCCACCCCAATTTTATCGCTCTCCGTGATGGCAAAGCCCGGCGGGGGGTTCGGGGATGGGGAAACTGAGGCACGGGGCGCTGCGGGAGCGCGCGCGCGGCTCCGACCCCCGTGACCGGGGGTGCGGGGGGGCCCGGGCGTGTGGCAATGCCGGCGTGGCGAAACGGGCCCGGGGGGCGGGGGCTCGGTGTGCCCGGGCCCGGCCGTGCTGCGGGGGACAGCGCTCTGCGCCCCCGGGACCCGAGCTCACCCCAAAAATGAGATTTTTTTGGGGACCCCCGGAGCTGCTGCTCCCCCCGCCCCGGCCGCTCGTGGATGCGCTGAGTTGGTCGGGCCTGAGCGGGGGGGTTTGGGGGTGCCCCCACCCCCGAGAGGGGTCTGGGGGGGCTGGGGGCGGTTTTGTGGAAGGGGGAAGTGGCTGTCGCTCCCCGCGCCGCCCGGGGGAAATGGGGTTTTTTTGGGGTTTTTTTGGTTAAAGAAAGTTTCGTCGGAGCCGTTTTGGCCCCACCCAGGGTCGGGGGGATCGGGGGTTCGGGGTGACCCCCCCGAGGATCCCGGGGATCCCCAAAGGCGGCGGGACCCCGCAGCTGGGAGCGGAGGTGCGGGACCCCCGCGGCTTTTCGGGGATCCCCACCTGCCTTTGGGGGCAGCGGCCCCCCCGGAGCCCCCCAAAACACCAAAGGGGGGTCCCGCTATCCCAAATCTCCCCCCCTCAGCTGCGCCCCTAAACCCGCGGGTTCAAACCCCAGATTTGGGGGTGGGGGGCCTGGGGGTGTCCCCCGGTGGTTTTATTTTGGGGGGGGATTGCTGGGGGTCCCCCCGCCGTTCCCGTCCCGGCCCCGCGGGGTCTTTGTTGCCTCGCCGTGGCTTTGTTCGCCGCCGGGGTGGCGGGGGGGGGCTGTCCCCAAAGAGCCACAGCCCCGACCCCAAAAAGGGGGAGCTGCCCCCCAAAAAGGGGCCCCACCTCTCCGTTTCGAGGTTCGGCTCCACCAAACCCCCGCGGGTTTTTTTTGGGGCTCCCCCATTTCACACTTTTAGGGCGGAGTGACCCCGAGCGGTGACAGCGCCCCAAAACTCCTCCCCAGCTCCGCGCCGAGTTTTGGGGCGCTGAGGGGCCCCCGGGGCCGGAACAGGAACCCAAAAAAAAAAAATCCCCGTTTCTATTTAAAGCGCTGAAACTTCCTCCGCCCCCATTGCCGGGGGAGGGGAGGGGGGGTCGGAGCGCGGGGACCCCGAAATTCCGCGCTCGGAGCCGCCGCGTGTCCCGCAGCCCGGTTCGTGCGCCCCGCTTTGTTTCGGGGTTCGGGGGGCGCGGGGGGGGTTCTACCGGGATCGGAGCCGCTCGCGGGTTTTGGGGGGCGCGGGGGGGGCTTCCCCCTCCTCGGGGGTCTTCAGGGTTTCGTGTCCCCCCCAAAACCTGCGCTGGTTCCCCCCCTTTGCAGTGGGGTGCGGGAGCCCCCCCAAATTCCCGCGGGGTGATTCTCGAGGTTTTTGGGGCGGCGCATGCTGTGACACACCCCCCCCGTCCTGAGGGGTTTTTTGGGGGGTCCCTTTGGAGATCCCCGGGCCGGGGGGGGGTCCCGGGGCGGGCGGGGGGGGGCAGGAAGCGGCCGCGGCTCCCGCCTTTGTCTGGCGCGGTTCGGTTTCCTTCGCGGGGGGCGGGCAAAATAAGGAGAAAAACACGGAAATCGGGCAAGAAAAGTCAGGAGGGGAAAGAAAGAAAAACGGTTAAAAAAAAAAAAGAGAGAGAGAGAAAGTGGAGAGGGGAAAAAAGCGGAGAAAAAAGAGAAAATAAACGGAGGGAAAGAAGGGAAAAAAGAGAAAGAAGGAAAATCGGTTAAAAAGGAAAAAGGGGGAAATAAGCAGAAAAAAAGGAAAAACTGTAAAAAAGGGAGAAGGCGGCAAAAAAAGCGGGGGGAAGGATAAAAGAGGAAAGAAAATCGGGGCGGAAAAGGAAAGAAAAGCAGAAAGATAAAGGAAAGAAGGTGGAGGGAAGGAAGGGGGGAAACAGGGAGAGAAGGGGCGAAAAGAATAAAGGGAAAGCAAAGGAAAAAAGCAAAAATGAAAGAAAAAGGAAGGAAAGCAAATAAAGGGAGGTAAAGAAAAAAAAAAAGAAAGAAAGAAAAGAAACGGAATAAAAGAGGAGGAAAATAAAAGGAAAATAAACAAAACCAGCGGAGCAAAGGGAAAATCAAAGGAAAACAAACAAGCGGGCGGGAACAATCGCGCGCGGGGCGGATGTCGCCGCCGATGTCGCCGCCGATGTCGCGGCCGGAGGCGCCGCCGGGCTCGGGGGGGCCGGGATGTGCTGCTGCTCCTGCGCCCCCTTCCCGGCCCGGGAGCCCGAGGGACCCCTGGGAGAGAGGGTGAGACCCCCGAGCCCCCCGGGCGGGCGGGGACACGGCGGGGATACTGGGGGGATACTGGGATGGCACTGGGGTGGCACTCGAATGGCACTGGGGTGACACTGGGGGACACGGGGTGGTACTGAGAGACACTGGAGAGATACTGGGATGGCACTGGGGTGACACTGGGGAGAGGCGGCACTGGGGTGACACTGAGGTGGCACTGGATGGCATTAGGGGGACACTGGGTGGCATTGAGGGGACACTGGGATGGCACTGGGGGACATTGAGGGGACACTGGAGTGACCCTGGGATGGCACTGGGGGGACCCTGGAGTGGCACTGGGGTCCCAGTGGTGTCCCTTGGGGTCCCACTCCTGCCCTGTCCCCCCCTGTTCTCCCCCCCCGGGCTCCCCCCGGGGGTCCCTCAGGGGGGGTCGGGAACTGGGACCCCCCTTTGGCTCTGGGGCCGGGGGTGGGGAGCTGGGGGGGTCCCGCCGTTTTTGGGGGGCTCTTGCTTGGCTCAGCCGCGGTGCCAGGCACGGCCGGGGGGGGACAAAGGGCTCTCTGTGCCCGGGGGGGCGCGGGGGGGCCCGGGCAGGGCGCGGGGACACTCGGGGTGACAGCAGCTCGCTCCCAGACCCAGAATCAGACCCAGGCCTAAACCCAGACCCAAACCCAAACCTAAACCTAAACCCAGACCCAAACCCGAACCTGAACCCAAACCCAGACCCAAATCCGAACCTGAACCCAGACCCAGGCCCAAACCCAGGCCCAAACCCAGACCCAAACCCAGACCCAAACCCAAACTCAAACCCAAACCCAGACCCAAACCCAAACCCAAACCCAAACCTTTCCCCCTCCTTTCCCCCCCGTTCCCCCAAACCATCCCCGTGGGGGCTCAGCCGCGCTCCCCACCCCCCGTTTTTTGGGTAGGAAAAAGGTGAAACCCCCAATTTGGTTAAAAATAGGAGGTGGGGGCCGGGCTAAGGACCATGTCCCCCACCCCCCCCGGGCAGCGCCACCCCCCGGCTGCGCCCCCGCACCCGTTCCCCATTGGGGCTGGCTCGGGGGGGCCGTGCCGGGGCGGGGGGGACCGCGCATCTCTCCGCATCCCTGCTGCGGTTGCCGTGGAGACCGGGGATGCTCGGCAGCGGCGGCAGCACCGGCGGCGAGCGGGGGCTCCGTGCCCGGGCTCCGGCGGCGAGCGGGGCTCCGTGCCCGGCTCCGGTGGCGAGCGGGGGCTCCGTGCCCGAGCCCCGGCGGCGAGCGGGGCTCTGTGCCCGGCTCCGGTGGCGAGCGGGGGCTCCGTGCCCGAGCCCGGTGGCGAGCGGGGGCTCCGTGCCCGAGCCCCGGCGGCGAGCGGGCTCCGTGCCCGGGCTCCGGCGGCGAGCGGGCCGCTCCGTGCCCCGGCTCCGCGCTCCCCGGCCGCTCCCGCAGCCCGGCCGGCTCCCGCGGCCATGAGCCGCGTCCCCAGGGCGCCGGGGGCGGGGGGACCCGCGGGGCGGCCCCGGTGCCGCAGCCCCGTCAGGCGTCCGGTGCCGCTGTCCGGGCAGGGCAAGGACAAGGAGAGGATGAAGGAGGGCAAGGAGAAGGACGCGCGTTACACCAACGGGCACCTCTTCACCACCATCTCCGTGTCGGGCATGACCATGTGCTTCGCCTGCAACAAGAGCATCACGGCCAAGGAAGCGCTCGTGTGTCCCAGTGAGTGCCCGCGGGGGAACGGGGGAGGCTCCAGCTGGATGTGCCCGGGGAAGGGGGGACCTGCAGGGGTTTGCCAGGGGGGATTTGCCCGGGGGGATGTGCCAGAGCAGGATTGACACGGTGGCATTGCCGGGCTGGCTTTGCCAGGGTGGATTTGGTGGGGTGGATTTGATGGGGTGGATTTGCCAGGGTGGATTTGGTGGGGTGGATTTGCCAGGGCAGAATTGCCACAGTGGCATTGCCGGGGTGGCTTTGCCAGGATGGATTTTATGGGGTGGCATTGCCAGGGTGGCATTGCTGGAGTGGCTTTGCCAAGACAGAATTGCCATGGTGGCTTTGCTGCAGTGGCTTTGCTGGGGTGGTTTTGCATGATGGATTTTATGGGGTGGCTTTGCCAGGGTGAAATTTTTGGGGTGGCTTTGCCAGGACAGAATTGCCAGGGTGACTTTGCTGCAGTGGCTTTGCCAGGGTGGCTTTTTCACCGTGGTTTTGCCAGGGTGGCTTTGCCAGGCCAGGATTGCCAGGGTGAATTTTCCAGGATGAGATTTCGGGGGTGGCTTTGCTGCAGTGGCTTTGCCAGGGTGGCTTTGCTGGGATGGAATTGGCAGGATTGGTTTGCTGGGATGGAATTGGCAGGATTGGTTTGCTGGGGTGGCTTTCTCACGGTGGCTTTGCCAGGATGGCTGTTTTTGGGGTGGCTTGGCCAGGGTGGCTTTGCCGCAGTGACTCTCAGTGAGGAGTTGCCAGGATGGCTTTTTCTGGGGTGGCTTTTCCATGGCGGCTTTGCCGGGGTGGCTTTGCCGCAGTGGCTTTTCTGAGGAGGCTTTTTTTGGGATGACTTTTTTTGGGGTGGCTTTGCTGGGGCGGAATTGCTGGGGTGGCTTTGCCGGGTTGGATTTGCCGCAGTGGCTTTTTTGGGATGGCTTTTTTGGGGTGGCCTTGCCAGGATGATTGTGCCGTGGTGGCTTTTCCAAGACGAATTTTCTGGGGTGGCTTTGCTGCATGGACACCGCAGTGCCCACTCCCAGAGCCCAGTTTTTTTGGGTTGGTGCCCTGGAGCAGGTGATGGTTTCTCTGCCCTGGCACACCCCAGTTCCCTGGCGCTGGTGGCCCCGGGCTGGCGCTGGTGGCCCCGGGCTGGCACGGTGCCCTCGGGGCTGGGGCAGCTGCTCGCTGGCAGCTGCAGTTCCCCCAGCATCGGCTGATCTGCATCCACCCTCATTCCCACCGCATCTGCTCCCGTCGCTCTGCCGGGATCCGGGGGAGGAGGGGTGGCAGGAGAGTCCCCGTGGCCTCCCCGTCACCTCTGTCACCTCCCCGTGTCCCCAGCCTGCAACGTCACCATCCACAACCGCTGCAAGGACACGCTGCCCAACTGCACCAAGGTGAAGCAGAAGGTGAGCGCAGGTGACGCCAGCCCGGGGGCGAGGGGACGAGGGGACGGGGGTGTGGAGATTGGGGACACGCGAGGACAGTGACGCTTCCGCTCCCCCGCAGCAGCAGAAGGCGGCGCTGCTGAAGAACAGCTCAGCGCTGCAGTCGGTGTCCCTGCGCAACAAGAGTGAGTGGGGGGAGCTTCCCTTCCCTTCCCTTCCCTTCCCTTCCCTTCCCTTCCCTTCCCTTCCCTTCCCTTCCCTTCCCTTCCCTTCCCTTCCCTTCCCTTCCCTTCCCTTCCCTTCCCTTCCCTTCCCTTCCTTCCCTTCCCTTCCCTTCCCTTCCCTTCCCTTCCCTTCCCTTCCCTTCCCTTCCCTTCCCCTCCCAGTGTCCCTGCACAGCCTGGGGGGTGACAGGGGGACCCCCCGGGTGTCCCCCCCCCAGATGCCATCCGGGAGCGCCCCAATTCTGCCATCTACCCCTCGGAGAGCTTCCGCCAGACGCTGCTGGGGCCCCGCCGCGGCCGCCCCTCGCTGTCGCTCTCCAAGAGCGTCTCCACCACCAACATCTCAGGGTAAGAGCAGGAGACGGGGGGCACTGGGGGGTCCGGGGGTGTCCCCAGTGTCCCCATCGTGTCCCACCCACTCTCCCAGGACATTCAACGATGATTCCCCGCTGGGAATCCGGCGCATCCTGTCCCAGTCCACGGATTCCCTCAACATGCGCAACCGCACGCTCTCGGTGGAGTCGCTGATCGACGAAGGTGGGGACACGGCGGTGACACCGCGGGGACACGGGGGAGGGCCGCGGGGACTCCATGTGCCGCTGGTGATGTCACCTGCAGGCCCCGACGTCATCCTGAGCCAGCTGCTGAGCGATCTGGAGGCGGACGGGAAGGAGTTTGAGGCGGATTCCTGGAGCCTGGCGGTGGATAACAGCTTCCTCCAGCAGCACCGCATGGACGTCATGAAACGGCAGGACGTCATCTACGGTGAGGGGACAGGGGACAGGGCACGGGGACACAGGGATGGGGCAGGGATGCAGAGATGGGGGGCACTGGGACAGGACAGGGGACACAGGAAGAGGCTGGAGAAGAAGGAACGGGGACACAGGACAGAGGATGCAGGGACAGGGATGCAGTCATGAGGACACAGGGCTGGGCTGGGTGGCTGTTCCTGGGGTGCTGTCCCTGTCCCTGTCCCTGTCCCCCCTGTCCCCTCTGTCCTGTCCCGTGGTGACCGCGCCGTGCCCCCGCAGAGCTGATGCAGACGGAGCTGCACCACGTGCGGACGCTGAAGATCATGGGCGCCCTGTTCCGCAGGGCCATGCTGGAGGAGCTGCAGCTGGACCCCGCCACCGTCCAGCGCATCTTCCCCTGCCTGGACGAGCTCAGCCACATCCACCAGCGATTCCTGGCCCAGCTCCTGGAGCGGCGCCGCGAGTCGCTGGCCCAGGACAGCAACAAGAACTTCGTCATCGACCGCCTCGGGGACATCCTGGTCACCCAGGTGGGCGAGGGGGGACAGGGGAATGGGATGTGGGGGGTGGGGGAATGGGGGAATGGGATATGGGAGAATGGGGTACAGGGGAATGGGGTACAGGGGATGGGATACAGGGGGATGGGATACAGGGGGATGAGGATTTTAAGGGCATGACGATTTTGGGGTGGGGATAATGGGGGACCTGGAAAGCAGGATATTTTGGGGATGCACTCACTGCTGTCCCCTGGCTGCCCAGTTCTCGGGCCCGAGCGCGGAGCAGCTGCGCAAAGCCTACGCTGAGTTCTGCAGCAAGCACACCAAGGCGCTCAAGGAGTACAAGGACCTGCTGGCCCGGGACAAGCGCTTCCAGCAGTTCATCCGGGTGGGTTCCACGGGGACCCCGGGCTGGGGATCGGGGTGTCTGTCCTCTGGAGGGACCCCTGGGATGGGGATTGGGGTCCCTCTGCATGTTCCAGGCTTTGTGCCCCAGTGGAAAACCCTTCTCCCAACTCCGTGCCTCAGTTTCCCCGACTTGTGTGCTTCCCTCACTGAGCTCTTGGGGGGGTCACTGATAGAGAGGGGTGCCTGCTGATGGGGGTCTGTGCTTTGGGGGGTTCCCTGCTGATGGGGGTCTGTGCTTTGGGGGTTCCCTGCTGACCCCGTGTCCCCCCCAGAGGGTGACACGCTCCCCCCTGCTCCGCCGCCACGGCGTCCCCGAGTGCATCCTGCTGGTGACGCAGCGCATCACCAAGTACCCGGTGCTCATCGAGCGCATCCTCAAGAATTCCAAAGGTACCGGGGCGGGTGGGAAGAGGCCGGGAAGGGCCGGGAAGAGGCCGGGAAGGGGCCGGGGCCGGGACCCGCGGCTTGCAGGGCGGGGCCGCAGTTCCAGCTCCGCTGCGCCGCCCGCAGACAACGAGGGGGACTGCGCGGACCTGTCGCGGGCGCTGCGGCTGGTGAAGGAGCTGCTCTCGGCCGTGGATGAGGAGGTTCACGCCTGGGAGCTCCGGGGGCGCCTGTGGGACGTTTTCCGGCGCGTGGACCCGCGGGCCAAGGTGCCGCTGCTGTGGGACAGCCGGCCCGGCGCCTTCGGCAGGGACGAGCTGCTGCGCAGGAAGCTGGTGCACAGCGGGGCCATGCTCTGGAAAACGGCGGCCGGGCGCTTCAAAGGTGGGAAACGGGGGGAAACAAGGGGGTTGGGGGATGGCCGGGGAGCAGGGGATGGGATGTTGGTAGTGATGGAAGGGGAGGGTGCGGGGCTCAGTGGGTGAAGCCCCCGCTCACCCCCGCTCACCCCAGACGTGCTGGTGCTGCTGATGACGGACGTGCTGGTGTTCCTGCAAGAGAAGGACCAGAAATACACCTTCCCCATGCTGGTGAGGCACCCCGCTGCACCCCGGCCCTCTGGGGCTCCAGGGCAGTGCTCCCCAATCCCAGTGATCCCTGTTCTCAGAGCTCCCCATTCCCACTGATCCCCAATCCCACTGATCCCCAATCCCACTGATCCCCAACCTCAGAGCTCCCCAACCCCAGCTCTCCCCATTCCCACTGATTCCCAATCCCACTGATCCTCAATCCCAGTGATCCCCAATCTCAGTGCTCCCCAATCCCAGAGCTCCCCATTCCCACTGATCCCCAATCCCACCTCTCTCCATTCCCAGTTCTCCCCATTCCCATTTCTCCCCATTCCCACCACTCCCCATTCCCAGCTCTCCCCATTCCCACCTCTCTCCATTCCCAGTTCTCCCCATTCCCAGCTCTCCCCATTCCCGTTCCCAGCTCTCCCCATTCCCCGTTCCCATCTCTCGCCATTCCCAGCATTCCCATTCCCTCAGGACAAGCCGGCCGTCATCTCCCTGCAAAACCTGATTGTGCGGGACATCGCCAACCAGGAGAATTCCATTGATCCCATCCCATCCCATTGATCCCATCCCATCCCATCCCATCCCATCCCATTGATCCCTGTTCCATCCCACTGATCCCATCCCATCCCACTGATCTCATCCCATCCCATCCCATCCCATCCCATCCCATCCCATCCCATCCCATCCCATCCCATCCCACCCCACCCCATTAATCCCACCCCACCCCATTAATCCCACCCCACCCCCTCTGACCCCCGATTCCCGCTGCCCCCTCCCCAGAGCGGATGGAGCAGCACGACCGGCAGATCGCGGCGCTGCTGGAGGACAAGGTGGGGATTTTTGCCGACATGCTGGCGCTGGGCAGCGGCTCCGAGCCCCCCGGCCCCCCGAGGGACCCCCTTCCCTGGGGACCCCGCCCGCGGCCCCCGCGGGGACATCCTGCTGCACGACGCCATCCGGGAAGGTACCGGATGGGGGAAGGGGTGGGGAGGGGTGGGGAGGGGGTACAGGATGGGATGAAGGGGTGGGGAGGGGTGGGGAGGGGGTGGGGAGGGGGTACAGGATGGGATGAAGGGGTGGGAAGGGGTGGGGAGGGGTGGGGAGGGGGTACAGGATGGGATGAAGGGGTGGGAAGGGGTAGGAAGGGGTGGGGAGGGGTGGGGAGGGGGTGGGAAGGGGGTACAGGATGCTCTGGGGTGGGAAATGGGGTAGGGGATGCTCCAGGGTGGGATGGATGCTTCATGATGCCCCAGGATGTTCTGGGGTGCCCCAGGATGGGGAAACTGAGGCAGCGGGAGTGGCTGACGCTGCCCTCACCCCGCAGTGGAGTGCTTGAAGGAGATTTTCACGGGATGCCCCCGGGATCGGGACCAGAACCAGAACCAGAACAACCCCCCCGAGGCTGAGAGCTGCCCCAGCCCCAGCGCCAGCAGTAAGGGGGGGCGGGGGGAGGGGGTGCTGGGTTGGGGGGACCCCCGGGACCCCCCTGGGGCTCACCCAGCCTTGCCCTGCAGACGGAGACTCCGGCAGCATCAACGGCTCCCTGGAATTCCGGGCAGATCCCGACGCTGGGCAGAGGGTGAGTTGGGGAGGGGGCTCGGGGGGGACACTGGGGACCCCCAGCCCACGCTGGGACTCTCAGTGTCCCCTCACCCTCTGTGCAGGATGGCAATGGGAACCAGGTCCCGCCAAGGGGATCCCAGGAGGTGAGGAAAGGGTTTTGGGGTCGGGGGTGGTGCCTCAGGGTCTCCCTTCCATGTGGCACTTGGGGTTCACCCCCTACCCCCAAATCCTGTCCCCCCACAGGAGATCAACCAGCGCCTGGTGAACCTGTACGGGCTCCTGCTGCGGCTCCAGGTGGGACAGGGGGCAGAGGGGGACAGGGGACAAGGGGGTGCCCCCCTGCCCAAATCCATCCTGCTCCCAAATCCATTCCCTGTCCCCTCTCTCCCTTTTTGCCCCGCTTTGTCTCCTTCCTGTTCCACTTTCTTCTCATTCCCCCTTGAGCCCTCTTTGCCCCTCTTCCCCTTTTTCCTCCATTCCCTCCTTTTTCCCCTTCCCCCCATTTTCCCTTAACCCCCTTTCCCCCAATTCCCCTTTTCCTCCATTCCCCTTTTTTTCCCCTTTTCCTCCATTCCCTCATTCCCCCTTTTCCCCCATTCACCTTTTCCCCATTCCCCTTTCTCCCGTTCCCCTTTTCCCCCTTTCCCTCTTTCATTCCCCCTTTCCCCCGTCCCCCCACTCTCCCGTCCCCACACCCCTGACCCTTTCCCTTTCCCTTTCCCTTTCCGACCTTCCAGGTGCACCTGACGCACCAGGAGGTGCTGCTGGAGCTGCAGCTGCCCGAGGGGCTGCAGCGCCGCGGCCGCGCCGGGGCTCGCAGCCGGCGGTGCCGGTGAGCGGGCGGCGGAGCCGGGCCCCGGCGCGGAGCTGGCGCTGCTGCAGCGGCAGCACGGGCTGGTGCAGGAGGAGCTGAGCCGCTGCCGCCAGCTCTGCCAGGAGCGGGCGCAGGAGGCGGCGGCGCTGGATGCGCGGCTGCGGGACAGCGAGCGGGAGCGGGCGCGGCTGGAGCGGAGCTGCAGGAGGCGCGGGGGCACCGGCGGTGGCGGCGCCGCTGGGGCGGAGGGCGGCGGAGCCCCCGGGCGCAGGAGCCTCCCGGCCGGGGATGCGCTGTACCTGAGCTTCACCCCGCCGCAGGTGGGCGCGGGGGCACCGGGAGTATTTGAGGCACCGGGGACACTGGGGGTACCGGGAGTACCGGGAGTATTGGGGGCACTGAGGACACTGGGTGTACCGGGGGTACCGGGAGTATCGGGGACACTGAGTACCGGGTGTACTGGGGACACTCGGGCACCGGGAATGCCAGGAGTACCGGGGGTACCGGGGGTACCGGGAACACTGGGGGTACCGAGGGTATGGGGGGTACCGGGAGCACCGGGGACACGGTACCGGGGGTGGGCGGGCTTGGCACGGCCCGGGGGCAGCCGCGGGTGAGGGGTGCGGTCCCTCCGTGTCCGGGGGTCACCCGGTTTCAGTCCTGACCCCCGCCCTGTCCCCCCCGCAGCTGAGCCACGCCAGCCCCCCCGCCGTTCTCCCGTTCCACGGCCCCGCCTTCCCCAGCCCCCGCGAGGAGCTGGAATTCCGCGGCGCCGACCCCGAGCGGCTGCGGGAGGGCGAGGACACCCTGGATGTGCTCCTGGAGGACGAGGGGGGCTTGGGGGGCCGCCACTCCCCCCCCGCCAGCCCCCGAGGTGGGTCCTCGTTTTGGGGGGGACGGAGGACAAATCCTGATTTTCTATTTTCTGATTTGATAACCTGGAGTTTTCCCGCAGATTTCCTGAGGATGCAGGATATTCCCGAGGAGGCGGAGAACAGCCAGGAGCTGAAGGAGGGCGACGGGGACAGTTAGGGACCCCCGCAGCCCCCCCAGCACCCCACGATTCCCCCGGGACACGCCAGGGGTGGATCCAGCTGTGGGGAGCAACTGGAAAAGCGGGATGGGGACGCTGCTATTCCCACGGGAGCCTTACGGGAACGGGGGGGTCCAGTCGCCCCCTCCCCTACTCCAGCCCGGTGGGGCGGGGGTGACATCATGTCCCCCCCTCTTCCCGCTGGGATTTATTTATTTATTTGGATGTTTTTGGGGTGCGGGAGGCGGCCCGGGGTGGGGGGAACCTCCCGCTCCTGGGTCAGCGGTGACAGTGACCCCCCCCCGGTGCCGGGGGGCTGCCCAAGGGTGGGGCGGGGAGGGACGGGGTCCCCGCGGATTAACTGTAAAAACAAAGGACAAAAGAAATGAAAAATATAAAAAAAAAATTTGGAAAGTCGTGAAAATGAAGAGTTCGGAGCTGAAACGAAGGGGTGGGGTGGGGGCTGGGGGCGGGGGTGTCTCCCCGGTGCTGTGAGTGTGGGGGTCTCGGGCGGGGGCGATGGGCCGGGTTTGGGCGCACCCGCAGGGCGGGGCCGTTCCCGGGAGGTGCCGGAGCCGCCGGGCCGGGTGCGGGACCGGGCGCGGGCGGAGCGGGGCGGGCGGAGGACGCGGCCCCGGAGCGGCGGCTCCCGAGGGTCCCGGGGTCGGGAGAGGAGGGGCGGGGTCGGGAGGGTCCCGCGGCGCGGGGGGCGGGGGTCCCGGCCATGAAGAGGATGTTCTCCTGCTCCAGCTCACAGGTGACGGTGAGTCCCGGGAGGAACAGAGGGCAGCGCCGGCTGCGATCCCAGCCCGATTTCAGCCCCGACCTCAGTCCCCATCCCAGCCCCGACCCCAGAACCGATCCCAGCCCCGATCCCAATCCCGATCTCAGCCCCGATCCCAATCCCATCCCAGTCCCCATCCCAATCCCGAATCTCATCCTGCCCCGATCCCAATCCCGATCCCAAGACCATCCCAATCCCGATCCCAATCCCGATGCAGCCTGCTGCCTCAGTCCCAAGACCCCCCAATGTCAGCCCCGCTGCCAGTCCCGATCCCAGCCGAGGCCACTCCCGATCCCAGCCAGCCCCCAGCTGCTGGTCCCGGTCCTGGCTGCAATCCCTGTCCCAGCCCCAACTCCTATCCCAGTCCCAGTTCGGGTGCTGGTCCCAATGCCACCCGCAATCCGAGCCCCATTTCCAGCCTCCATCCCAGATTCAACCCCAGCTCCAGCCCCAATCCTGACCCGAATCCAGCCCCCAGCCCTGGACCCTCCGCAGATCCCGCAGCCCAGCCCTGCTCCCAATCCCAGTCCAGGTTCCCATTCTCAAACCCTGGTCTCAGTTCCCGGTGCCGGTGCCGGTGCCACGCCCGCCCGGTGCCACGCTGGAGCCCAGCCCGGCTCGGTGGCACTCGCCAAACCAGCCGGGCGAGCACAGGCCGGGACACGCTGCGGCCTCTCCGCCCCTCCCGGCTCCGCGAGGATCCGGGATCCCGAGGAGCGGGGAAACTGAGGCACGGGATGCGTGGGGAGACCACGCTGGGGGGTCCTGTCCCGGGCTTGGGGTCCCGTCCCGGGCTTGGGGTCCCGTCCCGGATTTAGGGTGCCACCCCACCCCCCGCAGATGGAGAGCTGGACGCGGCAGGACCAGAAGCTGCTGGACGCGGTGACACGCGGGGACGTGGCCCGGGTGGCCGCCCTGGCCGCCCGCAAGGCCGCCCGCCCCGCCAAGCTCAACGCCAGGGGACAATCCGCGTATGTCACCCCCGGGGGGACACGGGGGGTCTCGCTGGGTCCCGGGGGACGCACGGGAGGGGTCACAGCCACCTCTCGCCCCCCAGGCTGCACCTGGCCGCGGCCGGGGGTCTCACCGAGTGCCTGACGCTGCTGCTGGAGCGCGGGGCCCCCGTTAACGAGACGAACGATGACGGTAGGTGGGGACACCCGGGCACAGCTTGGGGACACCTTGGGGACACCCAGCCAGGTCCCTGTGTCACCTCTGGAGGAGCCCAGATCTGCATCCCAAGGCAGGGACCCCCGGAGCACCCCAGGGCTGTCCCCAAGGAGGGGGTGTCCCCTGGGGGTGTCCCCTGAGGGTGTCCCCGGGAGTGTCCCCAGCACCCTCCGGTCCCCACAGGCAGCACTGCCCTGCACTTGGCCACCATCGCCTGCCAGCCCCAGTGCGTGAAGGTGCTGCTGCAGGTACGGACGGACGGGAACGGGACCGGGAACGGGAACGGGATGGGAACGGGATGGGAACGGGAACGAGAACGGAATGGGAACGGGAACAGGAACAGGAACGGGATGGGAACGGGAACGGAACGGGAACGGGAACGGGAACGGGAACGGGAACGGGAACATGATGGGAACGGGATGGGAACGGGAACGGGAACAGGAACAGGAACGGGATGGGAACGGGAACAGGAACAGGAACAGGAAGGGGAACGGGAGCGGGAGAGCAGGAGTGGGATGGGGATCAGACGGAGTTGGGAGTGAAAACAGAGGCGGAGATCAGGACAGGAATAGGGATAAGGACACGGACGGGGATGCAGAGGAGGCTGAGGATGGAGGTGGGGATGGGGACAAGGACAGGGAGCAGGGCTGGACGGGGGCCCAGCGCCGTTCCCATCGCGCGGGTCCCTCCCCGCTGTGCCCCCAGCACGGAGCCAACGAGCGCCACGTGGACGGGCAGAACCGGACACCGCTGCACTGGGCCGGTGAGGGGGGGACACGGGGACACCCCGGGGATCATGGGGGACACCAGAGGTCCCCCAGAGCCCCTGCAGTGACACCGCCCCCCCCCCGCAGCCTCCTCGGGCTGCGCCTCCAGCGTCCTCCTGCTCTGCGACTACGAGGCCCCGCTGGATGTCCCCGACTCTGTGAGTGGGGACAGGGGGGCAGCAGGGGGTGGCGGGGGACAGCGAGGGTTGGTGGTCACCCCACGTGTCCCCCCAGCACGGCCAGACCCCCCTGATGCTGGCGGCGCGGGGGAACCACGCAGCCGTTTGTGCCCAGCTCCTGCGGCGCGGGGCCGAGCCCGGCCTGGCCGACAGGGACGGCAGGTGGGTGACGGGGGACAGTGGGGACAGGCAGGGGACACTGGGGTCCGTGATGTCCCCAAGGGTGTCACCGCTGCGGGGAAGGAATGAGCGTCACCTGTGTCACTGTGCCCGTGTGCCACCCCCGCCATTCCCCGTCCCCTCGTGTCCCTCCGTGTCACCTCCCCGGCTCAGGACGGCGCTGGAGCTGGCGCTGGCTCACGGCAGCCTGGAAGTGGCCGAGCTGCTGCAGGGCCACAAGAGGGACAAGGACACCGGGAATGTCACCGGGAAGGCTCCGAGCTGGGCTTTCCGGAAGGTCCCGCACGGCGGGAGGAGAGGTGAGACCTCCTGGAATCCCCCACAAAAAAGGAAAAAAATGGAAGAAATTGGAAAAAATAGGGATAAATGAGGAAAACGGGATTGTGTTTTTCCGTCCAGCAGAGAATGGTGCTGGACAGGTGGGAATCCAGGGCGAGGAGGAGGAGGAGGCTGAGGAGCAGCGGGACGGAGGCGCTGCCCCGCGGCTGCGGGAGGAGCTGGCGAGGAAGACTCTGGAATGCCGGCGGCTGGAGGAAGCTGCCGAGGGCACCCGGCGGCGGCTGCGGGAGCTCGTGCGGCTCCTGCCGGGACGGGAGGCGGGCGAGGAGGAAGAGGATGATGAAGAGGAAGATGACGGCGCCTGCCTGGAGCTCCTGGCCCGGCGCGTGGCGGAGCTGAGGAAGAGGACAAGGGATGAAGAGCGGGAAGGAGGACACGGCAGCGCCGAGGCTCCAGCGCTGATCCCGTTCCTGGCCTGGCTGCGAGAGGAGTGCTCCAAAATGCGGGAAGCGAAGGCCGGCGCCTTCTCGCGGAGCCGGGAGCTGCGCCGGGAAGCGGAGGGTTCCCTGCGGGGCGAGGCCGCCTGGGAGCAGCTGGCGGCGGGGCTGGAGCAGGCGCTGCAGCAGCAGGACCAGATCCACGCCAGGATGCTCCAGGGATCCCAAACCCTCCTGGAAAAGCTCCGCGGGGAGCCGTCGGCAGCGGTGACGGGCCCGGGGGCGATCCCGAGGGAGAGCGGGACGATGGAGAAGGAGCTGCTGGAGCTGCGGGAGGGCAACGGGAGGCTGCTGGTGGAGCTGGCGCGGCTGGGCCGGGAGCGGGAGCGGCTGCAGCGGGAGCTGCGGGCGCTGCGCGATCCCGGGGCGCGGGACGAGGCGCGGCGGCTGCGCCGGGAGCTGCGGGCGCTGCGGGACGGGGTGGGCGAGCGGGTGCGGGAAGGCGGGCGGCGACGCCGGGGCCGCGATTCTGCGGGACCTGCACCGGCGGCTGGACGCGCTGGTGCGCTCCCAGCACGAGGCTCTGCAGCTCCTCTCGGAGATGGAGGGAGAGGAGGGAGACGGCGGCGGGGAGGGCGCGGGACCGGGGGCCGGTGCGGAGCGGGGCCAGGAGAGCGACACCGCCGGTGTCCCCGCGGAGCCGCCGCCGGCGGAGCTGCAGCGCTGGCGGGAGGCGGCGGAGGAGGCGGAGGCGAAGGCGGCCGGGCGGGAGCGGGAGCTGCGGGAGCTGCGGGACGCGGCCGAGGGGCTGGAGCGCAGCCGGGCCCAGCTGCGGGAACGGGCGGCTCGGCTGGAGCGCGCCTGCCGCGACAAGGACGGGAAGGTGAGGGACGGGAACGGGCACGGGACCTTCCCAGCACCGGCCCCGCTCCCGTCATCATCCTCCTCCCATCCTTATCCGCATTGCCGAACCCTTCCCACCTTCCTCTTCCTCCCGTATCCATCCCCATGTCCTTTCCATCTCCATCCTCTTCCCAGTCCTCTTCCCATCATCATTATCCCTTTCCCATCGTTGTTCCAGTCACCATCTGCATCCGCGTTCCATTCCCTATCCCTATCCCTATCCCTCCCTATCCCTATCCCTATCCCTATCCCTATCCCTATCCCTATCCCTATCCCTATTCCTATCCCATTCCTATTCCTATTCCCTATCCCTATCCCATCCCATCCCATCCTGTGCATCCCATCCCATCCCATCCCATCCCATCCCATCCCATCCCATCCCATCCCATCCCAGATCCGGGGACTCTCTGGGAGTGCTGGGAGCAACCAACCCCCCCCCACCAGTCCCCAAAATCTTCCCCCGACTTTGCCCCCCAGCTGAAGCAGCTGCTGGCGGAGACGGAGAAACTCTCGGCCGAGGTTTTGGGGCTGCGGGGCCGGAACGCCCGGCTCCAGCTGCAGCTGGAGGTGGGGACAGCAGCGGTGTCGCACCGTGTCACTCTCTGTAACCTCCTGCCGCTCTGGGTCACCGCTGTGCCCTCAAACTGCCTGTCCCGCCCAGGTCCAGCAGAAGCAGCACCGGGACACCGTGGCCGTGTACCGGAGCCACCTCCTCCAGGCTGCCCAGGTGGGAGCCCCTGGCCCTGCCCGGGGTCTCTGGGGGGTGGGGACACAGTTTTGGGTGCGGGGCACGCAGGTGGGATCCCGGGAAAAGCCACGCTCGCTCCTCCGCAGGGATTCATGGACGAGGGCGTGCACGCCGCGCTGCTGCGGATCCTGCGGGCCGAGGCGGGAGCGGGGCCGCGGCATTAAACCGGGAAATGCGACCCGTGTCCGGTTCCGTGTCCCCAACAGCTCGGGGAAGGGGCTGTGCCCTGCTCCATCCCCCTGGAATCCACCCGAGACCACAGAAACCCCCAGCCCGTTCCTGGGGTCTGCATGGCCCGACTCCAACACGGGCCCGCATCCCACGGGAAGATTTTTATTTATTCCCGGCCCCCCCCCGCCCGCCACCGCCCCAGCGCGAATTTGGTGCCGGTGCTGACGCGCTCCAGGTCGGGGCCGCGGGCCGGGGCCCGGCGCAGGAGGATCCCGGTGGGAATCCGGGAGCTCTGGAAGCCGCCGGTGCTCAGCTCCGTGATCCTGGGGCGGGACTGGGGTCAGGGATGGGGCCGGGGGCGGGACAGCCCCAGCGGCTCTGCAGACCCGTGTCGCTGTCCCCGCGGTGTCAGGAGCGGCTCACCCCACGGTGGCGGGCAGCTCCCCGGGGAATGACCCCGGCCCCGGTCCCGGTCCCGGTCCCGGTCCCGGTTCCGATCCCGGTCCCTCGGCTCCATCCTCGGTGGCAGCGATGGCCTCCAGGACCAGAGGCTCCAGCCAGGCCACAGCGCTGACCTCACACGGGCTCGGACACAGCCGGGCCTGGGCATGGACCCCTCGTGGAGGGAGGGACCCCCGGGGGGGGACCCCAACCTCGATAGGGACTCTTGGAGGGACCCCGACCTCGGGAGAGAGCGCCGCCCATGGAGAGACCCCCACCCTCAGAGAGACCCCCCATCCAGAGAGGGGCTGCAACACCAAGAGTGACCCCCCCACCCATAAAAGGACCCCCCCACCCATGAAGGAACCCCTCACCCATGCAGGGACCCCCCACCCATTAAAAGACCCCCCCGAGGCGCCCCCACCTGCAGGCGCTGGCGGGGCTCTGCCGAGCGCAGCCCCAGGTAGGTGACGATGTGGTGGCAGCGCGGTGGCCCCCGGCTCAGCGCGGGCGGGAACAGGGACTGCGGGGAGCAGGGGTGACCCGGGGGCAGGGGGGGCACCGGGGGGTGTCACCCCCAGCCCAGCCCCGGCTGCGGGGAGGGGTCGTTACCTCCCAGAGGCCGAGCAGGCGCCACGAGAAGGTGCCGGGCTCCAGGCGCAGCCCCGTCTCCTCGGCCAGCTCCCGCAGCCCTGCGGCCACCAGCTGGGCGTTCGGGGGGGTCAGGGTCACCTGTGTCCCCGCGCTCACCTGGGCACCCCCCGCCCTCCCCGCGGTGTCACCTCACCTCTTCTCCTGGCTCCAAGTGCCCACCTGTGCGGGGGGACAGGGGTCAGGGCACCCCGAAACACCTGTCCCCACCTGAATGAGGGGTCAGGGCACCCCGAAACACCTGTCCCCGCCTGAGTGAGGGGTCAGGGGACCTCGCTCTCACCTGGTGGCACCCAAACGTTGGGGAAGTGGCGCAGGGTGGTGGCTCGGCGGGTCAGCAGGACGTGGCCGCAGGCGGCCTCCAGCAACACGGCCACTGCTGCGGCCACCCCCGGGTGTCCCCCCCGGTCACCCGGCGTGGCCCCTCCCAGCTTGGCGGGGCAGAACGGGGGTCTCTGCGGGGACAGGGGACATCAGGGGTGCGATGGCTCCCTGGGGGGACGCGGTGGCTCCCGGGGAGACGCAAGGGGCTGGTGGCCCCGCGCACCTTGAGCACGGTGACGGCGGAGCCGGGGAAGGGGACATCGGAGATGAGGAAGTGGCCGCGCTCCAGCCCGCAGCTCACCAGGGCCACGTCCGTGTGTGCCGGGCAGAACACGCCGGTGACACTCTGCGGGGACACCGAGACACCCCGGGGACACCGCTGTCACCGCGCCGCAACAGCCACGGGGACACCGCTGTCACCGCGACGGCCACGACGCTGCAGCGGCCGCTCCCCCCCTTGCGCTGTCCCCCCCCATTGCCCCCATAGTCCCCGGTGCCCCCCGGTGTCCCTCGGTCCCTCCCGGTCCCTCCCGGTGCCCCCCGGACCTGCCCGAACGCCGCCGTCCCCCGCGCCCCCGCGCGCCGCACGTGCACGAGCACGCGCGCGCTCGCCATGACGGGGCGGGGCCTGCGGGAGGGGCGGAACCTCTTTGAGGGGCGGGTCCTCCTTGAGGGGCGGGGCCTCAGCCACGCCGGCCACTGCGCCCCCTGCAGGGCCACCGGGAACGGGCTCACCCTCGGGCGGGGACAGTTCTGTGTCCCCCGTGTGTCCTGTGCGTGTCCCCATGTCCTGTGTGTCCCCCCTGTCCTGTGCGTGTCCCCGAGTGTCCTGTGTCCTCTGTATGTCCATGTCCTGTGTGTCCCCCGTGTCCTGCGTGTGTCCCCCGTGTCCTATCCGTGTCCCCCGTGTGTCCTGCGTGTGTTCCCCATGTCCTGTTCGTGTCCCCCGTGTCCTGTGCGTGTCCGCTGTGTCCCTTACGCGTGTCCATGTCCTCCCCACTGGGGACACTGTCACCTGCCGCGGGCGCGGCCACCCCGGGGGCTGCCACCGCCCCTCAGGGACACTCTCAGCGCTCCGGGGACACCGCAGTGTCCCCAGCGCCATCCCGGGCCGTGCCAGCAGGTGTCACCCGTGCCCGCCCCCTCGGGACCCCCCGGCACCCCCCGAGGAGCCTCGAGGTGTCCCCAGCGCCCCCCACCCCTGAGGTGTCCCCAGGGTCCCCTCTGCGCCCCGGTGACACGCGGGGCCAGCTCAGCGCGCCCAGCGCGCCCCAGTAACTCCCAGCAGCTCTCGGTGGCCACTCGGGCGAGCCAGTGGCCACGCGATGGTGCAGGTGACAGGTCCCACCCTGGGGACAGAGGGGGACACACGGGTGGCCGCCACGCCGCACGCGCGTGGGCCGGGGGGGGCTCGCTCGGGCGCGCTCCGACAATCGCACGCGGGAGCGCGCACCGGCAGGGGGGTGTGGGGGTGTCACAGCCGTGCCCGCGCACACGCGCGTGCAAAACCCCCCCCACCCCCCCCATCCCTCGGCGGTTAATGAGGATCATCTCATTAACGGGGATTAACGCCTATCTATAGGGCGGCGGCGGGGGGAGCCCCGCGGCGGGGCCGCGCAGCCCCGCGGGGTCCCCGGTCCCGCCCCGGCCCCGCTCCGGCCCGTGCCCGGTCCCGGCCCGTTCCGGGGCGGAGCCGCTCGGCACCGAGCGGGGAGCGGAGCCGGTACCGAGCGCCGCGGGGTCGGGACGGGCGGGGCTGGGGGTGCTGGGGCAGCGGGTGGGGAGCGGGGTGGTTTTGGGGTGGTTTTGGGGTAGTTTTGGGGTGGTTTTGGGGTAGTTTTGGGGTGGTTTTGGGGTGGTTTTGGGGTGGTTTTGGGGTGTAGGATGGGTGCTGTGGGGTGTCGGGGCAGGGGGTGTGCAGGGTGCTGCACGGGGCCATGGAGGGCTGCGACGGGGCGGTTTTGGGGTGTTTTAGGGGTTCGGGCGGGACGCTGACTGTTGTGAGGGTGTCGTGGGGGTGTTGGAGTGTTGGGGGGTACTTGGGGTGCTGCGAGAGCGGTGTCGGGGTGTAGGTGGGGTGTTTTGGGGTGCCGGGGCGGTGCAGGTGGGTGCGCTCCTGTGTCCCGGCACTGCCGCAGCGGCTCCCGGGGCACTGGGAGCACTGGGACACCGCGAGGGGGTACTGGGGACCACTGCGGGGACTGGGGACACTGGGAGCACTGTCCCACTCCGCCCCCCCCCCCCCCGCGCCTCAGTTTCCCCCCGCTCGCAGCCCGGGGCGGGGCGGGGGGGTCGCTCAGCCCCACCCGCGATGCCGGGGGTCCCGCTGCCCTTCGTCCTCCTCCTCCTCCTCCTCGCCGGGGCTCCCGCCCAGCCCTTCCCGCGGGACCTGGTGGCTCGCAGCACCGTGGGGCTGGCAGGTGAGCTCGGGGGGCTCGGGGGGCTCGGGGGGCGGCCGGGGTGGCACCGTGGTGACAGCGCGGTGTCCCCCCCGGTCCGCAGCCACGGCCGCGTACCCGCGCTTCGAGGGGCTCCGGGGGGACAACGGCACGGCCCGGCTCGGCCTGGACTTCCAGCGGATGCTGCGGATCAACGGGACGCTCTTCGTGGCTGCCCGGTGAGCGCGGCCGGGCTCGTGTGCGGGACGGAGCTCCCGGGGCCGGTGCTCGAGCACCCCCGGCAGTGCCCGGGCGAGGATTTGCACACTCGAGCATCCCCTGTCTGTTCTTGTGTGAGGATTTGCACACTCGAGCTCCCCTGTCAGTGCTCAGGGGAGGATTTGCACACTCGAGCACCCCTGTCTGTTCTTGTGTGAGGATTTGCACACCGGTGCATCCCTGTCCGTGCTCGGGGCCCCCGATCTGCCCCGTGTGACCCCGCAGTCCCCTGTGGGTGTGACAGGCGTGGTGTCTCGGTGTCCCCGTGTCCCCTCGCCCACCCCGGTGTCCCCGTGTCCCCTCTCACACTCACCGCCTCCCCCAGGGACCACATCTACGCCTTCGACCTGGGGCAGAACAAGGGGACGCTGTACCCGGAGCGGGTAAGGGACACGGGAACGGCGACCCCGGGGACAAGGGGGACACACAGGGGGTGCCCGCTCACCCCCCGCCCCCGTCTCACCTGGCAGCACCTCACCTGGGAGACCCGGGACAGGGAGAACTGCGCCATGAGGGGCCGGCGGCAGGTGAGGGGGCGCCGAGGGGCGGGGACGTGGGGATTTGGGGTGCAGGAGTGTCGGGATTTGGGGTGCAGGGGTGTCGGGGGATTTGGGGTGCAGGAGTGTGGGGATTTGGGGTGCAGGAGTGTCGGGATTTGGGGTGCAGGAGTGTGGGGATTTGGGGTGCAGGAGTGTGGGGATTTGGGGTGCAGGAGTGTGGGGTGCAGGGCTCGAAGGTACAAGGGACAAAAAGGGTCTCAGGGCACGAGAAGGAGGTGACGCCGGGGTCCCCCCGTGTCCCCCCCACAGGACGAGTGTCACAATTACATCCGGGTGCTGGTGCCCCGCGACGCCGAGACCCTGCTGGCCTGCGGCACCAACGCCTTCAGCCCCCTGTGCCGCACCTACCAGGTGAGCTGGGGGTCCCGGGGGTGGGGGTCCCGGCCCTGCTGGGGGAGGGGTCTCAGCCCCACAGGCAGTTCCCAGGTGTGTGATGAGTGTGGAGGTTCTCAGCCGCGCCCGTGCTGGGGTTGGGGATGGCACGAGGGGGTGCTGAGTATTTGGGGGGGGTCTCACGGCCTCTGGGCGTGTCCCCCCCCAGGTGAGCAGCCTGGCGCAGCAGGGTGACGAGGTCAGCGGCCAGGCGCGGTGCCCCTTCGACGCCAAGCAAAGCATCGTGGCTCTCTTTGTCGGTGGGTGCTGGGCAGGCGGGGGGGCACGGGGGTGGCCGGGGGGGCACGGCGGTGACCCGGTGTGTCCCCCGCAGATGGCAGTCTGTACTCGGCCACGGTGGCCGATTTCCAGGCGAGCGATGCTGTGATTTACCGCAGCCTGAGCCCCGGGCGGGCTCCCCTGCGCACCCTCAAGTACAGCTCCCGCTGGCTGCAGGGTACCCCGGCGCGGGGCTTGGGGTGGGGGTCTGTGGGGTGGGGGGTCTGTGGGGCTGGGAGGGGCGTGCAGGGGTGGAGGAGGGAGGGGGCAGGGGGTACAGGTGTGGAGGGGTGTGGCAGAGTGGGGCAGGGGATGTGGGTAGGGGGTCGGGGGTACAGGGCTGAGATCTGGGGGTACAGACCCATGGGGACACAGAGGGGGACAAGGGCAGGAGGTGGCGGGGTCTGATGGCCCCTCTGACCCCCCCTGGCCCCCCCAGAACCCCACTTTGTCCAGGTGCTGCCCTACGGCCCCTACGTCTACTTCTTCTTCAGGGAGGTGGCAGTGGAGCTCAGCGCCCTGGGCAAGGTGGGTGCGGGACGGGGGGCACGGGGAGCTCCCAGGGGTCCCCCCACCCTGGAGCTGGGCCAGGGGGGGCTCCTGAGCCCCTCACCAAGGTATCACACCTGTGGGTGCCCCCTGAGGTGCCTGGGGGTGCCCAGGTGCCAATGCCCACAGGTGCCCTGGGTGCCGAGCCCAGGTGTGCAGGGCTGAGCCCAGGTGTGCAGGGCCGAGCCCAGGTGTGCAGGGCTGAGCCCAGGTGTGCAGGGCCGAGCCCAGGTGTGCAGGGCCGAGCCCAGGTGTGCAGGGCTGAGCCGGGTCCCCGCGCAGGTGCTGGTGGCCCGCGTGGCCCGCGTGTGCCGCAATGACCGCGGCGGGTCCCCGCGGGTGCTGGAGCGGCGCTGGACGTCCTTCCTGAAGGTGCGGCTGCGCTGCTCCGTGCCCGGCGACACCGTCTTCTACTTCGATGTCCTGGAGGCAGTGACACCGCCCCAGACCCTGCACGGGCGCTCCGCTGTGCTCGCCCTCTTCGGCACCCAACCCAACAGGCAGGGACAGGGACAGGGGGACACGGGGACACGGGGACGCGGGGATGTGGGGATGTGGGGCAGGGTGATGGTGACATGAGAGACTCACACGGGGACACAGATGGACGGTGCAAAGGGGAACAGAGCATGGGGACACACCTGGGACATGGAGAGGCCCTGGTGCCACCCTGTCCCACCCCGCTGTCACCGCAGCATCCCCGGCTCGGCCGTCTGCGCCTTCTACCTGGCAGACGTGGAGCGATCGTTCGAGGGTCCCTTCGCCGAGCTCCGCGGGGCCACCTGGGCCCCAGTGCCAGAGGACAGGGTCCCTCAGCCCAGGTAACCCCCGCCGCACCGGGACACCCCCGGGGACGCGGACAGCGTGTCCCCACACCGGCTGTGCCGCAGGCCGGGCTGCTGCGCCGGGATGGGACCCGCGGCCGCCGTTGTCACCTCTGGGGACTTCCCCGACGAGACGCTGCTGTTCGCCAAGGAGCACCCGCTGCTGCACGGAGCCGTGAGCCCCGCGGGAGGGCGGCCGCTCTTCACCCGCACCGGCACCAGGTGCGGGACGGGGATGGGGACGGGGATGGGGACAGGAGCAGGGTGGCCTCGGGGATGGGATGGACTTGAGGATGGAGTGGCCTTGGGGACACGGAACAGTTCACGTGAGTAGGTGCAGGGCGCTGCAGGGTGGGGCCGGTCCCTGTCCAAGCTCTGGTGAGGGTACGCGGGGTCCCCGGGCAGGGCCCAGCCCCAGCCCCAGCCCGGCTGTGGCCCGTGTCCCCCCGCAGGCTGACCCAGCTGGCCGCGGACACGGGCGCGGGGCCCCGCGGCAACCAGACCGTGCTGTTCCTGGGCGCCGAGGACGGGCGGGTGCTGAAGGTCCTGGCAGCTGCACAGCGGCCCGAGGTCACCCAGCGCCCCGGGGGCACCGCGGCACCGGGGGACACCCGGGAGCGGGGGGACAGCGGGGACAGCGGGGACAGAGGGGACACGGCGCTGCTGCTGGAGGAGATCAGCCTCTACGACCCCGCGCGGTGAGAGCTGGGCAGGGGGTGCCCAGGGCTGGGCTCTGGGGGGCTCGGGGGGCTGGGGGGGCTTAGGGGGTTGTGGGGGACATGGGCACTGAGAGTGCTGGGGGGCACTGAGGGGTTGGGGGATTGGGGGCCTGGGGTGGGTTCTGGGCACTGTGGGGCTGTGAGTGCTAGGTGGAGGTTCTGGGGGGGGTGCTCACCCCGGTTCTGTGGAGGTTCGGGGGTGCTGACCCCCGGTTCTGTGAAGGTTCGGGGGGGCTGACCCCCGGTGCTGTGGAGGTTCGGGGGGGCTCACCCCCGGTGCTGTAGAGGTTCGGGGGGGCTGACCCCCGGGCTCTTTGGGGTGCAGGTGCCGCAGCCCGCGGGGCGCCGGGGTCCCCAGCCGGGTGCTGGCGCTGGAGCTGCACCTGCCGGGCCGGGAGCTGCTCGTGGCGTTCGCCGGGTGCCTCCTGCGGCTGCCCCTGAGCCGCTGCGGCCGCCACGGCTCCTGCCGAGGGTGAGCGGGGCCTGGGGGGCGCGGGGGGCGCGGGGGGCGCGGGGGGAGGGAATGGGGGTGCGCGGGAACGAGGGGTACAAGGGGATGGGATGTGCAAAGGCAGGGGAGTGCGCGAGGGCACGGGGACACAAAGGCACGAGGATGTGCCAGGTTTGGGTCTGTCCCAGGGCCGGGAGGGGACAGGGGCGCGCACGGGCACAGGACACGGACCCAGCTGTGTCCCCGTGTCCCCGCAGGAGCTGCCTGGCTGCCCGGGACCCCTATTGCGTCTGGCTGCCCTCCAGGGGCTGCGTCCCCTTTTCCGAGGACCTGCCGTGAGTGTCCCTCCCGTCCCCACCTCCTGGGGCCCTGCCCCGTGCGGGGACACGCCGAGGACACAGGCTGATGTCCCCTCTGTGTCCCAGGAGTGGCTTCCAGCAGGACACGGAGGGATCCTTCGGGACCAGCGGGAGCTGCCAAGGTGAACTGGGGGGACCTGGGGGGCGCTGGGAAGGTGGGAATGTTTGGGCATTTCTGGAGAGATGAGGTCGGGGGGGACGCAGGTGACACCGGGGTGGCTCTGGCACACGTGGATGATGCCAGAGGATGGGGAGGACGTGGAGGGGACACGAGGGCTCCAAGGGACACGAGGGGCCTGGCCCGACCCCGCTGTGCTCTCGCAGGGGCCGCATGGGACAGTGACGAGGACGGGGACCTGGCCCACGGTCAGTGACATTGTCTGAGTACCCTGGGGAGGGACCCTGGGGGACAGGGAAGGGTGGGCGAGAGACCCCAGGGTTTGGGGAGGGACTGTGGAGTCGGGGGGGCCCCAGAGATAAATAAGAGACCCCCAGGGACAGGAGAGGGTGGGATCAAGATGCCAAGGGTGGAAGAGGGACCCTGGGGTGGGGGGACCTCAGTGACCAGGAGGGACCCCAGGAACAGGAGAGGGATGAAGGGGGACCATGGGGACAAGGGGGACTGCGGGGAGGGGGCCCCCGGGGGGTGTGAGTGGGAGCGGGGGTCTCTGGGGGTGCCGGGTCTCTGACGGGAGGTCCCGCAGGGGTGCGGCACCCGGGCCGGAGCCCGAAGCCACGGTGCCGGTGCCGGTGCTCGTGGGCTGCGTGCTGGGCGCCTTCGCCCTGGGCGCCCTGGCCACCGGGCTGGTGGCCACCTGCTGCCAGCGCCCCGCCGTCCCCAAAGCCCCCGAGCCGCCGTGCGCCCCCGCGGACCCCGGCCCCGCCGCCCGTGCCCCGCCTGTACCCGGCTCTGCCACCGCGGGCCGAACCCGAGCCCGAGCCCGAGCCCGAACCTGAACCCGAACGCGACCCCAGCCCCAGCCCGAGCCCCCCGCTGCCCCCGGCCCGCGTCCCCGGCCCCGAGAGCCCCGGCGCGGCCCCCGCCGCAGCCCCGGAGCCCGCGGAGCCCCCGGGCCGGGACCCCGGAGGTTCTGCAGCGGCTGCAGGGGGCTCGGGGTGGCCCGGGACCCCCGAGCAGCGGCTCCTTCGCCAACCGGGTTCTGCCCGCTCCGCGGGCGCGCGGGGCCTCCGTTCGGCCCCCACGACCGAGCCCCGGTGCGGGTGGACGTGCCCCCGACAGCCCCCGGCCCCGCGGCGGCCGCTGGCGCAGAGCCACTCGCTGGGGGTCCCGGTGAGCCCCCGGGCCGGCGCGGGGCCTGACCCGCATGCACTCGCTGGGGACACCGGGGGGCTCGGCCTGGGCCCCCCGGCCCGGAGCCCTGGAGCGCTCGCTGTCCATGAAACCCCCCCTGCTCCCCAAGCCGCTGCTGCTGCCCGCGGCCCCGGGGCGGCCCTGAGACCCCCGGGACAGCCCTGAGACCCCCGGGGCGGCCCCGAGAGCCCCGGGACAGCCCCGAGACCCCCGGGACAGCCCCGAGAGATCCCCGGGACAGCTCTGAGACCCCCGGGACAGCCCTGACCCCTGGGACAGCCCCGAGAGATCCCGGGACAGCTCTGAGACCCCGGGAGAACCCTGAGACCCCCGGGACAGCCCTGAGACCCCCGGGACAGCCCCGGGAGACCCCCGGGACAGACCCGAGACCCCCGGGACAGACCCGAGACCCCCGGGACAGCCCCGAGAGACCCCCGGGACAGCCCCGAGAGACCCCGGGAGAGCCCTGAGAGACCCCGGGACAGCCCCGAGACCCCCGGGAGAGCCCCGAGACCCCCGGGACAGCTCTGAGACCCCCGGGACAGCCCCGAGAGACCCCCGGGACAGCTCTGAGACCCCCGGGACAGCCCCGAGAGACCCCCGGGACAGCCCCACCACGGCTGGGGGGACCCCGAGCTGTTCCTTCCCGGGGTGCAGGGTCCCCCAGGCCAGCTCCCCGTGTCACCAGGGCAGCCCCAGCAGCTCGATGGTGTCCATGTGTCCCCCAGCAGAGGTGACAGGGATCCCCGTGTCCCCACACTGCAGTGACAAGGTTTCCGTGTCTCACATTCCCCTGCTGCTTTTTTTTTTTTTTTTTTTTTTTTTTTTAATTCTTTCTAATTTATTTTCTGTTTGGGGTGGGTGGGAGCTGCTGTCACCCCCTTGGGGACACCCAGAAGGGGGACACAGGGCCCAGCCCATCCTACTGTGTAGGAGCAGGGCTGGGCCAGGGCACTGCAACAGTGGGTTTGAATAAAAAATACAGAACAAAAACGAGTGGTGAAATTTCTACATCCCGAAGCATTTTCTTGGTGGGAAAGGGAGGGGCGAGCCCTGGTGTCCTTGTCCCAGGACTCGGGCAATCTGTCCCCATTTTGTCAGATAAAAGTCAGGAGTAATCAAATAATTAATTTGCCCCAGGAAGGGCATGGGGGTGAAGGGGGGGAAACACACAGCTAATGAGCCCCAAAGTGTGTTAATGAACCCCAGAGTGTCTAATGAACCCCAGACTGTGCTAATGAACCCCAAAGTGTGTTAATGAACCCCAGAGTGTGCTAATGAACCCCAAAGTATGTTAATGAACCCCAGAGTGTGCCAATGAACTCCAAAGTGAGTTAATGAACCCCAAAATATGTTAATGAACCCCAGACTGTGCCAGTGAACCCCAAAATGTGTTAATGAACCCCAGACTGTGCCAGTGAACCCCAGACTGTGTTAATGAACCCCAGACTGTGCCAGTGAACCCCAAAATGTGTTAATGAACCCCAGACTGTGCCAGTGAACCCCAGACTGTGCCAATGGCCCCCAAACTGTGCCAGTGAACCCCAACCTCCTGGCTCCCTGGCCCACGCAGGCTCAGGAGCAGCCGGAGGAGGCGCGGGCTCGGAATCCCTGACGCGGCACAGCCCGGCCCGGGCTCCCGTGGGAGGGAATTTACTGACCAAAAAATGCTGCTCTGGGCTCGGGAAGCTGCTGCTGTTTTTCTGTGGCAGAGCTGGGGATGCAGCCGGCTTTGAATTCCAGGCAAAGATCAAACCCTTCTCTGTTTTGGTCGGCTTTGACGCACGGATACTTCCAGAAATTAAATTGGGGGTTCCCCTCCCAAAGGTGACACCATCCTCAGCTTTATTTCCTCCAAAAATAACCAAAACCAGTTCCCATGATTCATGTGGACTTTTTATTTTTCATTTCCTCTTCCAAAGGGGAAGCTTTTATCCCAGCTGAAGGGATTTTTTTTTTTTTTTGCAAAATCACCTGTTTTGGGGAGAAGGATGGCAATAACTGAGGGTGGCAATGGGGAAGGCACAGTACAGATCAGTTGCATGTTAAAAAAGGGTTTAGCTCTTTAAAATTAGAAATTTCAGTTTAAAAATGTGACATTTGTATCTCCAAAGACAACCAGACTCCCAGGCTGTCATGTCTGGATTTCCACGTGCCACCAGTTTACACCACTGGCCAGTGTGGGAAGTAGAATATTTGCATAAATATTGTAAAACAAAGGAATTTTTTATTTTAGATGTTTTGATGAAAAACTCCCTCAAATTCTTCCTCACACAAACAGGTGAAGGATGCTCCTGACAGCGAGATGCTCCATGTGACAAACACTCAATGTTGCCTCAATCCAAAAATCAACCATTTTGGAAGAAGAAAATCATGGATAAAAGGGAAAAATCCCTTCCACGCCTCTGCAAATGTTTAAAGCAACACGCCAAGAGAATATTTTTGTTGCCATTCCGGGTCTGGTCCCTGGGATTTGCAGGTCCTTGCACAAGGTCTGTGTTCAGGCTGGAATTCCCGGGCAGCTCAGCACTAATCCTGCTGCTTTGGCACGGGGGTTTCTGCATTCCCAACAATGCAGGTATTGACATCCCAGAATAAGCTGTGGGATCACCTGGCTGGGTGAAATTTTGTGGAAAAGCTTTGGATCTCTGCAGGTCAAGGCTTCAAAGCACTGTGTCCACCCTGTGCTCTTTGGAGTTGTTCTCCTCTCAGGAGGAGACAATTCCAAATCTGAAATACCCAAGTGTTTCACCCCAGTGGGGTTAGCAGAATGCAAAGTCAAAAATTTTCACCATAAAAAGAAACACAAGGGGAAAAAACAAAAAAAAAAATATCACTTAGATGGCTCAGGAATGGAACTTCCTGCCCAGACAGAGTGAAGGAGAGGAACAGAAAGCTCTCCTGGATAATTCCTAAACTCCCAAACAGCTTTAAGCACATTCAAGAGCTGCAAATTTCCAGAGAATAAATATTTTAAATCTGTAAACATGAGTTTTTGCTTTGGGAAGGCAGAATTTGGCCGAGCAGAGAGGAGAAAGCTCATGTGAGCGACTAAAGGTAGCGCCACCTAAACAGTTCCCCCTTTGTCTTCCAAGCCAGGAATGATTTGTAGTAATTTGGCAAATAATTCAGAATAATTAACAGCTTTAGAGAACAGTTTTTCAGCAGGGCAAGTCTGCAAACAGACAGCACTGATGTAACCCGTCTGTGTGCAGTAAAGAGCAGCTCTGCTTCCTAAGCCTATTTTCCTGCCCCCAAGTTAATCCAAATAATCGAGTATCCCTGGGACACGCGGCGAGAATTGGCGGTAGTGGGCAAGGCTGGGAATGACATCCCCTGAGGAAACACAGCAGAGCTCTGGAGCCGTGCCCTGCTGCACTGAGCCCCGTCTGGATCCCAGAAAATAACGGGATTGCAGCGGGCTGGGGCTGCTGTTAACGCACGGCACCTGGTGGAGAGAAATGATGGAATAACAGATTGGGGTTTGTAAATGATCAGCTGGGTGATTTACTCCCAGACTGGGACGTTCCCCACAGGATAGAGGAACAGTCTCTGCCATAGAGGCAACGGCCAACTTGGCATTTCTTCTCCTGAGGGTGTTTGGTTTCCAGGAAAAACCTGAAATATTCCGGCGTGGTTGAGGCGGCACCGAGCCCCACGGACAGTCGGGGTGTGGGAGGAACAGCTGGAACAGCTGGAACAGCTGGAACCTTCTCCTTTTGGGGCTGTGGGATGGGGGTGGCACCATCCACACACTTCCTGCCTCTCACCTTGGGGAAGAAAGCAAACGCCACAGAAGAGTCAGGGTTTCCTTCTCTCTTCCTTCAATAGAAACCGGAGGGGAAAGGCTCGAGTGTGTGGCTTGAGACTCCTGGGATTAGGGAGAACAATGTGGGAATACAGCAGGTTTTAGCAGGAGAAAGAAAATAACACTGCAGCTCAGCAAAACAAAGCTTCCAGGGTAAACCTGGAAGGTTCAAACAACCCCCAAGGCCACCAAGTCCATGTGGTGATCTTGGAGGCCTTTCCCAGCCTCAATAATTTTATTTTGTGCACACGAGTAGAGACCAGCACACAAAGTAAAAGCCCTGGCTCTGCAGAGCTTCCTTCCCTGCCCCTTCCCTTGGCTGCATCCTGCTCCCAGTGCAGGAAACTGGGCCCTGACCTGTGCTGGGTGCCAGAGAGGAAAACACTCGAGCACCACGGGTCAAGGAACCACTGCTGTGGCACCAGCAGCTTCAAGAATTCAAATTACTTGTCTCTAGACTCTAGGAAAAAACCGCTTAGCTGTGGGGAAGAGAATGGAATTGAGAAGTGAGGGGATTAGATAAACTTCCACTTTATCAAATTCCTAAATCCAAAGTTAATTAAAGGTCAAGCAGCATAAAGGATGATTTAAAAAAAAAAAAAAAAAAAAAACAAAACAAAACAAAAAAAACAAAAAACACAAACCTTTCTGTAAGAAAGAATTATCAGAGCCTCAACATGGGGACAGGGAACATTTGAGACAATTTCACTCTGAGCTATTTATCCAGGTTTGGACGTTACAGTCAATCCATTTCTGCAGCAGTGAGCTTCCACTTTTATTATTTATTTTTATATAACTGTTAAAGCACATCAAGACCTGCATATGGCAACACCAGACATGGTGGTTCATTTAAAATTTAATAAGAATTAAGTTACTTCTATTGGTATCCATCACTGTTTCTTTAATGAAGTTTGAACTGGGATTAAATCAATAAATCATGCCTGCTCACTGCAGTGGGATATTGGCTGAAATGAGATAAACAAGGCTCCTCAGCCCCAAAAACAATGTTTCTTCCTGCAATTGACCCTAGTAGCTCCTATTCAATGCAGACTCTGTAAGAATGGGACAGGAAATTACCTAAATGGGCGCAAGCTCAGTGCAGAGACCCCACAATTCCTCTTTAAAAGGGAAAAAAAGAGATCCTGTTCCTCAGCACTGGCCTAGATCAACAGATTATGGGCACACAGAGGGAAGTTCACCTAAAGTTCTTCTCATTTAACCCTTCCAACCTGGTTTTTCTCTCTCTCTTTTTTTTTTTTTTTTTTTTATTTTTTACGTGATTCAGCAAGTTTATCAGGTTTATTTCATGGAATACTTGGGTTGGCAGGTGGAAACAGCCTGGAGTGCTCAGCATTTTGTAACCAGATTCCCCCAGCCTAGCAAAAGATCCTGGTTCCTGTTTTAAAAATAGGAGAGAGACAAGGAAAATCTTTATCTGGGAATGTTAAATTAGATTTTTTTTTGTTGTTGTTGTTTAAATTAAAGTGGTTGCTGATGCCATCTCGTGGGAAATACAAAATTCACCTCTCAGAGCAGCAGGCACAGCTGCTCCTGAGCCCTCCCTGCCACTGCAAGTGCAGTGGAAGGAAAATTCTGGGGTATTTTAGGGCAGATCCACGTTGGGGTAAAGGGGATTAGAGCCAGATCTGTCTGCAGACACTGAGCATCACCCAGGGTACAAAAATCCTGAATTTTATCCCCCCTGGGTTTGTGGAATATCCTCAATTAAAGATTTGTGCCAGGGATATTTTGGATATTTTTTCCCCCCTTTAAATTACGAATTTTCAGAGCTTCAAGGGCCTGAAAGCTTTGAGGGCAGAGAGGTCTGGGTGGGAATGTCAAGAGCTGAGATTTTAAAAGTTCTCTCTGATTGCTGAGCAAACATTCACACAGGTGAACAGCCCCACTTCACCAAAGAATTCGTCACATGCAGAAGTGCTTGCAGGATGAGGCAAAAAAAGCTTCCCAAAACTTTTCAGTAGCAAGACTGCACAGAAACAACAGTTTGGGTTTCCCCAAATACATAAAATTCACTTATGAGTTATTAGAAAAAATTTGGATTACTCAGAAAAATTTTCACTTTGAACCAAATTAAATGAGGTTTTTCCCCTGCCAAAATAAGGCTCAAGGAACAAGGAGAAACCTATTTATTTCCATCTAACATGGGATAGAATAAATAACGAGTAATCTACACATCCCTTAGACCTGCTTACCCAGGAATTTGCTTACTCCATGTTGACACAAAGCAAAACAGCAGTGGCAATAAAGAGCAAAGCAAACAGTTCCATTCTCAGGATTTGGCACAGGTAGGAATTGCCATTATTCCTCTCTTGCAATCAGCCAAATCCATTTTCTGCAGGCCTGGAGCAGGCCCATGGCCAGTAGCCACCGACACTGGAATCACTTTTATTTACACCAGTGCTGGATCCTCCTCCCTCACCTCGCCTGCTGAAAACATTCTGGGGCAGGAAGCAGCAACTGGGCGTGTTTGGCCACATTTCAGCACTTTTCCTTTTCTAAATACCCATCTGCCCTCTACTGGAGAGCAACCCTAGGGTTTGTTATCCCAAGGTTTTCACACTCGAGGTCCCGTAGGACCTCACCTGAGCTGGTTTTTACTGAAGGGAAGAGATTGAGAACTTGCTCCAGTGTAAGAATGAAGGGCGAGATGGGATGTTTGTGATGGGATTTGTGCTCTGGCTGAGCGTCCACCACACGGGGGTCCCGCATCCTCAGACCCCAAATATCACCCCTCTCAGAGGATCCTTCAGCCCCCACCTTCAATGGGAATATTCTGAATCCCTCACGGGGGTCCTTCCTCCCCAGAACCCCAAGATCGGACTCCCTCCCTCACTGGGAGTCCCCTGAGGGCCTCACGGGGGTCCCCTTCCTCAGACCCCCAAGATCGCCCCTCTCAGAGGATCCTCCAGCCCCCTCTTTCAATGGAAATCCTCTGAACCCCTCACGGAAGCCCCCTTCCTCAGACCCTCAAGATCTCGCCCTTTCCCCTCACGGCGGTCGCTGACGCCCCTCACGGACTCTGCCCCTCACAAAATGGCGGCCCCGGCAGCGAGCCCGGGAGGCGGCGGAAGGATATAGGAGCAAAAAGAACAACAAAAGAGTCCCCCGAGGCGGCGGAGCAAGGCCGGGCTGGGCCCGTCCGCGCTCTGCCGCAGCGGGAGCTGTGGGGAATGTGGGATTTTCTCCTTCTTTTCTCCGCCGTTCTCCCCGCCCTGGGGCCGTGGGGAGCCTGGCAGAGGAGTGCTTTACCGTGGCGGAAGGATATCAGTCGGTGGAGCCGTCTCGCCGTGACGCGTCCCTGGAAATAGATCCGGCAGAGGCGTTTTTGCGCCAAGTATAAAATGGCGGCGGCGCCTCAGTGAGGTGGAGGGCGTTTGATATCTCTTGGAACTTTGATTATTAGGGTTAGTAAATGTATCTCTGTTTGAATGTGTGTGTTTCGGTGGTTTGATCATACCTGTATTCTCTGAGTGCCTTCCAGTCCAGGATTTCACTCCCCTCAGGCTGCCAAACTCCTCTCTCCAAGGTGTACCCCCTTGGGTGCCCCTCACTTGCCCAAAATGCTCTTTTTTTGAGGCAAAATTGGAGCTCTGGGGCCTGTTTGTTCTCTGGGTGTCCTCCTGTGGGGCTTGGAAAAGCTGAAGTGTAAGTAAGATCCTTAATGTGCTTATAATAATCCTCTAGGCTTAGTTTTTCCACGCTTAAGTCTTCCACAGTGTGTGCAAAGACACAGGAGTGAGTTCTCAGCTCACCGTGAAGAGATTCGAGACATTTTAATGCCAAAGAACTCGATGTCAGCCTACATGTCCACAGGAATGTGTATGTTTTTAACTGATTTTATTTAAAGTTTCATAATAAATACTTCTGCAGGTTTTCATAGTCGAGAACACAAACAGCTCTGCAGAGGAGAGTTTACATTTTTCACCTCTGGTTTTACACTAATGGTTCAAAATCAGCACACTTGATTATTTCTGGAGATTACAGGAGAGCTGCATCCGATTTTCATAGCAGAATGCAGATTTTTCTGATTTTTGCCTATTACTGGCACCTTTTAAGTGCTGCCTCAGCCTGCCCCAGCCACATACCCCCCAGTTCTCAGGACAATTTTGGGATGCTCCACATCACTTCATCCCAATCAAACCCAAAAAAAAGCACATTCAAGAAGGCAAACCAATCCCAGAAAACAATCTTGGGGAGCGCAAAAAACCTGTTTAAAAGCCAAAAATTATTCCAGGTTGGGTTTTTCCCCTCCCTTTTTGAGATGATGCTCAGAAATAAACCTCAGCAGGTGAAAATCTCCCCGGAGAAAACTCAAGGCTTCCACTTGAATGAATGCAGCGTTGTTTGTTGTTGTTTTTAAAGGGATTGATTAAGTGGGTGGGAAACCTGAAATATTTTCATTTGGGGATAAGATCAAACTAAATTCTCCATCTTTCAGTTCTGCCCCATCACCCTTCCAGACCCCACGATGTATCCAGCATCTCATGGGGCATAAAAAAGGATGAAAAAATCAGATTTGGGGCAATAAACACCCAGCCTTGACCCCACCAAGCAAGATGAGAGCATTTCCATGTCTATTTACACTCCTGAACATAATTTTGTCTGCTTGGGCTCATACCACAAGGCTCAAAGTGATTGTTTTTCTCAAGAGGAAGGTTTGTGCTGATATCTTGGGCACATCCCTGCCCCTTCCACCTTGCATTCCCATGGGGAAGGGGAAGGGACGAGGTGGATTTTTGAGAAATGGGGCCAGGGGAGTGCAGAGGGTCGATGCTTTCTGCGAAACCAGGGCGATTCCCACTGCTCCTCCTGCGCCCCGTTGGCACAAATGGGTTTCTTAAAAAAGCACATGAGAAATGAGCTGAGAAACTGTCACCCAGGGCGGGGACAGCCATGGTCTCGCTGACAGAGGGGGGTGGCACCTCCCAAATCCTCTGGAAATGGAGAGGGGCAATGGGGGGTTGTTTCTGCCCCCTCCCCTCGTTTTTACCCCTGGTGCTGTTGCCCCCCATTTGCAGGAGGAAAAGGGGGACAGGGTTTGGAGATTCTCAGGATTCCAGGAAAAAAGGGGGACAGGGGTTGGAGATTTTTGGGGAGTCCATCACTGTCAAGGCAATGGTGAACTGCTGAGCGAATTAGCGACGGCAAAACTGACCAGAAATCACAAAAAAAAAAAAAAACCAACCCAACCCAACAGCCTTCAAAACTGACAACAAAACCAAATCCTGGCATGCCTGGTGGAAAGAGAGAGAGCAGGGGGGGTGAGGAGGGGCAGGAAGGGCTTCAAATTAAATCAAAATCGCAGGAGCTGATGCTGGCGATGGGAGCTCGCCAGAAGTTGAAGCTGTTGAACTGCAGCAGACTGTCCTCTTCCTGGGAGAGGTCCTGGCTGCCCCGCTCGCCCAGCTTGCCCAGCTTGCCCTTGGGCTTGTAGAGGGCCATGTCTGCCAGCCCCAGCCCCTCCAGCTCGGCCATGTCCAGCCGCGGGATCGGCATCCTCCAGTAGATGAAGGAGTCGTACTGGCTGCTGATGGTGTCCAGCATTTTCGGGCTGTGGAGGGCGTGAGGGGGAAGAAGAGGAAGAGAAAAGCTCTACCAGAGACACAGGAGTTGCCCCAAAGTGGCCAGAAATGTCAGGTGTTGCTGTGTTGTCCCATAGGGAAATCCCCAAAAGGAGTTGGTGGTGTAGGAGACTCGGGGTGGTTGAGACTCGGACTCTAGGCTGGGTCTAACTGCAGGCTCGAGCTGTGCCAGGGTTTTATCCACAGCCTTGGGCACAGCCTTTCTCTAGAGGGATTGCAAATCCAAGGGACTTTGTCACCCCCTGCCTCAGTTTCCCCATGCAGGGCAGGGTGGGGATTATCCCCTTCCCAGCTGCTTCTCCCAAAATCCATCGTGGCAGCACCGGGGAGCAGAGGTGGGCAAGCAGCATCCAAACGAACCCTTTATTCCACACCTTTCCCTGTGTTAAATCCCCACGGGTTGGGCAGTGAGGGGGGGTCCCCGCGACCCCACCCCATCCCTCCCTCCCTCCCTGAACCCTCTAGAAAGGGCTGGAAGGAGCCTCGCCTGGCATTCCCGGCACACCCGTCCATCCATCCATCCATCCATCCATCCATCCATCCATCCATCCATCCATCCATCCATCCCTGCTGCAGAATTCCCCTCTGCAGCCCCACCCCGAGCCACCAAAAACCGGGAGAAAGGAGCAGGAGCAGCCGCGGATCAGCTGAGTCACTGCCTGGCAGGGTTATGTCATCCACTGGCATCGCAGGTGGGGGAAAAGCAGACTAACCCAAAACATCCTCATTTTCCTGCTGATTCCCCGTCCTGAATCTCGGGGACCAAAATTCTCAGGGATGATTCAGGCATAGTGTCTGTGCGGTGAGGGCTGATCAGCTGCTAAATTAAAGGTTCTGGATGTCACTCAGAGGCTATGAAAGGCTCCTGTGTCACCTCCTCCGGGTAAACCGAGCCACAGGACTTTAAAATAGTCTCTTCCCCGGGAATTTATCCCTGGAGGTCCATCCCTAGGGATCTATCTGTGAGTTTTTTGCAGCACGACAGCAGAGAATTATTAATGGGGGTGGGTGCTGCAGACAGGGATTTTTAAACTTCAAAGGGTGAAAAATTGGAGTTTAGTGACAAGAGAGAGGGAAAGAGAGTTTAGCGATAAGCAAAATAATTAAATAAAGTAAAATAATCAAATATCCAGTAAAAGGGGAAAAAAACCCCTCTTGTGTCGGGTGTGACCCCTAAAAAAGAGTATTTCCCACGGGATCAATGTGGTCTGCCCATCCCATGGAAGCAAAACCACCTTTATCCACTTAATCCCGGGTTTATTCCACCCTCAAAAAGAAACTCCAACACCCCCCTGCACCCAAACCTTCTCCGAAATAAGGAGCATCCCCTGTCAGTGCTCGCACCCCTTACCTGCGGAGGGCTGAGGAGGAGCTCGCTGCTTTGTGCCGGAGCTGCAGCTCTGCTGGCTTTTGTCTGCTGGCGCGGCTGGGTCTGCAATGCAGCCCCTCGAGCTGCCCTTCCTCGCCGGGGAGGATGGTGGTGATGATGATGATGATGGTGGTGGCAGATGAGTCAGCAGCTCCCACCCGCGCCAGGGAGGGGGAGGACGGCAGGGGCGGAGGCGACAAGGGGGAGGGGGATCCTGCGTGCTGGACCCCGAAGATGAGGATTTATTAAACCTCCGGCAATCCTCAGCTCCGTGCTGGGGACAATAACGGGGTATTTTCAGTCTGCAGGGATCTGGGCAGTGTTTATTTTAACTGATACGGGGTGTTGTGGTACCCCCAAACCTTGGGAGAGCACTGTGCAGGTCAAACACAGGGAAAATTGGTGCAAGTAAACCCAAAAAATGTTTGGTTTTTTTTAAATCTGAGACGGAGGGGTTTTGATTCTAAGGCCACACGACAAAAATACCCCAGCTTTGTGGCTGGAGCCAGGCGTGGAACTGGAAATAGAAGGAGACACCCAAAACTGGCATCACTGCCAGGGCTGGGGGGGCTTCACCCAGGGTGGGGGCAGCTCACACCCCACTTTCCCCCCCAGCTGGTGCTGGGTATTGGAGGGGCAGCAGAGAAAACCCCAATGCAACCCCTCAGAGCAGGGGGTCTCCCTGCCCCAGCACCACTGAGACCCCAAACACCCTTTTTGGGGGCCAGATCCATACACCTGAGAGGCTGAGGGCAGCCCTTGCTCTCCTTTCCCTGGGCTTTGCCTGAGATCAACATTCTTTTGGTGCTTTAGGGTTTTTTATTCCCTTTTCCTCCCTGTTCCCTGCATGCAGTTCGTTTCTGATGGTGCCAAGCAGTTCTGCCAGTGCTCGGCTTTCATCCAGATTATTTCTGCCTCCTCCTCCTCCTCTTCCTCCTCCTCTTCCTCCTCCTCCTTCTCCTCCTCCCAGTGCTGTCATGGGCAAAGAGGACCCCATGTTCCTGCTCCAAAATAGACCCTTGGCCTCAGCTCGGCCCCTCCAACACTCAGCACAGGGAAAATTCCAGCTGGGATCCCTTTGGAGGATGCTGATCCCTCCAAGGGGGTGAGCTGCTGGGTTTCTGGGGGTCCCCCAGGCTGTGGGGTGCAGTTTGGCTGAGCAGCTTCATAAGAAGCTGGATGTCACCCCTCTCCTTGCTTGTGGGGGTCTCTGTCACCTGCTCACAGGTGACAGTCCAAGGACTGTGATGTCCCTCTCTGAGAACCCTCAAGGGGACGTAGCAATGAGGGCACTGCTCTGGTCTCTACGGTTTTGGGAGAGCTGCAAGGGGGACAATGTCCTCTGGCAGCACAAATACTAAAAAAAAAAAAAAAAAAAAAAAGGCTCTTCAGCTGAAATGAGGTCACAAACACTTGGGTATTATCAGTCAGGGCCACCCGATGGCTGGGGACAGGCGTGGGACACAGACCCGGCTGGGTGGGGACAGTGCTGCCTTGTTCAGGATTTCTGGAGTGGGAGCAGTGGGCATGGTTGGGATTTGGGAGCTGATACAGGACAGGAAGGGACACTCTGGGGTCATACACGAGTGTCTGTTGCATGGGACCCTCCAGAGGGTTGGGGACCTGCAGGAGGGGACACCCCAGAGGTCACAGTCCGGTTTGTCCAGTGGCTGGAGCTGGGATTGTGCCAGCAGCTGTGGCAGGACTGTGGCAGTAGTGGTGGCAGTGGCAGGACTGTGGCGGTGGCAGGACTGTGGTGGTGGCAGTGGCAGGACCGTGATGGTGGCAGTGACAGGACCATGGCGGTGGCAGTGGCAGGACTGTGGCAGTGGTGGTGGCAGGACCGTGACAGTGACAGTGACAAGACCATGGCAGTGGCAGTGACAGGACCGTGGCGGTGGCAGTGGCAGGATCGTGGCGGTGACAGTGGCAGTGGCAGTGGCAGTGGCAGTGACAGGACCGTGGCTGTGGCAGTGACAGGACTGTGACGGTGGCAGTGACAGGACTGTGACGGTGGCAGTGACAGGACTGTGGCAGTGGTGGTGGCAGGACCGTGGCGGTGACAGTGGCAGTGGCAGTGGCAGTGGCAGGCCCGCGGCGGTGGCACAGCCCACCAGCTCTTGTGCAAGCGGAAGGGCGCGGAGCTGGAGCTGGTGAAACCCTCAGCCCGGGCTGCAGGGCGCTCTGGGCGTTCCTGTGCCTTCGGGTGCCCCGGGCTCTGCTCTGTCCCGGGAAAAACTGAGATAAGGCTCGGGGGGACTTGCTGGGGACCCCCAGCCCTACTGGGACCCTGGGGCTCCCCCAGCGCTCCTGGAAACCCCCAGGTGGGGACCCCCAGCCTTAACAGGGCCTCAAGAACCACCCACCAGTCCTACCGGGACCCCGACCCCCCTAATTCCCACCGGGACCCTGACTCCCCATTCCCACCGGACCCTGACCCCCCTAATTCCCACCGGGACCCTGACTCCCCATTCCCACCGGGACCCTGACCCCCCATTCCCACCGGGACCCTGACCCCCCTAATTCCCACCGGGACCCTGACCCCCCATTCCCACCGGGACCCTGACCCTCCCAATTCCCACCGGGACTCTGACCCCCCATTCCACCGGGATATTGACCCCCATTCCCCGGGCCCGGCCCGGCCCCGCCGCCCCCTGCAGTGCCGGCGGTGCCCGCGGAGGGCGCTGTGCCGGGCCGGGACGGGCCGGGCCGGGCCGAGCCGCGCCGCGCCGGGCGGCGGGAGCTGCGCCGCGTCCGCACCGGGCCACGCCTGGGGCTGCGAGCGGGGCACGGCACCGGCACCGGCACCGGCACCCGCACCGCCACCCGCACCGGCACCTCCCGGCCACGCCTGGGCTGAGAGCGGGGCACCGGCACCGGCACCGGAACCCGCACCGGGACCAGCACCCCCGAGCCACGCCTGGGGCTCTGCGAGCGCGGCACCGGGACCCGCACCACCCCCGGGACCGGCACCGGGACTGGCACAGGGGTCGGGACCTGCACTTAGGGCCACGCTTAGGGCCGCTAAGCGAGCCGGACACCGGCACTGGGACCGAGACCGGGATCGGAACCGGGACCGGGACCTGAACTTCGGAACCACGCCTGGGGCTGCGAGCCGGACACCGGTACCGGGGCCCGCTCCCGCGCCGGGACAGGTAATGGGACCGCCACCGGGACGGGAACCGGCCGACTTGGCGGAAGGGCCCCGGAACCGCTGTAGGAAGGCGGAGAGGGCACCGGGAGCGGCCCCGGAACGGGAGCGGGGCGGCGGGGCGAGCCCCCGTGCGGCTCCCGGTGCCACCGGGGAGCGCCCCCGGGATCCCCCCAGCCCCACCGGGATCCATCCCAAGGCCTGCCGGGTCCCACCGAACATACCGGGGACTCCCAGCCCTGCCAGGACCCCCGGGGTCCCGAACCCTGCTGGAGCCCCTAACTCCACGGAGCCCCGCGGGTCCCCGCCGTGCCAGCACGGTGCCCCGGGGGTCGCAGCCGGGACCGTGCCACCAAAGCAAGTTCACCCCCAAATCGCGGGGTCCCAGCACTCCCACCGCCTGTCCCCAGAGGTTCCGAGCCTGGGGACAGCGCAGCGGGTGCCCTGGCAGGGGTGGGGGGCTCGGAGCGGAGCCCCTGCCCGCAGCCCGCCGGTGACGCAGAGCGGTGCTTTCCCAACCGGGAAGTCATTTTACCGTGCCGGCACGGGCCGGGCCCAAAGCCGCCCTGCCCGGGGCCACCAGGAGGGCTGAGCCCGGACACAGCTCATGGCAGGGGTGGGCTGGGGGCTGCGGGGCCGTGAGACCCCCCCAGAACGGGGGGACCCGACAAGAACCGCCGGGAACCGGGGCACAGGCGGAACCGGCCCGACGTCGCCCTGTGCGAGGCCCAGGCGGGTGCCGCGGGAATTTGGGGCCGGAGGGCGGCGGACAGGGGGTCTCGGCCGGGTGAACCCCCGCAGGTTGGTAGCCTGGTGGCTCTCGGGGGTCCCGGGAGTGTTTCAGTGCCGAGTTTGGGGGGCTTCTCCCCAGCCAGGCCCTTCCGCTGCGCCGGGATCCCCACGTTCCCTAACCGCGTTTCCTAAAAAATCAGCCGTGTTTCCTAAAAAATCAGCCGTGTTTCCTAAAAAATCGGCCGTGTTTCCTCGGGAAATCAGGCTGGGAAGGAAAGGCAGCCCCGTTCTCGTGTGCCCGGCGGCCGGGGGGAGAGGCCGGGTTCGGGCACGGACCCGGTGTGCTCGAACCGGGACGTGTCACCGCCTGCCCGGTCTCAGCTGCAGGAACGGGTGGCCGGGGGATCGCTGGGGATCGCTGGGTGATGGCCGGGGGATCGCTGGGGGATCGCTGGGGGATAGCTGGCGCACAGGATGGGGGGCACAGGGGCTCCCCTGGTTGTGCCAGGCTGGCGGCGGGGGCGCGGCACGGTGGGCATTCACCGTTCCCGGTGCCGTGAGAATGCCCGGTCATTCCGCGGGGTCTGTGGGGTCAGATCCCGGCCGGAGGCTCTGTGGGGCCGTGCCAAGGCCAGGCTCGGTTCTGGGGGCTGCCCCGTGCCCCCACTGCTCCCGGCAGGAGCAGGAAGCGCGGCCGGACTTTGGCCCGTCCGGCGTCACCGGAGCAGGGGCAGAGGAAGGAACTTTTCCTGTTTGCCACAGCGGTGGGTCCGGCACCCCTCGGCCGTGCCGGGGCTCGCTCGGGCTGTGCCACCGGCCTGGGGACTGGCCCGTGGCTGGTACAGGGCTGTGCTCAGCCCACGGCCCTCGTGGGCGGGCGAGTTCCCTGCGTGCTTTTGAGCAAAGGAATCATCTCTTCATCAGCACCCCCATTTTGGGGGTGAACCCCCCCTTTCAACACCATCTTGCCTACCCCAGGCAGCACCGTGGGAGTTTGGTATAAAGCCCCACCAGCCCCTGTTTATTTCTCCCCCGTCTGCTCTTCAGAAGCTGCAGCGGAAGAGCTCAACCTCCGGCCCCTTTTCGGAAGGGCCGGGATATTTTTAGCTGCCTGGCTCAGGGAGTTGGGATTTGCCATGGCTGCCTCCATCCCCCCCATCCTGCCGCAGCATCCTTCAGCTGTGTCCTGCCCTGGGCTGGGGGGCAGCTCTGGGGTCCCTGTGATGCCCAGGGTCCCTAGGGATCTCCTTGCAGTGACAGGTGTCCCCTTGGCTGCTCTGTGTGTGACCCCAGGTGTGTGCCGGGGATCTCTGCCTTTTGCTGTTTGCTGTTTGTTGCTTCAGCGTTAGTTTGGGCCCTGAAAGCCCCACCTGAAAGCATCACCCTGCTTTCCCCCTCGCAGCCAGCTGCTCCTGTCCTCACTGTGCCACCCCAGCCAGGTGTCCCCATGGAGTGACCCAGCACAGGGGACGCCGGCCGCCACCACCGCCAGCATGAGCGACTTCTGGCACAAGCTGGGCTGCTGCGTGGTGGAGAAGCCCCAGCCCGTGAGTACCTGCAGGACCTGTTTTGGGGAGGGCCGTGGGGTCAGGCGGGGGCTGAAGCCTTCATCATCCCCTTGCAGAAGAAGAGGAGGAGACGGATCGACCGCTCCATGATTGGGGAGCCCATGAACTTCGTGCACCTGACACACATCGGCTCCGGAGACATGGCTGCAGGAGAGGGGCTGCCCATGGTACCCGAGCTCTGGGGGGCTGGGGGTGCTGGGGCTCAGGGTTGGGGTGCTGGGTGTTGGTTTTGGGGTGCTGGGTGTTGTTTTGGGGTGCTGGGTGTTGTTTTGGGGTGCTGAGGCTCAGGGTTGGGTGCTGGGTGTTGGTTTTGGGGTGCTGGGGCTCAGGGTTGGGTGCTGGGTTTGTTTTGGGGTGCTGGGTGTTGTTTTGGGGTGCTGGGGCTCAGGGTTGGGTTCTGGGTGTTGTTTTGGGGTGCTGGGTTTTATTTTGGGGCGCTGGGGTTATTTTGGGGTGCTGGGTGTTGTTCTGGGGTGCTGGGTGCTGTTCTGAGGTGCTGGCTGTTAATTTTTGGGTGCTGGATGTTATTTTGGGGTGCTGGGTGCTGTTCTGGGGTACTGGCTGTTAATTTTGGGGTGTTGGATGTTATTTTGGGGTGCTGGGTGCTGTTCTGGGGTGCTGGCTGTTAATTTTTGGGTGCTGGATGTTATTTTGGGGTGCTGGGTGTCCTGTCCAGCCCAGGGGGTGGCACAGGAGGGTGACAGCTCCTCTCTGCAGACCGGTGCTGTTCTGGGGTGCTGGCTGTTAATTTTGGGGTGCTGGGTGTTATTTTGGGGTGCTAGGTGCTGTTCTGGGGCGCTGGGTGTTATTTTGGGGTGCTGGGTGTCCTGTCCAGCGCAGGGGGTGGCACAGGAGGGTGACAGCTCCTCTCTGCAGACCGGTGCTGTGCAGGAGATGAGGTCCAAGGGCGGCCGGGAGCGACAGTGGAGCAGCTCCCGAGTGTTGTAGCGTGTGAGTAGCAGCCCCCAGCACCCCCTCAGAGCAACACGCCCCTGAGCCTCCACTGGGGCGCTCCCATAACCCATCCTCTGGGATTTTGCAGATTCCTGGCTTTCTCAGCCCAAACTTGAACTGCCTGATCCCCCTGCTGGAGGAGAAGCCGGCCTGGAGTGCTTGAGCCCCGTGGTATTTATGCAGCACCATCCTCACCCAGCTCCCGCTGACTTTGGGTCGTCCTCCCTCTGGGAAATCCCTCCTTCCCGGAGGTTGGGCTGGTGGCACGGGGAGGGAGCGGGGACAGCAGCCCCCAGCTCCTGCCCTGCCTGGCAAGGACACAGCCACCCCCCTGAGACGTGCCAGGAGCTGCCAGGCGCAGCCCACGTGTGCCAAATCCTCCCACATTTCCCCTTGTCCCACTCCTGTGTCCCCCATGGGCTGCATGAGGTGGTGCCTCAGTTTCCCCAGGCAATCAACCATGGTGCAGAGGCAGATTTGGTGCCTCCCAGAACATCACAGAGGAGCAAAACCGGGATTAAGCCTTGATACTCTGGTGCCAAACCAGAATTAAGCCCAAGATGTTCTGGTGTCAAACTAGGATTCGATGTCAAAGGGGGATTAAACCCCAACTCCTTGGAGCAAAACAGGGATGGAAGCCCAGTGCTTGGGTGCCAAAGCAGGCTCAAACCCCAGTGCTCGGTGTCACTGAGCCCACAGTGCCTCCAGCCGGCATTCCCACCGCTGCCAGCTCCCACCTCCCTCCTTTTTTTAGGATATCTTCCAATTTCTAAGCTCCAAAACCCACCTGAGCAGCCTCGGTGGCCTCGGGCAGGACCGTGGTGGGGTCTCCTCCCCCCGGGATTGTCCCCAGGCCTGACCCCACAAGGGCTCCGCAATTCAGGCGCGGGTGTACATAGTTTAATTAGCGCCAGGATTAAATATTAATTAGCACGTGCTGGGTGACAGAGCCTCTCCCCTCCCCTGTGCTCCGATATGCTCCACTGGGAGCCTGGCTTGCCCAGCCCTGTGTTGTGTTTTTTTGGGAAAAACATTCCACCCTTGAAATAAACGTCTTGTGCTGGCCCAAGGGGTGGGTGCACGAGTTGCCCCAGGCTCCTCGCTCCCTGCTCTGCTCCTGGAGCAGCCAAATCCACTGGGAAAAGCTGAGCCCACTGATACTCACAGCAGGACACAACTCTTTATGGCACAGCCAGTTTCCTCCTGGACTCGGGAGTGTGGCTGCACTGACACCCCCTCCTTGGACACCCCAGAGGGGATTGCACCCCCACCTCGAGTGGGGCAGCACCAGACCCATCCCAGAATAAAAGCCAAGAGCCAAAACTGGAAGAAAAGGGAAATTTAATCCTTGGAAAACGGCGACAGTCGTGGACGGCTCCATGTGCAGACCCACCCTCTGGGGCCCCCCACTGCCCCCCAAGGGAGGAAGATCATCAACAACTCCTTAACTCCCCCACCCCAACGCCTTCATTAAGGGGGTGCAACTACTGCCCGTGGCTTCCCCAAAAACCCACCTGGGCCAGAGGAAGCCACTGTGGGGGACAAACCACAGTGAGAACCAGGAGCTGAGCTCTAACAAAGGTGGCTGCAGCCCCCCCTACACCCAGGCACCCCACCGGGGCCTGCTCAGGGGCCCCGGCTCTCCCCAGAGCTCAGCAGGCCTGGGGCACTCACTGCTATTTGGGGGAGCCGGGGGGCTGCCCCGCGGCGATGCGGCTGACCCGCTCCAGGACATCCTGGGGACACAGCGGGGGCACGGCCTGCGCCAGGGGACACTCATCCACCAGGCTGTTCATGGGGGTGGGCGGGGGCAGCGCCTCCTCCTCGGGGCCCCCCTGCGCCCCCAGGCCCCCCAGCGCCCCCCGCAGGATGGGCAGCACCTTCTTGCGAGCGGCCACGGCGTTGCCCTGGGCGTAGGCGGCCACGCTGGCCCAGGGGCTGGGCAGTGGCTGCAGCAGCAGGGACGGCGTTGTCGCCTCCTCCAGCGCCCGGCACAGCTGTGAGCAGCGGGGTGAGCCCTCCCCAGAACCCCAAAATGGGGAGCTCTGGGGCAAAGCCCAGCTGGGAGTGCCCGAGCCTGACTCACCGTGCTGCGGAGGGTCTCCTGCGGGCTGTACACCGCCAGCTTCCGCGTGGGCTCGTGGCGCTCGTTAAAGGACACGGTCATGGCCACCAGCCCCGCGTAGCCACGGGCCTGGCAGAAAGCCTCCAGGTCCTGCAGCAAGCCAGGCCGGAGCAGGAACGTCTGGGCAGAGGAGAGCGGCCTTGGCATCACCGTGATGTCCCCAGCGTGCCACCCCCTGCCTCAGTTTCCCCCACACCCCCAAGTCTCACTTCCAGGTCCTCGAAGACGCCACTGATGGCGACGAGCACCTCGTCATGGGAGATGACTTTGAGGTCCTTGCGCAGCATCTGCTCTGTGCTCAGCCCTGGGAGGTGGTGGGGAGGGGCTCAGGGCACCCTCCTGTCCCCAGGGAGAGGGGGACACACCCACCCACCCACCTGTGACATCAAACTTGGCCGCCTGCAGGGCTCTGAACACGGCGTCGCGGGCCGGCAGCTCCGGGAACCTCTCCTCCAGCAGGGCCACACAGGCCACATCCCTGGGGGTCACCTTGCCCGCGGCCGGGCTCAGGTTGATGCAGTCCAGCAGGATGGTGCCTGCGGGGTTGTCACCGCGCTGTCACTGTGCTGTCACTGCGCTGTCACGGTGTTGTCACGGTGCTGTCACGGTGTTGTCACCGTGCCCCAGGGCCCAGCCAGGAGCCCCCTGCTCACCGTGCAGCAGCGCTGCCGTGGTTCTGTCCAGCACGCCCGGCGGGCCCTGCAGGATGCGCTCGGTCACCAGCGTGGCGCAGGACCCCACCGGCTCCACCGTCACCCGGCACGGCGCGGCGCGCTCCCGCTCCAGCGGCCGGTGGTCCAGCACCTCCACCACGGCCTCCTCCAGGGCAGCATCAGCACTGTGGGCAGCGGGAAGGGTCACTCCTGCAAGCCCTTCTTTCCCCTACAATCACCCCGGGCACGGATCCATTCGGCAGAAATCACCCGCGGCTCCGCGGCCGTCCCCACCAACCGCGCCAGCCCGGCTCACCCGGGCAGGACGTGGTGATCCACCAGCGTCAGGGAGAGCAGCCCGGCGTGGTGCAGCGCCCGCAGGTCGATCTCATCGCGGAACAGCAGCGCGGCGGGCGGGACGCCGCGCTCCCGCAGCAGGAACGCGGTCTCGGTGCGCAGCGCGAACTCGGCGCGGGGGATGTTCAGCACCGGCACCACGGCGGCTCTGGGGGCCGGCGAGCTCTGGGGGTGACACCAGTGAGGCCACCCGGGCCACTGCTGGCCCCCGGGCCAGTGCCGAGCCTCACCTGGGCCAGGAAATAGGCCAGGGCCAGCGCTGAGACGGTGGAGTCCAGGTCACAGGCCTCGTTGCCCATCACCACGTGGATCTCCTGGTGCTGCTGGATGTGATCCTGCGGGACAAGAGGCATCAGGCAGAGCGCCTCCATCCTCCAAGAACCCCCAAACTCCGTCAGTGTCCCTGGAGCCACTGGTCACCAGTGTCACCCGTGGATTCCGCCCTCCCGACGAGCTCCTGGCATCCCTGGGCCTGGCTGGGATCCACTAAAACCTCTAAAACTAAACCTAAAACTAGAAGCTGGTTTGGGGTATGTGTGTGAAGTGAGGTGTGCCAGGAAAACTCACATCAGCCACCAGGGACCCTTCCAGGGAGCACGGAGTGCTTCAACCCGTTTGTTCTAGAAATGTGGAGTTTGGGGCTGGCTGTCACCCCAAAATGTGATGTTTCACCCTCTTTTCTTGCCTGCAGCAGCAGGAAAAACATGTCACTCTCCCAGCCAGGGCCCCATCCCCCGGCCTTGATTTTTGGGACAATTCTCTGCTGCCATAACCCAGATTCGCTGGTTTTTGGTAGAGGCAGAGGAAAAACAACCCGGGAGCAGCTGCAGCCCAAACCCCCCAGTGGGCCAGAGGCAGGACAGGGATGGGGGAGCAGCAGGGGGGCTGGGAGACATTTTGGGGTGTCCCTGGTGCGGCTGTGCCACCTGGGGCAGGGCACAGGACACTTGGGGCACCCCCTGCTCCTGTGAACCCCAGCCCCGTGGGCACCCCCTTTCCTGGGCACCCCCAGCCCACAGGGTGCTCATGTCCCCCTGCACCCCGATTTCCCTGCTGGCTGCTTCCTGGGCACCCCCTGCACCCCAATTCCCGCAGTTCAGGGTCCCTGGGTGTTCCCGTGCACCCCAATTCTCACCTGCCCCAAACACCCCACACCCCCTGCACCCCAATTCCCGCAGCTCGGGGCCCGGGGTGCTCCCCTGCCCCCCGGTCCCCCTGCCCCGGCCCCGCTCCCCCGTACCTGCAGCCTCGCCCGGTTCCCCGCCACGAAGCGCTCCATGGCGGCGCCGATCCACGGCCCGAGCCGCCGGCACCGGCCCAGTGTGACCCAGTACAGCCAGGCAGGGCTCAGTGCCCCCCAGTATGACCCATTGCACCCCAGTATCACCCCAGAGTCAGCCCAGAATAACCCCAGTACAGCCCAGAATATCCCAGTACAGACCAGAATATCCCAGTACAGCCCAGAATAACCCCAGCACAGCCCAGTATCAGTCCAGAATAACCCTAGTACAGCCCAGAATATCCCAGTACAGCCCAGAATAACCCCAGTAGAGCCCAGTATCACTCCGGAATATCCCAGTCACCCCAGAATAGACCAGTACAGCCCAGTATCACTCCGGAATATCCCAGTACAGACCAGTAGAGCCCAGTACCACTCCGGAATATCCCAGTAGAGACCCCAGTACCACTCCGGAATATCCCAGTAGAGCCCAGTATCACTCCGGAATATCCCAGTACAGACCAGTATCACTCCCAATATCACTACCGAATATCCAGTAGAGCCCAGTACCACTCCGGAATATCCCAGTAGAGCCCAGTATCACTCCGGAATATCCCAGTACAGACCAGTAGAGCCCAGTACCACTCCGGAATATCCCAGTACAGCCCAGTATCACTCCGGAATATCCCAGTACAGACCAGTAGAGCCCAGTACCACTCCGCAATACCCCAGTACACCCCGGAATGTCCCAGCACACCCCAAAACGCCCCAGCACCGACCAGTCCAGCCAGCCCGCCCCGCCCCCCGCGCCGCAGGGGCCGCTGGGGAGGGGGAGGGGCCGTTCCCGGCATCCCCCGCGGTTTGGGTTTGGGGGGGCTCGGGGGGGGACCCCAAATCCCCTCTTTGCACCCCAAAACCTTCCCGTGACCCCTCGACCACCCCTGTAACCCCAGGCCCCCCCCCAGACCCCTCTGAGACCCCCAAATTCCGCTGCGACCCCAAAACGCGGCACCCCAAAAAAACCTCACCGGCACCGCAGGGGCGACCCCCCCCCAGATTTCAGTGCACCCCCAAAATTACACCTTTAATCCTCTTCCTCCTCCTCCTCTTCCTCCTCCTCCTCCTCCTCCCCCCGCCCTAAATCCGCCTTCCCACGGAAAGCCGGAGCGTGGAAAACAGGCCCGAGCCGGGCTGGGAAAAACAGGGAAAAAAGAAGAAAAAAGGGACCAAAAGCGAGAGGAAGAGGAGAAAAGAAGGGGCAGATCAAAAAGGAAAAAAAAAAAAAAAGAGAAGGGGAAAAGGAAGAGGAGCGAAGCGAAAGAGGAGCGCGGAGGAATTAAAAAAAAAAAAAAAGGATTAAAGAGGAAAACAGAAGGGGAACGGAGGGAAAAGCAGGAAAAAAAAAGGAAGGAAGAAGGAAAAAAACGGAGGAAGAAACGGAAGGAAGGAAAAGGGAATAAAGGAGGAAAGAAGAAGGAAAAAAGCAGGAAAAAAGGTAAAAGGAGGTTTAAAGGGTTAAAAGGAGGGATAAAGTGAAAAAAGGGGAAAAAGAGGAAAAAAAGAAGGGAAGGGTAATAAAGAAAGGGAAAAGGAGGGAAAAAAAGAAGGAAAAGCTCGGAAAAAGGAGCATAAACAGGGAATAGAGAAGGGAAAAGGAGGAAAAACAAGGATTAGGGGAGCAGAACGAAGGAAAAGCAGGAGAAGGGGGGGATCCGAGCGGGTCGGGGACACCGAGGGGCGGCCACAGCCCGGGACCCCCCGGGACCCCCGGACCCGCCCCGCGACCCCCGGTCCGGCCGGTCCGGCCGGCCCCGCCGCGGGCTTGGGGCGGGGCTGCGGGTGGCAATTCAAATATGCATCGCGTTCGCTTGCGCCGGCTAAATTGCACTGCATTCTATTTATTTTATTTTATTTTATTTTATTTTATTTTATTTTATTTTATTTTATTTTATTTTATTTTATTTTATTTTATTTTATTTTATTTTATTTTTAATATTTTTATTTCATTTTATATTTTATTTTATTTATATTTTATTTTTATTTTATTTTTATTTTATTTTATTTTAATTCTCACCGAGAAGAGGCAAGTTGGACTAAAAAAAAAAAATAAAAATATATATATATATATACACACATACATATATGTACATACGTATATGTACATACATATATGTACATATATACATATACATATTCTTTTTTTTTTTTTTTTTTTTTTAAGATTTTTTTTTTTTCCTCCTGAAGTTCCGCACTTTTCCCTCCGAAGGCTGACTTGGGATGCGGCTGCTCCTGGATGGACCCCGAGCGTTCCCTGGAGCCTGAGCGGGGGCGGAGCAGCCCGGCCCCGGGGGAGGGTCCCATGGAGCAGGAGGGGACCTGCCAGCCCCCGGAGGAGGGCGCTGGGCACGGGATTCCCGGTGGGGACAGAGTCCCCGGTGCTGGGGACACAATCCCTGATGTTGGGGACACAATCCCCAGCATTGGGGACACAATCTCCAGTGTTGGGGACACAATTCCCAGCATTGGGGACACAATCCCCAGTGTTGGGGACACAATCCCCGATATTGGGGACACAATCTCCAGTGTTGGGGACACAATTCCCAGCGTTGGGGACACAATCCCCAGCACTGGGGACACAATTGGGGACACAATCCCCAGCACTGGGGACACAATCCCCGATATTGGGGACACAATCCCTGATATTGGGGACACAATCCCTGATATTGGGGACACAACTCCCAGCGTTGGGGACACAATCTCCAGCACTGGGGACACAGTCTCCAGCACTGGGGACACAATCCCCGATATTGGGGACACAGTCTCCAGCACTGGGGACACAATCCCTGAGGTTGGGGACACAATCCCCAATATTGGGGACACAATCCCGAGTGTGAGCCCTGCCCCGGCTGGGGAAGGTTCTGGGGACAAATCCGGGCATCAGGAGGGGGTGTCCAGCCCCAAGGGACCCCCAGAAGGTTGCCTGGAGCAGCCCCGGGAGCAGCAGCCCCGGCAGGAGGGGGGGTCCCCGCGGGGCCCCCCCCGGGCCGTGCCCCCCGCCCGGGACCAGGATTTTTACTGTGTCAAGTGGATCAGCTGGAAAGGGGAGCGCACGCCCGTGGTCACCCAGAGCGAGAACGGGCCCTGCCCGCTGCTGGCCATCATCAACACCCTGCTCCTGCAGTGGAAGGCAAGTGGGGGTCTCTGGGGGGCTGGGGGGTCTCCCCAAACCCCCAGAGGGAGGGTGGTCCCCACATCCCTGCTCTGCTCGCAGGTGAAGCTGCCCCCGCAGAAGGAGGTGATCACGGCCGAGGAGCTGATGGCACATCTGGGTGAGTGGGGGGGACCCCAAATCCCTGCTCTGGCCCCAGGAATGGGGTGGGGGGCTGCACTGGGACCCCCGCAGTGCTGGGGCTGGGGTGACCCCGCTGCCTTGCAGGGAATTGCATCCTGGCCACCCAGCCCCGGGACAGCTCGGAGGGGCTGCAGCTCAACTTCCAGCAGGTGAGGAGTGAGCCCGGAGCACCCAGCCCTGCTGCTGCAGGGTTTGGGGTGGCACCTCCAGGAGTGACCCCCCCGTGTTTCTCCTGCCCCCCAGAACATCAGTGACACCATGACTGTCCTGCCCAAGCTCTCCACGGGGCTGGATGTCAACGTCAGGTTCACGGGGGTCTCAGATTTCGAGTACACCCCCGAGTGCATCATCTTCGACCTCCTCAACATCCCTCTCTACCACGGCTGGCTGGTGGACCCCCAGGTGAGCCCCCACCTGCCTGGTGGCTCCTGTGGGGCCAGGGAAGTGATCCCAGAACTCTGCTGTGAGGGGCTGGGGCTCATCCTGGCCAAGGTGGCCAAGCTGAGGATGGATGTCCCATCTCTGGGAGTGCTCCAGGCCAGGTCAGACGGGGCTTGGAGCAGCCTGGTCCAGCAGGAGGAGTCCCTGCCTGCGGTTTGAGGGGCTCCAGATGGTCCCAGAAGGTTCCAGCCCAAAGCCTCCTCTGATGTTTGGGATGGGGCTTTGAGCCTGAGGTTGCCCTGGGTGCTCTCTGAACATCCCTTCCCTCCCAGACCCCTCCGGGTCCCACCAGCAGCTCACCCCCTTTCCCTGCTGCCCCCCAGAACCCGGAGCAGGTGCAGGCCGTGGGCAAGCTCAGCTACAACCAGCTGGTGGAGAAGATCATCACCTGCAAGCAGGCCAGCGACTCCAGCCTGGTGAGCGAAGGTAACGCCCCGGTGCCTCCTCACCATCCCTGGGGCACAGCCGGGCCCCCCAGAGCCACGGGGGTCCCGTCCCTGTCCCCATCCCCTCCCTGTCCCCAGGGCTGGTGGCCGAGCAGTTCCTGGAGTCCACGGCCTCTCAGCTGACGTTCCACGGGCTGTGCGAGCTCACGGCCCGCGCCCGCGAGGGCGAGCTCGGCGTCTTCTTCCGCAACAACCACTTCAGCACCATGATCAAGCACAAGGTGCGGCCCCAGACCCCGCCGGGCCCCTCAGAACGCCCCCCTGGGCTCACTGACCCCCGTCCCTCCTCGCCAGGGCCACCTGTACCTGCTGGTGACGGACCAGGGCTTCCTGCAGGAGGAGGGGGTGGTGTGGGAGAGCCTGCACAGCGTGGATGGGGACAGCAGCTTCTGCGACACCGAGTTCCACCTCAGCCACGCCCCGGGCAAGGACGGGGCCCCCCCGGACCCCCGGCTGCAGCAGAGACAGGTGGACCAGGTAGGGGACGAGCGGTGACAGTGGGGGACGCGTGGGACCTGTCCCGGCTGCAGGGGGGTCCCGCAGGGTTGGGGGTGGCCCTGCTGACCCCCCCTCTCTGTGCTGCTCCCGCCTGCCAGGATTACATGGTGGCCCTGTCCCTGCAGCAGGGGCAGGGGCAGGACCCCCCCTCCCTGCTCAGCGACCTGGAGCTGGCGCGGCAGCTGCAGCATGAGGAGTATCAGCAGCACCATCCTCATCCTCATCATCCTCATCCTCCTCAGCAGCTCCCAGCGCAGGTAACCAGGTGCCCCCCTCGGGCGGTGTGGGGGTCTCTGCAGGTCCCTGCACACCCCAGCACTGACCCTGTCCCTGTCCCACTGTCCTGTCCCTGTCCCTGTCCCTGTCCCATCCCTGTCCCCGCAGGTGAACGGCCGGCCGGCCGGCGAGCGGCGGCAGCGGCAGCGGCTGGATTTGGACTGTACCCTCCTGTAGCGCCTCGTGCCGTGGGGTCCCCCCGCCCGCAGCCCCCCGAGTCCCCACTCTGCGTCCTCCCGGGGGATCCTGCGGGGTCCCCGTGCGCTGGAGTGGACACTCGGGTGAGGAGTGACCGTCTGCGGCCACCCCGGGACCACCCCAAACTTTCCAGTGGCCTTAACACAGGGGGAGCCCCTTCCTGGGGATCCCACACCTCAGTCCATGCTCTGAGACACGGCTGGACCTGTGGCAGGGGGGGACACGGGCACCCCCCTTGGCAAAATGTGGCCTTAGCCCTTGGCAGTAAAGGACTTGTGCCCCTGCACACGGATCTGGCACCCGCTCCACGGACTCGCGGGTTTGGGGGAGTCGGGGGAGTTTGGGGGGTTTGGGGTCACGGTTCCTCTGCCCCACGGATATCTGGGTTTGGGGGAATCGGAGGATTTTGGGGGTTTGGGGGATTTTGGGGGGGTTGAGGTCCCCTCCGTGGGGTGCAGTGGCGCGGCGCGGCCGCCAGGGGGCGACAGGGGCGAGTGGGGCCTGTGGGGCTCCATGGGGGCAGAAATGGGGCGCGTTTGGGGGGTTTGGGGGGAGCCAGGGGCTCACTCGGGGGTGTGGAGGGGGAGTAGGGCCTGCACAAGGGTGTGTGGAGGGACGTGGAGGGGTACACACGGCGTGAGCAGGGATGAGCACGGGGCACACAAAGACACATAGGGGTGTATGTGGGGTGCACAGGGCACACACAGGGCTGTCTATGGGGGTGTATATGGGCTGTCTATGGGCTGTCTATATGGGGTGCACAGGGCACACACAGCGCTGTCTATAGGGGTGTGTATAGGGTGTATATGGGGTGCATAGGGGTATATGTATATGGGCTGTCTATAGGGGTGTATATGGGGTGCACAGGGTACACACAGGGCTGTCTATGGGGGTGTATATAGGGTGTATATGGGCTGTCTATATGGGGTGCACAGGGTACACACAGCGCTGTCTATAGGGGTGTCTATAGGGGTGCACAGGGCACACACCGGGCTGTCTATGGGGGTGTGTATAGGGTGTATATGGGGTGCATAGGGGTATATGTATATGGGCTGTCTATAGGGGTGTATATGGGGTGCACAGGGCACACACAGGGCTGTCTATGGGGGTGTATATAGGGTGTATATGGGGTGCACAGGGTATATGGGCTGTCTATAGGGGTGTATATGGGGTGCACAGGGCACACACAGGGCTGTCTATAGGGGTGTGTATAGGGTGTATATGGGGTGCACAGGGGTATATGTATATGGGCTGTCTATAGGGGTGTATATGGGGTGCACAGAGCACACACAGGGCTGTCTATAGGGGTGTATAGGGTGTGCATAGGGGTATATGTATATGGGCTGTCTATAGGGGTATATAGGGTGCACAGAGCACACACAGGGCTGTCTATAGGGTGTATATAGGGTGTATATGGGGTGCATAGGGGTATATGTATATGGGCTGTCTATAGGGGGTGTATATGGGGTGCACAGGGCACACACAGGGCTGTCTATGGGGGTGTATATAGGGTGTATATGGGCTGTCTATATGGGGTGCACAGGGTACACACAGGGCTGTCTATGGGGGTGTATATAGGGTGTATATGGGCTGTCTATATGGGGTGCACAGGGTACACACAGCGCTGTCTATAGGGGTGTCTATAGGGGTGCACAGGGCACACACCGGGCTGTCTATGGGGGTGTGTATAGGGTGTATATGGGGTGCATAGGGGTATATGTATATGGGCTGTCTATAGGGGTGTATATGGGGTGCACAGAGCACACACAGGGCTGTCTATAGGGGTGTATATAGGGTGTATATGGGGTGCATAGGGGTATATGTATATGGGCTGTCTATAGGGGTGTATATGGGGTGCACAGGGCACACACAGGGCTGTCTATAGGGGTGTATATAGGGTGTATATGGGGTGCACAGGGGTATATGTATATGGGCTGTCTATAGGGGTGTATATGGGGTGCACAGGGCACACACAGGGCTGTCTATAGGGGTGTGTATAGGGTGTATATGGGGTGCACAGGGGTATATGTATATGGGCTGTCTATAGGGGTGTATATGGGGTGCGCAGAGCACACACAGGGCTGTCTATGGGGGTGTATATAGGGTGTATATGGGGTGCATAGGGGTATATGTATATGGGCTGTCTATAGGGGTGTATATGGGGTGCACAGAGCACACACAGGGCTGTCTATAGGGGTGTGTATAGGGTGTATATGGGGTGCATAGGGGTATATGTATATGGGCTGTCTATAGGGGTGTATATGGGGTGCACAGGGTACACACAGGGCTGTCTATGGGGGTGTGTATAGGGTGCATAGGAGTATATGTATATGGGCTGTCTATATAGGATGTATATGGGGTGCACAGAGCACACACAGGGCTGTCTATAGGGGTGTATATAGGGTGTATATGGGGTGCATAGGGGTATATGTATATGGGCTGTCTATAGGGGTGTATATGGGGTGCACAGAGCACACACCGGGCTGTCTATAGGGGTGTGTATAGGGTGTATATGGGCTGTCTATATGGGGTGCACAGGGCACACACAGGGCTGTCTATAGGGGTGTATATAGGGTGTATATGGGGTGCATAGGGGTATATGTATATGGGCTGTCTATAGGGGTGTATATGGGGTGCGCAGGGTACACACAGGGCTGTCTATATAGGGTGTATATGGGATGCACAAGGCACACATAGAGCTGTCCATAGGGGTCCATAGCGGGTCCATAGGGGCACACCGATCCCCTCTCGGCGGTCTATTGCTCACGCCTGGCCCCGCCCCGCTCCGCCCCGCCCCGCCCCTCGGCGGGCGCCGCTCCCCGCGGCGTTGCGGTGACGTCACTCCCGGGTTGCGGTGACGTCACTGCCGCCGCTGCCTGGCGCGGGCGCGCGCGGACCGAGGGGGCGAGCGGCGGCTCCGTGAGGGCTCCGAGCGGCGGCTCCGGCGGGTGAGTGCGGCCGGGGCTGCGGGCGGCGCCTCCCCGCTCCGGGAGGGCCCGCGGCGGTTCCCGCTCGCCCCCGCGCCGGGCCCGCGGCCCGGCCTTTCTGCGGGCGTTGGGCGCGCTCCGGAGCCACCCGGGGCCCGATCGGCGCTCGGGCCGCTCGGGCGGGGCCCCGGGGGACCGGAGCGGGCGCGGCCCCGCCGGGTCGCTGCCCCGGGCCCGGAGCCCTGCCGGTCCCGAATTCCGCCCACCATTTCAAAACGTCGGGATTCTGTCGGTTTCCAGCAGAGCGCTGCTAAAATCCCCTCCCGGGAGGGCCGGCCCGGCGGTGCCCCGGCTCGGTGTGCCCGGTGCCGGCACCTGGCGCTGCGCTGCCTCTGCCCCGGGGCTCCGGGAGCTGCCGGCCCTGACCGGGGCCTCACCCCGGCCGCCCACGCTCCTCCGTTACCTGCCCGCGGCGCGGCCCCCGGGCCCGGCAATTGCGGCGCCTCCCTCCCGCCCGCCCTTGCGAAACCGGCCGCGGCGGTTCCTCTTCCTCCGCCAGCCCGGCGGAGCCGCCCCGGCCGAGCCGCCATCCCCGCGCCCTGCCGGGCATTCGCTTCCCGGCCCCATCCCGGGGCCAGGGGCGGCTCCCCCCGGAGCCTTTCGGAGGCACAAAGGTGCTCATTGTGCCGCCCGCAAATCCCTAATCCCGCGCTGCTGCCGTGCCTGGCCGCGGAGCGCTGCCCTGGGGCTCCGTGCCTCCGTTTGCCACCGCGAATTGGGTTGGGATCAGCCGCGGGATGCGCACACGGCTCTCGGGAGGGAACCAGCCTCGGGGGCTTCTCCCTCCTCCTCCTGTGCAGCGCCGGGGCTCTATCCCGGTGTGCAGTGCGGGGCCCGGAGCCCTTCCCTCGGGCTGGCTCCAGGGACCCGGGCTGGCGGTCGGAGCAGGACTGGGGCCCCTGTTAATGATCACCCTCTGACCTGCGGGCTGCAGGGAGCAAAGTCCCTCGGAGCCGAGCCGAGGGATTTCACCGCGGTCTCGCTGGGAGCCCAGGTGGAAATTGGGGTGCCTGGTGCAGCCGGGGTGTGGGAGCCAGGCCGGGGTGGGATCATCCTCAGAGGCGCCCCCCTCACCGCTCCCCCTTTCCCTGCCCCCAGCATGTTTCAGACCTTGTACAGCTATTTTTGGTGGGAACGGCTCTGGCTCCCGGCAAACCTCACCTGGGCTGACCTGGAGGACCGGGATGGGCGAGTCTATGCCAAAGCCTCTGACCTGTACATCACCCTCCCCTTGGCCTTCCTCTTCCTCGTTGTCCGGCACCTCTTTGAGACGTGAGTCCCCTCCTTTGGGGTGGGGGCGGGTCCTGAGCCGCTGCTCCGGCTCTCCCTGTGCCCTGGGGGCTGTGGCCGAGCCCTGGGATGTGGCACCTTGTGCTCAGCCTGGCTGGGGGTGCCCGTGGCACCCCGGGGGTCCTGACCCCCTCCCACAAACCCACACAAACACGGCGTTCAGAGAGTGATTTGTTGGGCAGACAATGGGAACAGACCCGGCTTTGTTGGGAGGGCAGAGAAGGGGGGGGCCGCCCTTCAGCAGAGTGGGGACAGCCCATGACAGAGGGACCCGGGGGCTCCCCTGTGGCAAAAGCCACCCTGCAGCAGGATGGGGAGGCCGAGGCACTGGGGTTGTGGGTTTCTGGGTGGCTTTGATGGGGCCAAATCATCCAAGTGACAGAAACGGGGACGTTTATGTCCCCACCTCCTTCCCCAGGTACGTGGCCACCCCCCTGGCCGGGCTCCTGAATGTCAAGGAGAAGGTTCGGTTAAAAGCCACCCCCAATGCGGTGCTGGAGAAGTTTTATGCTGCCACCTCCAAACACCCCAAGCAGGTGAGGGCTGGGGGAGCCCCAGAGGTGCCTGGAGGGGGTGAGGGTGGCAGAGCCAGGGCTGTGTGACACGCTGGGGCTGTGCTGGTGTCCCCAGGCCGACGTGGAGATGCTCTCCAAGAAGAGCGGCTGCACCGTGCGCCAGGTCGAGCGCTGGTTCCGCCGCCGCCGCAACCAGGACCGGCCCAGCCTGCTCAAGAAATTCCGGGAGGCCAGGTGAGCCCCCCCTGGTGCCTGGTGTCACTGTCCCTCTCCCTGGGGGCTCTGGGAGCCCCAGCCTGGCCGGGAGCTGCCGGGGAGGGTGGGAGCCGCAGGGTCCGGGGCCAGTGGGTCCGTCCTCCTCCCTCCTGCTCCCCGGTGCCCGTCTGAGGACCGTCTGCTTCCTTTTTCCAGTTGGAGATTCACCTTTTACCTTATTGCTTTCATTGCTGGCATGGCTGTCATAGTGGATGTGAGTATCTCCCCCTGCCCCGTGCTCCCCTGGCCCTCCTGGCCCCTCTGACTGCTCTGTCTCCCCCTCCCCATCCTGCAGAAACCTTGGTTCTACGACCTCCGGGAGGTGTGGAAGGGATACCCCATCCAGGTGAGCGTGGATCCCATCCCAGCTCAGGAAAAGCCGTGGGCTGGGGGTCTCTTGGCACCCCTGGGGATTTGTATGGTGCCCACAGAAGGGGGTCAAACCCCTCTGGGGACCCAGAGGACCCCCCTCACCTGTGCCTTGTCCCCAGAGCATGCTGCCCTCCCAGTACTGGTACTACATGATTGAGCTCTCCTTCTACTGGTCCCTGCTCTTCAGCATCGCCTCCGACGTCAAGCGCAAGGTGGGGGCTCGGGGGGGTGGGAGACCCTGGGACACTTTGGCAGGGCTTTCTTGACCCTTGTGGTGCCCGGGAGGGACCAGCGGGGAGGATGTGGGGACACAGGGGCTGTGGGTGGGGTTTGCTGTGGGTGGGGGTTTGCTGTGGATGGGATCCGGGCTGCTCTCACCCCACATTACCGGGCTCCCCTTTGCTTTGGGCACAGGACTTCAAAGAGCAAATCATCCACCACGTGGCCACCATCATCCTCATCAGCTTCTCCTGGTTTGCCAACTACATCCGAGCCGGGACGCTCATCATGGCCCTGCACGACTCCTCGGATTATCTGCTGGAGGTCGGTGTCACCAACTGCCACCTTGCTGTCCCCCATCCTGTGCCCCCTCCCCAGCTCACCCCCTCTGCCCCCCCAGTCTGCCAAGATGTTCAACTACGCCGGGTGGAGAAACACCTGCAACAACATCTTCATCGTCTTCGCCGCCGTCTTCATCATCACGCGCCTGGTCATCCTGCCCTTCTGGTGAGGAGCTGAGGCAGGGCCTGGGGAGGCTCCTGGGGCTGGGTGCTGCTTCTGCCCGTGACAGGAGTGGCTTTTCCCGACAGGATCATGCACTGCACCGTGTTTTATCCGCTGGATCTCTACCCCGCCTTCTTCGGCTACTACTTCTTCAACTTCATGATGGTGGTGCTGCAGTCGCTGCACATCTTCTGGGCCTACCTCATCATCCGCATGGCCCAGAAGTTCATAACTGGAAAGGTGAGAGGGGACCTGGGCCCATGGGGATGTCATGGGGACAGGGACCCACTCAGGATGGGGTATTTGCAGGGGAGAGCCCCAGATCCTGAATCCCGACTGCCCTTGGCTCCCCAGATCCCCTCGGTGGGGAGAAACCACTGTGGTTACAGTGGGGAAACTGAGGCACGGCAGGAGAACGGGGGGCTGCTGACTGACCCCCCTTTTCTTCTGCCCACAGGTGGTGGAGGACGAGCGGAGTGACCGTGAGGAGACGGACAACTCTGAGGAGGAGGAGGAGGTGGCCAAGAACGGGCCCCTCTCCAACGGCCACCCCATCCTCAACAACAACCACCGCAAAACCGACTGAGCGCCCCGGACCCGAGAGCTGCCGCCGGCCCGGCCCCTCCCGGGCTCGGCCCCGGGACCGGAGCTGCCGCCGGGCCCGGCCCCTCCCTGGAGCGGGGCCGCAGCTCTGCCTCACACTCACCGCCGGTGCCCTTCACCTCTCACCTGCTGCCTTAACCCGCCGCGGTTCCGGGGCAGGCGGGGCCGGGGCGGCTCCCACCCCTCGGGGCGGCTCCTGCCCGCCCGCAGCCCCTGCGCTGGCTCTGGCCAAAAAGAGCTCGGCCCGGCCCTGCCGGGCTCCGTGTTATTCCTACTTTCCCGACCATTCCTTCACCGGGGGAGGGGAGAAACCCCTTTCCCTGACCCGGGTCCGGCTGGAAACGCCGGCTCGAGCCCTGCTCCACCGAACTGGGAGGGAGGAGCAGGGGATTCCTGGGTGTTCCAGTGCCTAAATGATGGGATGACACTATGGAAGTACTTGGGGGAAGGAAGCTGCAGGGCTGAGTCACTCCCTGTGTCTCACAGAGTTTAATCCTCTTATTTCTCTTTGGTAAATGGATTTTGAGTCTCTCCCTCTCTGCGGCCTCTCCCAGCTGTAACAGGACAAATTTCCAACGATTTTTCCTTTTTTTTTTTTTTTTTTTCCTTTTCTTTCTATTTATTTGGAAGACAGAAGGAGCCGGGCTTGGCTCTGTCTCCTGCATCCCCCGGGATGCTGCGAGACCTCCCAGCACGGAGGGGTGGGGGGGAACAGGACCTTTAACCAATGTCAGACCAAAACGTGTTTTGTTGTTCTTGTTTTTTTAAAAAAGAAAAATAAATAAAAGGTTAAATATATTAAAAGTTAAAAAAACTAATAAACTTGGGTAAAAAAAATTACAGGATTTGGGCATATTCTGTGAGTGGCACAGTGGCCCTCGGTGGGGGGGTTCTTTTGGCATAGATACTTTAGGCAGTGCTAAAAATGCACAGAGTTGAAGATTTTGATGGTTTTTATATATTTTTTTTTTTTCCTCCTAAAAGTTCTTCAAGTCTTCAAGCCCAGGCTGGAGCGTGGGTTTGGGTTCCCTGAGGAGCTGCAGCCCCGCTGGGATGACAAAGCCTCCATTCAGGTGGACGCTCGGGATGGAACTGGAGCTCCAGGAGGCCCCAGAAAGGTTTTATTTTACAAAGGAAAAAAAAAAAAAAGGTTATTTAGCAGGAAAAAACCCAACAAGCCTCCCTTGTGCAGGGCTGTGCTGAGCTGGGCTGGTGTTGGTTCTGGGGGGGTGGGATGGCTGGAATTGGCTCCACCACCCCCAGATTGGGGTTTTCCACGTCAATAATGTGAGATTTGATCCCAGTTTGTCAAACTTCACCTCTTTCATCTGGTTCTCAGGGTGGTTTTCTAAACCCTTTGGATCTGCCCCAGACCAAAAAGAAACCCCAGCCCCAGCCCTGGGGCTGTGTGTGGCTGCCAGGCCCCGGGGATTTTCCGTGTCCAGTGTCTGGTGCTGCTCAGAGCCAGGCTGGGGCTGTCCCAGCTCTCCCCTCACTGCAGCTCAGGCCAAGCCTGGGGCTCTCAGTCACATCTGGGAGGGTTTTGGATGGGGAGAGGCACCAGATCTGCTTCCTCAAGAAAATCCCAACCCCTTTCTCTGTCATTTTCCCAAGTGGAGGTTTTAAGGAGTGTTTGTTTTGAGGAAAGGTGAAGGAATGAAAATGGGAGCTCCTTCTCCCTTTGCCTGGGCCCATCCACCTCTGGCATTTTTCCTGCAAACCCCACAGAAACAAGGACAACAGCAGTGGTTCAACCCTGCTTTTTCAGGGCTCTTTGCTGTGTCTCAAGATCAGGGTGGGTTGTTTTTAATAGAAAAAACCACACTTTTATTGCTTTTTAGCAACTAAAAGATTGTTTACAACAGCTCACAGGTGAAGACAGATACCTACTTTTTGTCTTTTTTCACTTGAATTCTATAAATCCTGATTGGTCCAGTCTTCCAGGGACTTCACCATTCTCCCTCCCACTTTAAAGGCCTCAGTCCCAACTGGGAAGCACTTCCTGGGAACACTGAGAAGTGCTTGCTGCTGGAAAAAGGAGGTTTGGTGGAAAGTTGGAAGAGAGCAGGAACAGCTTCCTTGCTGTCTTCTGGGATTACTGGAGCCTCTAGAAAGTGGGAGAAGCCCAGGGGCTGGGAATCACCCCGAGTCCATTCCTGCTCCGTGTCCATCTGTGATTTTCCAGGTGAATGGGAGAGACAGAGACAACCTCTCGAGAAGAAACTTTGCCCTCATTGAGGGAAAGTGAGCACCAGGCCTCTGGAGAGGTGGGAGCAGCTCAGAGCAGCTCAGAGCAGGCGGCCCCGGCAGTCGATGGCCCCGCAGCAGCACAGCAGCTCCTTGCCCTCCACGCTGCCAACCTCGTAGTTGTAATCCCAGGTGAGCTCTGTGCCAGCTCGGATCCGCCTGGGGAGGGAACAGAGCACTGGGATGAGGAGAGGAGAGAAGAGAAGAGGAGGAACTGGGTGATAGAAGGAAGCCACACTTGCATGTGAGCCCTCCAGGACCAGGCTGAGGCAGCCAGGGACAAAGGCACAAAGTTCCCTGATGAATCATTCCCATGAGGATTCGTGGAGGAGCACAGAGGCACGTGGCAGGGATTCACCACAACTCAAAGATTTGGGACTAACACAAGAAGGGAAATTGGCTGCTCCACGCCAATTTGGGAAGGTCTACAGCTGGTGGAAAACGCAGCAGGATCTCCAGCACAAGAGAGAGGATTTCTGACACCGTTCTCTGCACAGCAGTGAAGGGAAACTGGGAATGGGGTTTCCAGGAGCAGGGAACACCCAGCCCTGGCCACGGAGCCAGGTCCTGGCAAAGCCCAGGAACCCTCAGCCCCTCCAGCCCTCCAGGACTCACTTGCTGGCGAAGAAGGCGACCCAGGGGAAGCGGAGGTCATGGGTGTCCACGAAGACGTTCTGCACGAAGAGGTTTGGGGTGCAGCTGTGCTGTAAAGGCAGCAGGGAAGAGGCTGAGCTGCTGCCTGGGCAGGGAGGCCAAGCTGCCAGAGCACAGCTTTTATAAACAAGCAGCATTCCTGCTCTGCCCGCCACAGCCAGCGGAATCCTGCTGGAACAGGCTGCGTGCCCGGGCTGAGTCACAAGATCCACACTCGAAGGTAACGGGCCCTGCGAGCACTGAGGCCATTCCTGCTCCCACCAGACCCTGCTGTTCCGCTCAGGAAGGTGCATCATCCTCCTGACCCTGCCCTTCTCCCACTTTTCCCATTTTCACCCAGCCCTGGGGAGGAACAGCTGCAGTGATCTGCCCCCGAGGTGCCCCATCACCCTCCTGACCCTGCCCTTCTCCCACTTTTCCTGTTTTCACCCAGTCCTGGGGAGGCCCAGCTGCACTGCTCTGCCCTCGAGGCTCCCCCAGCCCCATGCTCCGCCCCCAGTGCCCCCAGCCCCTCACGTTGAGGTAGCGGCCCAGGTTGCCCTCGAGCTTGGCGTCGATGATGTAGCAGTTCTCCTCGCCGTCGTAGAACTGCCGCGTGCTGCGGCGCACGGGCCCCGCGCTCTCGCCCTTGTCGGCCGCCGCCAGCGGCGTGGCCTTGATGGCGATGCCGTGCGTGGACTTGAGGGCGAAGCCCCGCGTGGATTTCACGGCCACCTGTCTCTTGGTGGGACCTGCTGGGAGAGGGGAGCTTGCAGCAGAGGAGCCTGGGGTGCTGCTGTCCCAGCCCTGCTGCTCCAAACGCCTCAGAGCCCAACCAGCCCAGCCCAGCCTGCACACCCACTGCAAGCCTCGCTGCTGCTTCTTCTTGCAACACCCAGAAATATCTGCTTTAGAGGAGCACATTTTGCCAAACACGTGGGGAAGGTTCCAACCTCAGCTGTGGGACACAGCAGCTGCTCCTTGCTGGTGCTTTCCAAGCAGAACTTCTCACCCTCAGCCCTCGTCTGCCCCCTCACCTGACCCAGAGGAGGGATTTTTCTTGTCCTCCCCTTCCTCCTCGTCGGAGCCCGAGGAGATGGTCTGGATGTCGTCGCTGTCGTTGGTGCCCGGCGCCTGCCCTGCCCTGTGCTCGCCGTCGCTGTCGGTGCTGCTCGACAGGGTCAGCACGTCCTGGGGACACAGCAGCTCCTGCAGGACAGCCAAGCCTCCCCTCCCCAGGAACAGGGGGAGCTCACCCCCGAGGATCCCCCCCTGGACACCACATCCCACATGTCAATGTTTCAAACACCTGGGGGATTCTGGGGGGCTGCTAAGTCCTGCTTGAAATCCTGCAGCATTAGGTGCTCAAAAGGAAGGGAGAAGTCCCTAAAAAACAAGGATTGCTCTCCAAGATGGCTTCCTGAGATGGCTCTGCCAAACAATGGCTCCCAGGTGTGCAAACTAAGGTGGCCAAATCCGAACCAAATTCCACACTCTCCTCCTTTTTCGACTGTGCAGATCCATGGAAGACCCCAAAATCCAAAGGAAATCAACTCCCCTCCAGGAAATCACAGCTACAACCACAAACCCTGTGTTCAGCTGGGAACCAAAGGCAGAAAATAACTCCAAACAAGGTTGAGGGTCGCAGTGGGAGCTGTTCAGGGGTCCCGCTCACCTCAGAGGGGGTTGCTGGGGCCAGGCCCTGCCGGCGGTTCTGCAGCAGCAGCGTCCCACTGACGGGCCTGCGGATGCCCTCCAGCTTGGGGGGACAGGGGTTGTAGCCATACCTCCTTCCCAGGCTGCTCAGCCTGTGGGCGCAGGACAAGAGCAGGTCACACCTGGATTTCCGGGGAATTGTCCACAGGCCAGGCACCATGGGACAGGAAAACACAATTTAAAGAATCTTACCCAGGAATTTTGGTTGAGTCCTCAGGCTCCTGCAAGGGGAGAAGCACAGAAGATTGGCATGTCTCCCTTCTCAAGCACTCTCCAGCCTTTCTATGGAATTGTTCCCCAAAATGCCAGCCCAGAAAGAGACACTGCCTGTCCCCATGCATGTGACACCCAGCATGGAGATGCCCCTCCCTGGGGGGCTCCAAGGGCCCTCCCTGGAGCAGGGGCTGGACAGGACCACCTCCCTGTCCTGCTGTCCCCAGCTGTGTCCCTCAGGTCCCCAGGCAGGAGGATGTTCAGCTCTGCTTGCATTGAGTGATTTCTGTAGCCTCTTGTGCCACAAACTCCCTCCCTGGGAGGGGAAAAGCACCTCCCTGTCCCTCTGGAGAGGCCAGGGGAGCCGAGAACAGGGGACAGCCAACATCCCCCTGGACGTGCTGTATGGGGAGAAAGCAGGAACACATCCCTGCCTCCACCTCTCCCATTCCCTCATCTCTCCCTCACCTCCTTCTTGGCTGCCTTTGCCTCTCCATTCAGATCTCCTGGCGTGGCAGCACCGCCCTTCTCCCTCTCGGCAGGGATCTCCATTTTCACAGCCTTGGCTTCTACCCCCTCGCCCTCCTGGAAGCCCTGGGCCACACTGCTGGAGCTCAGCCACGAGGCCACTTTGTTCTTGGAGCTCTCCTCGGAGGCGGGCAGCTTGCAGGGGGGGTGCTGGGGGGCTCGTGGTGGCCCAGGGGCCGCGGGTCCTTGTGGGCGGGCTCGGCGGGGCCGGGCTCGCGCTGGCCGCGCGTCTGCCGGCGCGTGGCGTAGCTGCGCAGCACCGAGCTGCTGCTGAAGCTCTCGTCCTTGCAGAAGTTGTCGTCGGAGCTGTCCTCGTTGGACTCCTCCAGCTCCTCCGTGCCCGAGTTCTCGTCGTCGTCGTCGTCGTCCTTGAGGTCCACGCCGCTGTTGTCTGAGGAGCACTTGGCGTCGCTCTCGTAGCCCTCCTTGAAGTTCTCTACGCTCTCGATGTGGTCCAGGTTGGCAAAGTACTCGTCCCCCATCTCCAGCCCCTCTTTGTCAGCAAAGTCGTCTGTGAGGATTTTCCCTGCGGGGGCAGGAAATGAAGGGTGAGTTTTCTGGGATGACAGTCAATTTTATCCTCTCCAAAGCTGAGGAGAACACGGGGGTGACACCACTTCATTCCAACACTGGGCTGGGAGAGCACAACACAGCCCCGTTTCCTGATGTAACAAAACCCTGAAGCTTGTGGTTGAGCTAAAACCAAGATTTTCAGCGCAGAGCAGCTCAAGCAGAGCCTTGGAAGGGCTGGAAGAGCAGCGGCAGCAGCTCTGGCTGTGCCTGTGGGTGGCCACGTTCCAGAGCCAGCGCAACAACCCAACAACCCAACCCCGGCGCAACTTCTGCATCTCGTGGGCTGTGCTGGGCCCGGCCGTGTGCTCAGCACAGGAAGCAGGGCAGGGCTTGGGTCACCTCAAGGCCAGCCCAGGGCTCGTCTTGTGACACTGGCACTGCCACCACCAGGGCTCTGCAGCATCTGTGCCAGCGCTGGGCGCGTTCATTGGCTCAGCTTCCACCCTGAGTCCCCAAAACGGGCATGGCAAGAGCTTCACATCCTCCTGCTGTGCTTTGGCATCATGGAATCCTTGAGGCTGGAAGAGCTGCTGAGTCCAACTGCTCCCCCAGCACTGCCGAGGCCACCACGAAGCCATGTCCCCAAGTGCCAAATCCACATGCCTTTGAGCGCTTTCAGGGACAGTGACTCTGCCACCTCCCTGGGCAGCCTGTGCCACTGCCTGCCCACCCTTCCCAGGAGGGAATTTTCCTGAATGCCCAACCTAGACCTCCCCAGGGTGTTGGAGAGAGCCAAAAGGACCCCCCGAGCCTCCTTTTCTCCAGGATGAGCTTCCCCAGGTTCCTCAGGAGTTGTCCAGACCCTCCTCCCTGTGCTCCACCCCTTCCCCAGCTCCATTCCCATCTCTGGCTCCCCCTCTTTCCTCAGCAGAGGTTTCCACGTGTCAGGTGAGCTCCCACCTGCGTAGATGCAGACAAAGGAGCCCTTGGCAATGTCGTCGAGGCAGCGGATGCCCCAGCCCTTGTTCTGGGTCTTGAAGAGCTGCAGGCGCACCTGGAGGCCGTGCTGGACCAGGCGGTTGGTGCACATGTTCACGTTGCACTTGCACCTCTTGTTGCACTCGTAAACGCTGCAAGAAAGGAGAAGGGTGACAACTCCCAGGATAGAGAAACTTCCCAAAGTCTGTGGCTGTTGGCAGTGCTGGGGTTATGCAGAGACCCCAGAGGAGCAGGCCTGGAGCAACTCTGGCTCATGGACAGTGCCTCTGCCCACGCTGTGGATGATCCCCAGGGCCCTTCCAACCCAAACATCCAACTGGATGAACCAAGGCCAGAGGCAGGAGGTGCCATCTGCACTGGGACACCCAGGATCAATCTGGGCTGGTGCTTCTGAGGGCTCTGCTCACCCTGTGGGCAGACATTCCTCCAGCCTCTTGTGCTGGTAGCCTGAGTTGGGGTTGATTTGCCCTCCGGGGGTGCAGCCACTGGCCTGGATGGTCAGCTGGTGACAGGCACACCTGGATCTGCAGAGAGACACAGCAAAACCCACGAGTTACACTTCCCACACCAGGCTGGAGACAGGAAAAATAAATCACATCTTTAGGCAGAGATGGGCACAAAGGGTTTGACTCGGAATCAAACCAAGAGGAGTTGTGGATTTCTCATCCCTGGAAGTATCCAAGGCCAGGTTGGACGGGGCTTGGAGCAACCTGGGATAGGAGAAGGAGTCCCTGCCCACATCAGGAGTTGGAACTGGGTGATTTTTAATGAACCATGAAACCTGCACGGGTTTAAACCCCAGAGCAGACCCACCTTGGGGTGCTCCTTGCACACCTCCCACAGCCCCAGCGCTGTCCCCTGCCCCAGCAGCAGTCACCCACTTGTCTCTGCAGCCGTCCTTGCAGTCGCAGCCCACCAGGAACTCCCAGCTGGTGTTGATGTACACGCCCTTGCCGGGGATCCTCTCCTTGCTGTAGGCCACCTGCGGCGGCGGCGTGCTGTCGATCTCGTTGACACACGACAGCGGCACGTCCTCCTTGCCCTTGGTGATGTCGGCGATGTAGTAGTAGGGCTTGTAGGGCTGGAACTTGCGGTCCACCAGCACGTAGGGGTCCAGGCAGAACATCTCCAGGAACAGGAAGTCGCAGTCGGTCTCGAAGAGGTAGCGCTCGATCTCGTGCATGGAGCGCAGGCAGAGCCCGCAGGGCGTTTTGTAGAGCACGTGGAAGCCCATCTTGCGGTTGACGCGGCGCCGCGCCGTCATGCGGCGGAAGTCGTAGAGCAGCGGGATGAGCAGCGGGTTGCGGCTGCGGTACTGGTCGGGGCGCACGGGCCGCACCCGCGACAGGCAGGCGTAGCTGCACACGTGGGGCAGGTAGAAGAGCTTCTCCAGAGGCGCCCGGTAGGACGGCTCGCTGGGCACGCGGTCCAGCATGCCGTGGAAGGGCTGCGAGGGGCCGCTGCTGGGCACGCTGCAGAGAGGGGAGCAGTTCAGCAAGAGCTGCGCAGGTGGGCAGAACACAGCCAAACCTGGCTCAGACTGACCAGCAGGGAGCTGTGCAGGTGGGCAGAACACAGCCACACCTGGCTCAGACTGACCAGCAGGGAGCTGTGCAGGTGGGCAGAGGCTGGACACAGCCAAACCTGGCTCAGACCGGCCAGGAAGAGCCGTGCAGGTGGGCAGAACACCAGCCAAGCCTGACTCAGACCGACCAGCAGGACCTGGGAGGTCTGGCACTGGAAGGTGGTGAAGCCACCATCCCTGTGAGTGCTCAAAACACAAGTGGATGTGGCACTTGGGGACATGGCTCAGTGGTGGCCTCGGCACTCCATGAACTCAGAGGCTTTTCCAGCCCCGGTGATCCCAGCACTCCACGATCTGAGCTGCTGAATCCCCACCAGAAAGCCACCAGCACACACAGCCCCCAGTGTGCCCCAGCACCCCAGATGGGAGGGCTCACAGCCCACCCAGAGCTCTGCTCACCGGTGCTGCGGGGCTGGCAGGGCCCTCCCGGCCGCTGGCGTGTCCCCAAGCACGGGCGAGGACGGGGACGAGTGGCCGGAGCCCACAGAGCCAGGACGGAAGGACGTGCTCTTCTTGGCCACCTGCTTTCTGCCCTGGGCCAGCTGCGTGTCGGAGCATCTGCAGGAGGGAAGAAGAAGCTGGTTTGGAACAGAGGAAAGCAACTGGTGAGAATCAAAATAACGCTGCTCCATGGAATTCAGAAAGCAAGGAGAATCCTAGCAGTGGCTTTTTTCCTGAGAAGTGTGAAAATCAGCCCATTTCAGACTTTTTCTGCTACAGCAATCCCACAAACACTCAGAATTTCAGAACTCAGCCACAGCTTCAAGTGACTTCTGATTTTGAAGTGAGGCAAAGGTAACAAGGATGCCCAAGGCCTTAATCCCAGGAAGCTGGACAAACCAGGCCACGAAGAAACCCCTGGATTAGCAGAAACCAGAGTTTCCAGAGGCTCAACCAGGCCTGACTGGGAGGAACAAATCCAGAGGATTCTCTTGCAAGGACTAAGGAGCAAGATAAGATTGTGCAAGAGAATGTAATAACATCCCTGAGAAAGAGCTACTAAGGGTTCCAAAAGAACAGCTTCTCAATCCATTTCAGGGGTTTTCAATCAACTGCAGGTGTCCAAACCATTCCAGGAGGTTTTCAACCCATTTACACCAATAAAACAGAAAACTACCCCAAACAAGCCGCTGAAGAGGAAAAATGGTGACATTATTGGGGAAAAGGAGGAGACAAAGAGAGAAGGAAAGGATGAGAGCTTCTGCCAACAGCTGCCTGAAAGCAAAGTGTTCAAACACGTTTCAAAAAGAGCAAGAGGAAAGAATGGGAAAAGAGGAAAAATGGGCTTAAACCAGTCAGAAGTGGTGCCAACAACGAGAAGAACTTGAGAGACGCAGGCTTTCCTCAGAGGAAACAAAACACCAGAGTGAAGAGACTGTTCTTAGTTTTAATAATCTGATCTCCAAGTGTTTGAACCCCACAGAATCCCTGGGACCAGCAAGGACACGGCCAGGCCTGCGCTGCCTCCTGCCCCTGTTCAGGGGCAGCTCAGATGTAAGGGCAGGGAAACAGCTGCACAAAAACCACGTCCTGAAGCCAAGCCCTCTGTGGGGAGAGGGGAAAAATTCTTTCCTTGTCAGCACTGCAAGGCCTGAATGGGAAGGGGTTTGGTGATGGCAGATGGGGCTGCAGGCCCAGCTTGGTTGTCTTTGTGTTGTGACACTGCCCACAGTCCCGGGGTGTCCCAGTCCCAGCCCAGCTTTTCCCTGCAGGGATGGGGGCCCAGCCATGCATTCTGGGATCCTTCAGCATCCAGAATCTCTCTGGTGTTATGGAAAAGCTGATGTTCTTGTGGCTTCCACTCTCAAATCCTGCTCAGACCAGCACAGAGCGAGCGTTTCCAGGGTAAACTGGGTTATATTGCACTGCTGCTTGGAGAGGAGCCCCCAAGAGCCCTGGTTTGAGCTGGTGCTACACCTGGAAAGCCTGTGGGGAGTAAAGATTGACCTCCTGCACAGGCTGCTGGCAGCTGGGACACGTGCTGCCTTGCTGGTGGCCCAGCAGCAGGGCACAGTCGCAGCAGAAGACGTGCTGGCACGGGGCCAGGCGGCCGTAAACGCGGATGAGAAACCCGCAGTGCTGGCAAAAGTGAACTGGGACAGCCCCTCCCTCCCCTAAAAGGTCGCCGAGCACATCCCCAGGGTCCCTGGTGTCCTCCAACACGCTCCCTCCATCAGCCAGCCGAGCTCCTCCTTCCTGCCGGCCTCCTGCAGCCCGTGGCTCCGGGAATGTCCCCCCTGGGCCGCTGGCAGCTGATCCCGAGCTCCCAGCGAGGTCAGCGAGCACGCCAGTCCAAGGGCAGGGACACAGGGGCCAGCGCCTGGAGCGTGACACGAGGGAGCAATTCAGGTTTGGGCATGAGAAGGAGCAAAGGTCTCATTTGGAAAGGCAAGTGCGAAGCTTTAGCCCTGAGGAGGAATGCTTGGCTGGGGGAGTGTTGGCTCTCAGCTCCCGCCCACAATTATTCATCCAGAAGCTTTAGGTACCTTTTCCCCAAAAATCATGACTAAAGCCACGGAGGAAGCCTGCACCTGAGGGTTCCTCTGCAAAGAAAAGGCGGTGCCTGAGAGAGCTGAGTGCTGGAGAGAAGCAGAGTGGAAGGTGCTGGAGTGGCTCTGGTACTTACTCCATCTCTGCAGGCTGAGGGGACGAGGGACGTGCAGCTGGTGCCTGCTCTGGAACCTTGTACTGGGGACCAGCTCCTGCCAAATCCTGGGTGTACTGGACCACAGGGCCCTTGCTCCTCACAGCACCTGGTGGGGAAGGGGAAAAACCAAAGAGTCAACGGGAAAAATCCCTGATGTTATCCCAAGTTGGATGTATGGGCCCCAAAACACCAGACTGTGCCTGGAAGGAACCGAAACAGGGATTTGGGATGAACACTGAGTTATTGCTGAGCTTTGAGCATGGCAACCCCCCCAAAAATTCTGGTCACTTCACCCAAGTGCAGTTTGGTTTTGTGGCATTACTCCAGGAGAAAAATCCCACTGGAAATCTAAATGTCCTATGGCAGAGAACAAAAACCCTGAAAATCTAAATCTCCTGTGCCAGGGGAAAAGACTCGCTGGAAATCTGAAATCTCCTGTCACAAAAAAGAAAAAAACCAAAACCTAGAAACCTGAAATCTCCAGGAGTTGTGCTAAAAATCCCACCAAACCCAAACCACCCTCAAGTTAAATCCTAAGATCTAAATGAAACCAAAGATGCCACCAACCAACGTTGGGACGAGTCCTGGTTTGCCCACTTTGCTTCTTTTCCTGGGTGGAAGCTGTGGAAGTTTTCATGCTGAACATGGGCTCGAGGCGTGTGGAGCCTCGGTAAATCCACTCACAACGTTTGTCCTCGTGGGGGAAGGAGAAGGAAGAGCTCACAGTTCCCATGGGAAGAGCTTCCTGAGGTGGGACACAAAGAGAGCACGAGGAGACAGCAGTGAGCACTGACAAACAGCAGAACCAGCCAATTGTTTATGCTGGAATCTCTAACTGGGTATTAGGGGAAATCTCTTCCTGGAAAGGGTGTTCATGCCCTGGCACGCTGGAGTCACTGTCCCTGGGTTTGTCCAAAACCCCTTGGATGTGGCACTTGGGCACATGGCTCAGGCCCTCAGACTCCAAGATCTCAGAGGCTCTTCCAACCCAAATATTTCCATGATTAGCAAGGAAAACAGAGCTATCAGATCCCCAGCCCCAAATGTAATCCTAATGGGAGAAGGGAAATTCTTACCAGGAAAAGGATTTTCACCAGACTTCCATCCACTTCTTCCACTCTGGATTTCCACCAGGTGCCCTCCCACTCAGTTTTGATCAGCTGCCCATTCTTCAGGAGCACCATGGGCCGGTTGGGGTAGGCAGTGATGTATTCCTCGATGAAATCCCGACAGGAAACATCCTCAATGTCCTCCCAGGCTTTCTCCACTGTTTGGAAAGGGACACGTGGGAGAAAGTGAATAGGACAAAACAGAGAGAACATTTAATTCCTTTTTTTTTTTTTTAGGATATCCCAGTTGCATTTTCACTAAGGCAAATCAAGGAGTGATCCCAAGGGCACCCTGAACCCACACTGGCAATAAACCAGGATTTCAGATGTCTTCAGGCTCAGCATGCAAAGGGCCTGGTTTTGGAGGCCAAAGCCCCCAGAGCTGTGCAGGCCAGGAGGGCAGGGATGACTCACGTGGCCGGCACACCGGGTACAGCTCCCACTCCCTCACGTAGGACGCGTAGCCGTCGTCAAAGAAGATCAGGAACCTGGGAAACAAACGGGAGTCAGGCATGGGAGCTGGGCAGAACACGGCCCCACACCATGGGATGGAAGTGAAGAAGCTCTGCTGCTCCTCCTGGGCACATCCCAGTCCTGGATGAGGACAGAGTAAGAGCTCCAAGCCTCCCACTGCTGCTCAAACAGCACAGTTCCCAGCCAGGCCCTTTCCCTCTGTGCCCCAGGAAAGGAACATAAAGGAAGAGAAAATGTTTAATTGCTCCTGGTTTCTGCAGGCACTCAGAAACAACTCCAGGCCCTAGAGCTATAAAAAAGCTGCAGGATGAGGGATCAGCATCATAACCAGGAGACAAGCTCAACAATCTGAGTATCAAATTCAGCTCATTTTCAGTTATTAAACACGGATCAGATAAAATCCAGCACAACTGACATCAGATCCAGGGGATTAAATCCTTTATCAATCTCTTCAGGAAACCACAAGCCTTTATTTCAACAGATCAGAGCAGCCCTGCCCCTTCTTTATCCCCAGAAAGGCTCCAAACCTGCTTTTTCTCCTCCTGAAGAGCTCTGGCAACACCGCTGCCACTCTGCCCTCGCAGGGCTCCTATTTCCTCCCATTGTTTCATGCCTCAAGGAGCCCAGACTCAACATCTGGGTGATAATATGAATAAATTAGCAGATCTAACATCTAACTCAGGGCCATGAACAAGAGTGGAAGCTCCACCCTGAGTTTCAGAGATAAGAAAGATGAAGAAAGTCAGAATTGCATTCCTGGGGAGGGCACAATTCAGCACCTTGAGGGTATTCAAATAACCCTCCTTTTTTTTTTTGGCCTAAAACAAAACCAAACAGAGATGGGGGCACATGACCATGGGAAATAAGGAGTACCTGTTTTTATTCTTGACGTTGGGGGTCTCAGCCACAATGCCAGCATAGAGCCACACCTGATTGCCATCCTTGTACCTGGCCACCACCCTCCTGCCCACGTGGTGCCTCTCGGCAGACGGGTGGTAATCGTAGGCAATGTGGTTGCCCGAGAGCAAACTCTTCCCTTTGTTGTCAAATTTCACTTTGTATTTCTTGCCAGCACCTGGGAAGACATTTTAAGGCAAACAGAAGATAAATAAAGGGGGAAATAAACAAAAGCTGCGTGATTGCACAGCAGGATTCCAACGCGCCACGCCGCTCTGAGCTCGTTTATTCAGAATTAACTCAGGATTCATTGAAAAGCCTTTCAGGATTTGATTTGGAGAGTGAAGCAGTGGAGGTGTGTTGCTCCCACAGTCCCTTCCAGGTGACATCAGGTGCTCTGACACCTTTTTCTCCAGGTTCCCCACCCAAAGTCCCCGTGCACAGCACGCACCGACCGTCTGGATGGCAATCAACGTCCCCTTGTGCCACGTCTTAGTTCTTTTCTTCCCCAAAATCCTCATGCCCACTTTGAGGTCCCCATCAGTGTTGAGATCATTGCCAGGGGCTGCAGGGACAGGGAGGGGCTGGGCAGTGCCAGGAGGTTCCTGAGGGGGCTGTGCATCTACCAAGGAACAACAGCAGACAGTCAGTTCTATATCACCCAAAGCTCCCTTCTTGGCACGCAGCTGGAAGCACAATTCTGGAAGAAGAATTCCTGCTTTCCTTCACCCCAGGCAGCCCAAGTGCCTCCTTTTTTACCCAATGAAAACAGCTTGAAAAAAAAAGCAGGAATTCAGAATCAATATATTCTAAATTAAAATAGCAATTTGGGATCAATCAATAAGAGTGGAGATTTCCAGCAGGGAAAGCATATCATTGTTTTGCCATTTTGGGAAGCAAAGGCCCAGGGCACACAGCCCCTGGAAGCTCCCATACCTTTCTGTGCTTCCTGCAAGGTCGTTTTCTTGTTTACAGCATCCATGAATTTTGCAACATCCCGGGCAGATTTCCTCATGGCAACCATTGCTTCCCGCAGCTGGAGGAAAGAGAAGGGAAACATGGAGGAACTTTTGGTTTTTTGCACCTAACACAAAGCTGTGTATCAGGAAAACTCCACATGAGGAAACATCTCTAGCCAGGGCCTCCCCACTTACCAGACTCTGATCCCTGGAGATTCTGGGACTGCTGCTGCCTGTGAGTAAAGAGAAAACAGTGGTTTAAAACCCTTTCTGTGTAAAAAATCCATCCTGATTAAATCACAGAAAGAAGAAGGAACAGGGAAAAGTGCCCACCCCAAATCCCTGCCAGGAAATCCACCCTAACACCCTTCCTAATGTGGGATCAATTGATGGGGAAAACAGCATGGCAGGTGGGAAAAGGGTGAAACCCCAGCGTGGGAGTGCAGGAATTCTGGAACACGAGCAGGATCTCCCCTGTCCCAACCCCTCCCTGCCCTGCTGGGACACTGAACTGTGCCTCCAGCCCGAGTCCACGCTCATGACGTCGTCGTCCTCCTCGTCCGGGATCTCGATCACTTCGGTGGCCGCCGGCGCCTCGTCCTCCGAGCTGCTCTCCCGGTACTGCAGGCCCATCATGGAGTACAGCTCCTTGGCCAGCGTCTCGCACTTGTCGATGGCCCTGGCGGAGGGAGAGCAGCTGTGCCTCCCCAGCTCCACAGGGAACCAGCCCAGCCCACGGGGGGAACGCTGGCAATGTGCCTCATTAACCCCCGCACCGTGAAGGGAATGGGAACTGCCCCCCACATCCCCCTGCTCGGAATTCACCTCATGGCATCGCCAATGAGCTGGTCAACGTGGGCCACCTCCTCCTCCTTGTGCCTCATGCACTGCTCCAGCTCCTCCAGCTGCTGCTTGCGCTGCCTCACCAACTCGGAATTCTCCACTTCTTTGTCGATGATTTCCTGGAGCTCCTCCATGGAGATCCCCAGCTCCTCCATCACCTCCTGCTGCAGCTCTTTGATGTCCTGGGACTCCATCTCTGCCGCACCTGAGGGTAACAGGTGAGGGGAGGAAGCGGATGGGAGGCTGGTGAGGGAAGGGAGGGAGGTCATGGCAGCTCCTTCACCCTTTCCCACCTTCACTTCATCATCCTCTGCCCCAATGTCCCCTCACAGCCCCCCCCGTCCCCTCAGAGCCCGCCAGTTCCCCTCAGCACCCCACACCGGGTCCCCCTCATCCTCTCCCAGCCCGGTCCGTCCCTCTGAGCCGCTCACAGACCCTCGGGGGTCTCCCCTTCCCCTCAGCCCTCCCCGCCCGCCCCTCACTCACCGCCGCCGGTCCCGGGGAACCGGAGCAGAACCTGGCGCGCCCTCCCGGACGCCGCGTGACGTCACTTCCGGCGCGCGCCGCCCGCGCTGCCGCCCCCTGGCGGCGGGGGGAGAAACTGCCCCCAAATTCAGGAATAAATTAATTCATTGATAAATTAATTAATCTGGAACCGGGAATTGAGCGGGAGGCCGCCCCTGCCGCGCACGGAGTTGCAAAGCAGGGATGCCAACAGCGGTTTGTTCCCCGGAGCTGTTTGAGGCCGTTGGAGCCGTTACTGAGCCCTCACGCCCGGCCCCAGAGCGATCCTTTAACCGCCACCTCTGAGGGGTTTGCACCACGGGGGGGATAATGGGGGGAAATGGGGGGAAATGGGGGTCCCGGAGAATGGGATTGCTGGGGACACCGGTAATGGGGCCTGGGTGGTGCTGGGGTTCTGGAGGGTTCTGGGGTCAGTTGATGGGTTCCTCCTCCCAGGTGGAGGTGGGGATGGCGCTGTAGGGATCCACCACGAGGCGGGCGCAGCGCACGGTCATGGCCAGGAGGAAGAGCCCCAGCAGCACCACGAAGGCCGTGGCCACGGCTTTGTCCACGTCCAGGGCGGGCAGCGCCGTGGGGGTCTCCATAGGGGCACCCTCAGGTGTCTCTGTCGCAGCTCTGTCGCAGGGTGGGTGTCCCTCGGCTCCAGGGATCCTCCTGCACAAGTCCCCCAGAAAACTCCCAATGACACCCCTGAGGGGCCAGAACAGGGGAAGATTCATGGGGCTGAGGGATCAAAACCACCCAAAATAAAGGGAAAATATGGCCTTGAGTCCCCTCTGCTCCTTCCTTACCTCCCTGCAGCCAGCGCTGGGTCTCTGTCCCGGCCCCGCTGGCGCCAGGCCTTCATGAATTCTGCAGGAGTGTGCTGGCATTGCCTTTCAGACACAACACAGAGGATTGAATTCCCACCCCACACCCCCTTCTGTCGGGAAAAGGCTCTGGGTCCTTTCACAGGTCGTCCTGGTGACTTGGGGTGATTCGGGAAGCATCGAGGAGGATTAATCCCCAAAATCCAAAAGCCTTGCCTGTGAGAGGATTTCAAGGTAGTTCTTTGCTTATATTGGAATAGACTGGAAAAAACTCTTGGAAAATGCATTGAACTGAGACGCCCAGTTGGATCTTGCAAGCCAGCCTCACGGAAACCCCAGAACACCCAAAATATGACAAAAATCTCCTTCAAGTTCCTTTATTTTCCCTTCTCAGAGAAAAAAAATGATCAGTTTGGGAAGACATTGAGACTTTGACACCCCATGAGTTGGGCTATACGGTATTTCCAGAGATTTTTCAGTGAAGGATGAAGTGATCAAATTATGATTTTGAGGTACTGCTGGTGGCCCCAAATCCCAGTCCTGACTCTAAAACCTGTTCCAATCCCAATCATGGTTCCGACCCAAATCACGTGTCCATCAGAATTTTCATCCCCTGGGGTTTAGATCCCCAACCTCACCCCAGTCCCAACCCCAAACCCAACCCCAATCCCCATGTTCGTGACGCCACCAACACCACCCACCATAGCCCCGCCCCCAAAGCCCCGCCTCCTCCCCGGTGGGGGCGGGACGTTGCCACGCTCGACAGGCGGGGCTGGGAGTTGGGCTGAGCGGCCAGGGGGAGCTCGGGGGGGGGCGTGAGGCTGTGAGGGGAGCAGAGGGGGCCTGAGGCGGGCTCTGCGGCATGAGTGCGGGCTGAGGGAGGGTCTCAGGGCGCCCTGGAAGACTGAGAGTGACTTTCAGGGGCCAGGGACGTCATGTGGGGCACTGAGAGGGACCTTTAGGGATTCCTGAAGGGGCTGAAAGGGGCGTGAGGGGCCCTGACAGGGGCGTGAGGAGGCCCCCGAAGGGCTGAGGGGCAGCGGTGTGGGGGCTGTTAGCGGGGAAATGGGGTGCTGGGGTGGGATAGTGGCACTCGTGCTCCCTGAGGAGGCAGGGCTACGGTATCTGGATTTGGGGTGCTTGGGGCCGGGTGTCCAAGAGGCCCTCGGGCTGGAGATCCCTGGATTTGGGGTCGCTGGGCTGGGTTTCCATCATCACGCGTTTGGATTTGTTTTCCTCGACGGCTCCTGTGGGTTTTAGCCCCTTTTTCAGCTGTGTTTCACTGAGGTTTTCTCAGTTCCCAGCGAAAGCTGCCGCTCTGGTTTGAAGGTTTTGCACAAAAGTCTCTCTGAGCTCTGGGAAGGCGGGGAGGGCCTGGAGAACAATGTTCCCTCAGGTTGGTCCCCAGAGTACACAACTCCCTGAGCACAGGAAACTGCGAGCTGGTGATCTCTGATTCTTGCCAAAAAAAAAGCCCCAAATATGTGATTTTATCAATTTTCTGGCTAAACTGCTCTGAAATGAGCTTGTGTCCAGATTAACCCAGCATCTGTGAAGTTGTAATGGATTTACAACGCGGTGGCCAAGATCAGAATTTGAGCTTGTTTGTGGTTTTGGGGTTTTTCTCAGTCTTAGCTTGTGCTTTGTGGCTCCTCTTGTGGCTTGAGGGTCGTGCCACACACTCAGGTTTATCCAGGAGTGTTCAGTGACACTGCTGAAGGATTCTGGGGTTTTTATTTTAACATTTTAGGAAGTTTTTGTTGCTTTTCATGGTGAGAAAACACACTGGGGACTCAGACCATCAAGTTTAGGAGGAAGGAAGACACTCGTGGTTTTAGGCTGTACTTTCAAGTGTTTGTGGAAGTGGAGTCTTCAGGGTTCCGTGGCTTTTTGCATAATAAGAAAGTTTAAATTCTGAGGTAAAAGAGAAAGAATTTTCAACATCTGTGTTCAATATTTATAATCATGGGCAGAGTGACCAATATTCACTCAACCCTTTTACACAGAGGGAGGGAAATAGACAAACAGTAAACATGGAGATTATTAGGAGAATAAATTCTGAAGAATTCTCACAAATAAATGGGGGTCTTCTTTTCCTTGATGTTAAAAAACAAACTTCAGTGCTCCAGTGAGTGCTGGGTAACACCCCAAAATACCCAGAATGTCTTCACTGCAACCCCCTTAGCAATAGAAGAAACATTCTTTTATTAATTTCTATATTTGTTCTTGGAGAAAGTTCCCATGGGGATGGAAGTGCTGAGCTGGCATTGCATGGGAAACTCAAACAAGCTAAAAACCTCCTGCTTAATTTAAAAAATCAATTTAATGTACCCCAGACATTGAGAAATTGAGATCTTTTGTAAATAAAAAGCCATAAAAGGGGAAATATCAAAGTCTTTTAGTTGTGAGTGAAATGCAGAGTAGTTTTAAGGCTGGTTTCTCTGCTCCAGACTTTTTGGGGAGCTCACAAACAGGTAAATTTAAAGCAAATCTTGCGAGGTTTGGTCTCCAGACGTGAGCCTGGCAAATAACGCCCTGCTAAAGCTTCTGCAGCAAAAAGCACCAGTTTTGTACAGTGAAAACATATCTAAGAGCTGCAGCAGCCCCTCTTGTAAATCACAGCTGGGAATATTTGCTGTGATTTTATTTTGCAGCCTTTTTTCCCAGTTGGGATGCCAGTGGTTGCAGCAGAGCCTTTCCCAGGAGGGCTGGGCCGGGAGCCTGGAGCAGGGGGTTGGGGTTTACATTCGCTTACAAACGCTCCCCTGCTCCTCTCTTCTGGCCTTAATTAGATCCAGCACGCCGTGTGGGGAAGCAGGGGCTGGTTCTGGGAAGGGCTGGGACACAGAGCCAGCCAGGATGGTGGAAACTCACCTGGGATTCCTTGGAGCTCTTGACTGAACACCTCCAGGAGCGGTGACTCCAGCATTGCTCAGGCCCTTTCCAGTGCTCCTTCCAGGAAGGAATTTTCCCTAATGCCCATCCTGACCCTGCCCTGGTACAACCTGGGGCTGTTTTCTCTCTGCCCTGAGCCCAGCTAGCTCCAGCCTCCTTCCAGGGAGCTGTGGAGTGAAAACTCCATGCTGTGCTCCAGGGACTCACCTCAGTGCTCCAGGGATTCACCTCAGTGTCGTGGTGCTCATGCTCGGGCTGAGGAGGGAGGCACAAGCTGGGAAGGAATCTTTGTGTTCCTGTGAGTTTCCTGGAAATCCCAAAGGATGAAAAAGGCAGAGCTCTCCCTGCCCGTGCTGTCCCTGGTTTTGGGGGGCTGTAGCAGAGGGGCCCTGGTCACTCCCTGCAGAGCCAGGTCTGGTGCCAAACCTCAGGGTCTGTCCTGGGCTCCCACCTGAGCCAGGAAATGTTTCTCAGCCTGGTGTGAAGCAGATTCCTCAGGGGATGCAGATCCCTGCCTTGGAGATCTCCAAGCAATTCCCTGTGTCCCTCTCAGCCCGTGTGGAGCTGGCTCCAGAGAGCAGCGTGGTGTCACTTCCTTCCCCTGCCCAGAGCGGAAATTCCTTCCCCTCAACAGTGGGATTCTCCTCTGTGCTCCAGAAACTTCACTTGTGTCCCCACCATGTTCTGGGGAAAAGGAGGAACCCTCCTGGCCTGCTTTATTCCCACTTGAAACTTCATTTTGTTGAACAAAATCCTTGGATGTCACCTTGGGGCTTCACTTGGGCAAAAGGGATGGGGCACAGAGGCATCTGAGTGATCCAAAACCAAGCAGGAAGGAGATGGGGAGAGGCTTCCACCTCTGGATTTTTGTTCTGCAGAGGCATTTTTGAGTTGCAGAGGATCCTGGTGTTGGATGGGCTGTGCTCTGTCCTGCTCTTGGTTGGGATTGTTGTTGTTGGCTCCTTCAGCTGCCAAGCCTTGAGCTGGATGCTTATTCCATAGTGTAGTCACCCCTGGGAAATCCTATGGATTGCAAGGAAAAGGCTTCCTCAGCAAGGCCAGCTGCCTGGAGCAGAACAAACCAGGCAGGCAGAGAGGCTGGGAGCATTCATGTGGTAAAACGTGATTAATTTTGGCAGAAAGAGCAGAAATTTGGGAGCGTGTTTGCTGTGAGGTCCAGGCACAGCACAGAGGTGATTGTACAGCTCTGCTTTTAGCTGTAAATAAACCAATATCCAACTCTGCAAGTGAAATTAAACTGTTGTTGAACTGAAATCTGGCTTTGGGGAGTGGAGAAGAACTTGGGAACCTCAGCTTAAAGCCCATTTTTTTCCCTAATTCATTAAGCCTGAAGGAAACCTCAGTTGTGGCTGTTTCCTGCCCAAGCTCTGGGTGCTGCTCTGGGTGGTTTGGGAAGCCCAGCACTGGGGTTTTTGGGGATATCTGGGTAGCTTTGGGGTCCCTCTGCTTAGATAAAGCAGAAGTGGTTTGGGGATTGGATTGGGCTCAGTTTGCAAAGGTTGTGGTGGAGGTTTTCAGGCTGGAGCAACTGCTTTGGGGCAGCTTTTGCAGCACATTCACAAACCCACAACCATTAAAATAAGCACAGGGCTGACTTACTTCAGAAAAACAGGAAGAAATGGTTTATCATGGATTAAAAACTCATTTTGTGATGTGGAACAGAATGTTTGAATGTAGAGAACATTGTTTGGGCTCTGGTGGTCATGTTGGGGTGTAGATTCAGGATAAGCCACACTGTTACCCGTGCTCCTGAGCAACCAGGATTAGGGAAGATAGAGGAGAGCGGGATGCTGGAATGACAGCCTGCTTAGGGGTGGAAGGGACCGTGGCTGGGACACCTCACACTGCTCCGAGCCCTGTGCAAGAGCACGGGCAGGCCAGTAGTGGTCCCTGTGGTGGCCACTGGTCTGTGCTGGTGAGACCAGAGGTGATGGAGTGAAGAGTGATGGGTTTTGAGGTGCTCTGTGAGCGCTGTGGTCCATTCTTTGTCTCGGATTGGGAAAGGAACCCTCTGCGAGTTGGTGTCATCAGGGAAACTGTGCTCCTCCTCCCTCCTTGGTGCAGCCTCAGCCGCTGCCCTGCTCCCAGCAGGCTCCTCCTCTCTCCAAAATCGAGAGTGCATCTTTAGCTCTGGCAGCCCGGGCTGTGCAGCTGAGGAAGAGGAGCCTCCTGAGGAAGGACACAGCCTCCCCCTGCGCTGACCCGCGGCTGCCCCTGCTCCAGAGGGGCTCGGTGTGACCCGGGCTGACTGCCCTCATTTCCCCTTTACTCCTCTTTAGAGATGGCAGCCGACGTGTCGGTGTCGGTGTCGTCGCTGGGCGCGGCCGTGGGCTCCGGGAGCGCGGGGTCGGGAGCCCCGGCGGGAGGAGGCGCGGCTCAGAGGCCCAGCAAGAGGCGGCCCGGGTGAGTGACGGAGGGAGGGAGGGAGGGGGGAGGGGGAGTGCTGGGCTGTGCTCTGCGGGGAGGGTCTGGGAAAAACGCCTCTTGGAGGAAGTTCTGTTCTCCAGAAAGAGCCCTCAGCCTCGGCAGGGGCGGCTGTGGCTGCTTCTGAGAAGTTTGCTGCTTCCTTCAGGTGGGCTCTGTCCAGTCCTTTCCCTTTGTGCCAGCTACACCCCTTAAAGTGGGGTTAAGTGACATTCAGAGGGGATTAAAAGCTTTGCACCTCATACAAGGAGCAAATGCACACCAAGGATTGAGACTAGGACAGGAGTTGGCACAACACCTGGGGGAATCTGGGTTTTGGGGCCTTCCTCCAGCCTTTGCAGCTCTGCTGTCCCTGCAGGGATGGGGGAAACCACAGTGTGCTTGTGGGAGGCTTTTTGTTTGCTAAAAATGCCTTTGCAGTTTCAAAGGGAGCTGAGTGCTGTTCCCAGATTTCTGGCAAGGGAAATTGCCTCATAATTTTCAAGCAAACTGAAATCTGTCTCTGTGCCCCTCCCAGTCACTCCAGCTCTATCCTTCAGCCCCGTTTGCTGATGCTCCCACTCCCCTGCAGCTCCTCCCTGCTCTGCTGCATCTACAGTGTTCCATCCCCAAAGGAAAGGAGGAAAGGTGAAAAATCTTCTGTGCTCCCACATGAACTGGTCAGAAGAGGGGTTTGGCCCTTGAGCAGACACTGCACAAACTGAACTTTAACTGCAGGAAGATTTTACCCTCCTTTTCTTTCTCTCTCTTTTTTTTTTTTTTTTTTTTTAATTTTACATGCACTCAGTGTAGGCTTTTGAGCTGGGAATGCTCCATCTGTAGGCTGTTGATGGTCCCTGATTCTCCTAGGAGATCCAGGCTTTTGGAACAGGAGATTGGGATGCAGTGGATGCTCCAAGTGGGTTTTGTTCCTTTGGAACTGATTTTCCTTGCTCTGCTCCTGATAGACACCTACAAGAAGCCCATTTCCAGACTTTCTTGGTTGTTTCTCATTAAGATCACTAAATTGCATTGGAATTACTTAATTTTTCCTTTCAGGAATCATCTGCACCCATGGGGACAGACAGAAAACTAATGTAAAGGAGGAGCCATTTGGTTAACAGTTATCCTTTTTCTGTTTTTCAGGCTCGATTTTGATGATGATGGAGAAGGAAACAGTAAATTCCTCAGGTGAGGGAGAGCATGGCATCCAGAAGTTTCTGTACTATGGTCTAGCTGTGTCTGTGTTTTCTCTGGGGCAAGATCTTTGTGCTCCTGTGGCTTTTGCTCTCTGGAAGTGGTGGGAATTGCTCCAGTTCCTCAAACTCTTCCCTTTCTCCCAGTCAGCAATATTCCTCCATCTCTGTGGCTTTTGTGACTGCCTCAGACATTGTTAATTACTCCTCATCTGTTGTAAGGATGCTCCAGTTCCAGGGACATCCTTATTCCCAAGGGGCTGCTGGGGCTGTGAGGATCTCCTCGTGATCCATATGGAGCACAGAAGAGTTGGAATATCTTGTGTCATTTGTTTCTAGCCTCACTACATGGTTTAGGATTAATAACTTATTAACAATTGTTCAGATCTGAAATTCCCTGCATTCCTGTGCTTTAGGGATGGCCATGGAATGGTTTGGGGGTGATAAATGTAGGATTTACCAAGAGAAACCCTTGGATGGAGGTCCTACTTTGGGCTGCCTTTATCTCCCAAGTGCAGTTTAATCTGTTTGCTGGTGTGGGGTTAAATTGAGTCTGATCCCAGCATCCTTGACTGGAATGTGCTGTGGAAAACCCCGTGGGGGTGATGGCAGTGGTTCACCCATGGTGTTTGGAGTGGTCAGTGAATTGTCCTGCACTGCCCACCCACAGCCAGGTTGGCCTCAACCCCAGGCATTTTTTGTGAGAGTTTTCTTGGTGTTTTTTTGGGAAAGAAGGAGGTGCAAACACTTTAACCTCTCCCCTTTCTCCTAGATGTGATGATGACCCAATGCCAAACGATAAAGAGAGATTTGCCAGGTAAGAATTTGATTATTTTAAAGCTTTTTGTGCCAGAAAATCTTAATATGAGAGGGATCCTACAGCACCCTTCTCACAGCCACATCTCTTTGGAGCTGCTCCAAGGGATCCACACAGACTCCTTGCTGTTTTTTGGACCAGTCCATTGAGTGTGACAATGACATTCCTCTTTTTCACCATTCCTTTCAGCTCTGGCCTTGGACTCTCATTCTTTTCTCCTGCTCAAGAAACTTGCAGAGATTCAAGTTTCCTCTTAGTACAAGTTTTCCTTGAACAGGGTTTCCTGGCACACGCTGTGCTTTGTGTGTTTTGTGGAGAATTGCACAGCAGCTCTACAAATTGGGGTTTTTGGAGATTGTAGGGAATGCTTGGATCAGTTTTTGGTGTCTGACAGTATTTCTGAGTGTTGGGACTGCCCCCATGGTATTTCTATTTCTGTCTGAAGCTCCGTTCCCTTCTCTGGATAGGCTCCAGCCCATCAATGTCCCTCTTGCCAGGAGGGGCCCAAAAGTGCCCCCAGCTTTTGGGGGTCACTATCCTGCTGTTACCTGCCAAAGGGCTACAGGGGATTCCGAGCTGGGATTCTCCAGCTTTTTAAGTGGTTTGAGTCCTTCTGAAGTCAAGCAAATCAAAAATATGTTAGAAATACCAGAGTAGTTCTAATATTAGAAATAACCAAATTAGAACTAGGTAACAGCTTCAGAAAAGGTTTTAAAACTCCCAACACATCAGGCACCAGTTTAGTGTGGAATGTTGCAAACTGATGACTGTTTTATTTTATGGAATTGCTCCTCTGCAAAACAGACCTGTCCCCAGCCTGGGTTTCCTAGTCCATCTTTCCATTTTTTTTCCATTTTTTTCAACTTTTTTTTTCCATTTTTAGCTTAGCTGGCTGATTTTATTTTTAGGTCTGATGATGAGCAGAGTTCAGCGGATAAGGAGAGACTTGCCAGGTAGGAGAATGGAGATTTCAAGCATGGACAAGCAGAGTTTTTCCTTTCCTTGATGTTTCTCTAGGCATCCCTTCTCTTTTTATCCCTCCTTCCCTCATCTGCTGCAGAGGATTTAACAGACTCCTGGAAATGGCTGTGGAGTTGGGATTAGGAGGGGAAAGGCATTGAGGAAAGGCACACCTCATCCTTGGAAGAACGTTTTTAGGGAATCCAGGAAAGGATTTATTTACCAAAGGCCACAGGGTTGGGCTCCTGCTTTCACCTGTAGCTTTGCTAACCTGTGTTAAATACAGTTCCTCTTGTCCTGGGTCAGGTGCCAAGTTGTCCATCTGGGAAGGTTTTGTGTCCTGGGAATGCTGCTGGACTCTCAGAGCAGGCAGGAAAAGGTGTGTGAGCTCAGTGTTTTCCTTCCAGGAAAGGTGGCGTCCCTGGAAACAGGATTTCATTTTTGTCCCAGTTTCTATAAGTAATTAATGAGAGCCTGTGCCTGAAACCAGCAGGACAGTCACCTGGAATGCAGCAGGAATCCAGGAGCAGGCCCTGAGGACACCTGTGCCCACGTGCAGGGGATTTGTCACCTGTGCACACTGCAGCAGCCTTGACACCCTTGCCCTTCGTCTTCCATGTTGCAGTTTTGGGCAGTTTTGTCTTTAAACCAAAACCTGACCCCAGAGTGCCTTTGCTGGCTGCACTGAGCCGTGCTGGAATGTTTGAGGAAATGAGGAAGGCACAAGGTGAGGTGGGAGTACAGGGAACAGCAAAGCCTTCCAAGGGTTTGTTCCCAGGAGCCTGCAGTGAGAAACATTCCGAGAACCATGGATGGTTTGGGTTGGAAGGGACCGTAGAGCTCATCCCTTCCTCTCTGCCAGGGTGCTCCCAGCCCCATCCAGTCCAGCCTGGGACACTGCCAGGGATCCAGGGGCAGTCACAGCTTCTCTGTTCCAGGGCCTCCCCACCCTCACAGGGAGCAATTCCTCCCCAAAATCCCATCTCACCCTGCCCTGTGTCAGTGGAAAGCCATTCTCCCATGCTCTGTCCCTCCAGGCCTTGTCCCCAGTCCCTCTGCAGCTCTCTTGGAGCCCCTTTAGGCTCTGGACAGGCTCCTTGGAGCCCCCAGGATGGACAGTCCCAGTTCTCCCATCCTTTCCTCATGGCAGAGGGACAGTGGGCAAATGAAATGTCAATGTCTGGTGATTCCCCAGTAGTTTTTGTAGTTGAAGGATCTTTGTTTTTCACACCTGAGCTTGTGAGTTTAGAGAAGCTGCCTGACTCAAAGGTGAGGTCGCTGAATGTCTGCACACACCTTGTAGTGATAAATGCTCCATTCCTGTATTTACCCTTTTATTCACCTGCCTGTCCTTGCTGCTTCCAACACTTCCATCTCATTTCACTTCCCACCATGTGCTTCCTTGCACCTGATCCATCCTTCTCTATAGGAAACCTGGCTTTTAAGCTCTGTTTTGGAAAACTCACCTTAGGAAACCAGTTAAATTTTGTATCCTGGATAAAAGAACCACGTTCCAGTCTGTGGAACTGGTGAGAGCTGTGCCCTGTGAGCCAGAGGGGTGCCAAGAGCCTCTTTAGGTGGCAGCAATGGCCACAGTGCCTCTTGAGAGGTCGGTGCCACCACCCAGGTGTAGCCTGGTCCTGCTCTGCCCAGGTGGGTTGGCCTTGATCATGTGTGCAGAAATGAGGTGGAATCAGCTTGGAAGCTTTCCCTGCTGTGGTAGTGAAAGGGCTCTTGATGTCACTGAGTGGTGGCTTCCCAAAGCTCTGCAAGGTGAGGCCCAGCTGATTCAGGTCACTCAGAATCCTGGGGTGCCTGGGCTTGGAAGGAGCCTTGAGCTCGTCCAGCCCACACCTCCCACTAGCCCAGGCTGCCCAGAAGAGCAGGTGCCCAGTTTTGGCTGCAGACCTGGTGTGTCTGATGGTGCAGGTGATCTCCTGCAGGTCACCTGCAGCGAGGGAGCAGAGCAGCAGTGGTGTGGTGCATGGGGAAGGTTAGCCCAGCTCCTCGCTGTCCCAGCTCCCAGGGAGCCCCTGTGACTTGGAGGAAGGTCCAGCTGTAGCCTCTGCTCCTTGCCCTGTCTCCACGTTCCCTGTGCACGCCCAGCATGTGAGGCTTGGCTCCTGCTCCCGACGGCCCCGGTGCATCTCTGTGTGTCACACCCGTGCAGGCGCTGACTGGGGACACATCTGACCCCCACCCCTGCTCACTTCACCTTCCCCCTCTCCTCCTGGGCCTCTGGCAGGGAGAACCACAGCGAGATCGAGCGCAGGAGGAGGAACAAGATGACGGCGTACATCACGGAGCTGTCGGACATGGTGCCCACGTGCAGCGCCCTGGCCCGCAAGCCCGACAAGCTGACCATCCTGCGCATGGCCGTGTCCCACATGAAATCCCTGCGAGGCACGGGCAACACCTCCACCGACGGCACCTACAAACCCTCCTTCCTCACTGACCAGGTCTCTGCCTCTATAAAAAGTCCCTCTTCCTCTTTTTGTTAAGGTCCTGGAAGGCCACGGTGAGGTGTCCCTGAAGCATTCTGATCTCAGCCCGGTGCTGTTTTTTTGAGAATCAGAGGGGAAAATCTAATGATGGGTGTGGGGAGAAAGTCCAGACCCGGGGTGTGTTTTGGCTGTGGAGCTGAGAGGTGTCTGTGTGTGTGCAGGAGCTCAAGCACCTGATCCTGGAGGCAGCCGACGGCTTCCTGTTCATCGTGTCGTGCGAGACGGGGCGCGTGGTGTACGTGTCGGACTCGGTGACGCCGGTGCTGAACCAGCCGCAGTCCGAGTGGTTCGGCAGCACGCTGTACGAGCAGGTGCACCCCGACGACGTGGGCAAGCTGCGCGAGCAGCTCTCCACCTCCGAGAACGCCCTGACAGGTACAGAGCCGGGCGGGGCCGCCGGGGCTGGCAGGTGGGACAGCCCGCGCAGGACTGGGATTGAGCCCTTCCCTTTGTAGAGGGAACCAAGCCCTGGTGCCTTTCTACCAAGGATGCTGCAGCCCCCCCCGAGAGTGCATCTAAAGGTACCACCAGTGACACTCGTGTCCTGCCGGTTCCCAGGATGTTACCTGGTGCCACACCTGGCTTGGTGGAAGGACTCCTGGTGCAGCAGCATCTCCTTTTTCTTTCTTTTTTTGTAGGTCGTATCCTGGATTTGAAGACAGGGACTGTGAAGAAGGAAGGGCAGCAGTCCATGAGGATGTGCATGGGCTCCCGGAGATCTTTCATCTGCCGCATGAGGTGGGAAGGAATTCTGAGCCTAAAGCTGAATTTGCTCCCTAACCCTGGTGCTTCCATACTTTTATTTCAGCTTTTTTTGGGCTCATTTTGATATAGACGTGATAGAACATGGCTGAGTTTTCCCTACAGTCAAGTTCTTGAGATGTTTGTTTGCCCTGTTGCTGTAGAAAATCCAGTTTAAAGTAACAATTAGTTTTAGCCCAAGTGTCACCTCCCTTGAGTTCTGCAGAACGAGGGGTTTGTGTGATGGAAATTCCTCTTACTCAAGATATCCAGATTATTTTCATGTTGATCAAGAAAGATCAAATCCTTTGTAACCCTGGTGCAGGTGTGGCAACAGCTCCGTGGATCCGGTGGCTGTGAATCGTCTCAGCTTCATGAGGAATCGCTGCAGGTAAATGATACATAAATATCATACATCCATATAACATAGAAACAGCACAGCTAAACACCTTGCCTTACCTCCCTCCACTGCAGCACAACCCTTTTCTCTCTCCCAAGGAATGGTTTAGGTGCAGCCAAGGATGGGGAGCCTCACTACGTCGTGGTGCACTGCACGGGCTACATCAAAGCCTGGCCCCCAGCAGGTGAGGATTCACCCTGTGCTCAGCTGGGCTGGGTGTAAGAGCACACAGTCTAAAGGTGCCCTTCCAGGAGCTGAATGTGCCAGGAGGTGCTTTGCAAATGTATCTATGACTTTTATTTCAAGATTGACCTAATTTTTGCAGGTGAAGCAGCAGAGATCTCTGTCTGTAGAGGATGAAAATAATATTGAGCTGTCTGATGTGCAGCCTTTGCTGAAATTCAGAGATTTTCATTCCTTCTGTGAAAAAAAAGGGGGGGTGGGGGCACCTTAATTTACAAAATCCCTTAGTGGGGAAGGGTAACAAACCAGGGCAGAGAGATGTCTTGAAGTCCATTCCTCTGAAACTAGACATTTTTCCTGTACTTACCTTGCTGGAATTTTTGGGCCTCCCCTCCCAGGTGTTTCCCTGCCTGATGATGACCCTGACGCTGGCCAGGGCAGCAAGTTCTGCCTCGTGGCCATTGGCAGGCTCCAGGTGAGTGCCCTGCTCCCCTTTTCCAGCACTGCCTTGTCCTGGGAGTCCCCAGATTTAAACTGTTCTATCTGAACACATTCAGCCAGGGTTGGTGACTGTCCCTGTGCTCCTGGCAGGTGACCAGCTCCCCCAACTGCACAGACATGAACAATGTGTGCCAGCCCACAGAATTCATCTCCCGACACAACACCGAGGGAATTTTCACCTTCATCGACCACCGCTGCGTGGCCACCGTGGGCTACCAGCCCCAGGTGAGCACCTTCAGGAGCTTTTCAAGAAAAAAGGGCTCTTTAAACTTACTTTTCCTTCTGCCTCATGGCTTGCTTGTCCAGCAGAGCTGATAAACCATGCCCAGGCCCTAACCCAGGCATGTGTTTCTTCTCCACTGGTTGCTTTTCCATGTGTTTTTCCAAGTCCTTTGATCGTGGGAAGGCTGTGTGTCTCTGGATTATGTCAAATGTCAATTAAAGCCATTTTTGCCTCAAATTGAGTTAAAGATCAAACATTAATCAACAGCTGTTGTGCTTTTCTTTTAAAAAACAGCACACCAGCTCTTGTGCTTGAGTTGTGTAACAGGGATTTGGGGGGATGAGCAGGAACTACCTGTCCAAAGACAGATTAATTATGGGGTCTGCCTGCCAGATGAACTGACTCGTTCTCTCGCAATTCCTTGATAAACAGGAACTTTTGGGGAAAGACATTGTGGATTTCTGCCATCCAGAAGACCAGCAGCTCTTACGAGACAGTTTTCAGCAGGTAAAAGCATTGTAGCTGAAGGGTGGAATTCAGATTGGAGTTCATTCCAAGACTGCAGTGTCTTGGTGCTTGCAAAGCAATGAAATTGGCTGGAAAACCAAGAGGAAAAGCAAAGCTTAGATAATTCTCCTGTGCAAGCAGTTGCAGATTTAGTCATATCATTAAATGCAAAGTGAGACAGAAGCGCCTGATGTCTTAACTCCTGAATCCAGTCTTAACCCCAGCTCTGGCTGCTGGTCCAGTTGGCTTTCAGGGCCAGGGATGTGGCTCCCAAGTGCCTGCTTGACTTGGCTGAAACCCTGGTTCGTCTCTAGGGCCCAGCCCAGTGCTGCAGAACCCGCAGTGGAGGTGGTTTTCTTGCCCTGTTGTCGTTACTGTTATTTCTGAGGGCCTTGGACTGGTGGCAGGGCAGGTAAGGCTGCCCCTGTGGTTTCATGACTCCAAAAACCAGCTGCTCATATCCATTGCTCCAAACCGTTGGAATGGGAAGCAACAGCATGCGTGTCATTTCTTGGAGGCTCTTTCATACATCTCACCAGTGCAAAGAGATCAGAGAAGTGAAGCCAGACAGGGGATTTTAGATCCCCCTCCTGTATCCTTTAGGAATCAAGCTATCCCAAGGGAGTGGTGCCATTTAGTTCGGGAAGGCTGAGATGTGGTGGTCCAGGTTTGAGGCAAAGGGCCATCACAGGGGTCTGGGGGGCAGCTCGTGCTCAGGTTGCTCCTCCCCAGCTTTGATCAGGTGCTCCTGCTGTGATTCCATCTGTTTTAGGTGGTGAAGTTGAAAGGGCAGGTTCTGTCCGTCATGTTCCGTTTCCGATCCAAGAACCGCGAGTGGCTGTGGATGAGAACCAGCTCGTTCACCTTCCAGAACCCCTACTCGGACGAGATCGAGTACATCATCTGCACCAACACCAACGTCAAGTGAGTGCCTGCACAGGCCCAGCCCAGAGCTGGCCAGCAGCCTCTCCCCCTCACCAGCCTCCGTCCATTTGCACAGCCCTGGAGCAGCTCCTGAGTGCCCCCAGCTCCCATTCTCTCCCGGGCTCTGGGGGACTACAAAGTGCAGGAATTGTAATGCCTTTGGCTGTCTCGTTGTGTGGCTTAACAAGCTGCCAAAATTCAGCTCCAGAAGTGCCTGAAATTGGGGAAACCTGCCCTAGAGTGTTCTTGGATTCCTGCTGCAGCCCAGGGAGTCCTATCTTTGGGAATGGTCAGAGCTGCTCTCTCTTTCCTTGTGGGAGCTCCACACTCCTTGCAAGGACCAAGGAATTGTGCCTGTGTGTGATCTAGAGCTGCAGGCTCAGCAAGGGCAGCTCCAGCAGGCAAACAGATTGCCTGGGAAAGGGAAATCCAGGATTTTTTTTTGCCATGGGGCAAAGTAGCACTGCTTCCCTGCAGGGCTGAAATCTGCTGCAGGCCTGATTTCCTGCCCCATATCAGAGCTCTCTCTTTGAACTTCTTTGTTCCACACACAGCCATTCCCACATCCAGAATCCTAAAATCCCTGTGGAAGTTCAGAGCAGAGCAGCAGTGTCTGTGTGGTTGTGTTTGAGGTGTGCAGGAGGGAGGCACAGCCCCCACATCTGGAGCATCCCACTCCATGACTCCACCGTTCAAGGAAACCTAGAGGAAACTCAAAAACCCCTTGACCCAAATGGGGTTTTGCATCTTGTCCCAGACAGCCACGCCCTTCTGCACACAGGACCCAGCTTTGCTATCAGCTAGGACTTTTAAAATCTCTTTTTTCTGTGTTTGCTTTGAAGGAACTCAAGCCAGGAGTCCCGGCCTGCCCTGGCAAACTCCATGCCAAGGCCTCAGCTGGGGCAGAGCGTCAGCCTTCCCCTGGACATGGGCACGGCCCCACTGCCTTCAAGGTCAGGAGGAGCTCAGCTCCTTTTCCCATGTCCTCCTTCACCTCACACACCCTTCATTCCCAAATTCAACCTCTCTGCAGCCAAGAGCACCAGGCTGACAAATCCCTGGTGTAACCACCCAGAGCTGTTCCCCTGGGAATTATCTTTAGCAGCCTGTGTTCCCCTGTTACAGACACTTTCTATTTTAGGCAGCAGCAGCCACCCCAGGCAGAGCTGGAAGTGGGCCCAGGAAGGGAGAGCTTGGCTGGCTACGAGCACTCACAGGTGAGAGGGATTTGGGCACTCCCTGTTTGTTGTCCTGCGCTGGTGATGTCACCCTTTTGCTGGGGGGTTAAAGGTGGTGCCACCAGGTTGAGGTGAGGTTTGAGGGGAAGGTGTTTCTGCCTTAGGTGTTGCTCGATTCCAGTATTTATCATGTGGAATAATTTGGGTTGGAAGGAACCTTAAAGCCCATCCACTTCCACCTCCTGCCGTGGGCAGGGACACCTTCCACCAGACCAGGTTGCTCCAAGCCCTGTCCAGCCCAGCCTTGGACACTCCCAGGGATGTGACTGGGCATCCTAAATGATCCCAGAGATCTGTGCTGTCCAGAGAGAAGCACATCAGAATCCCAGGATTCCTGAGACCTCAGCTGCAGCCTGTGCCCAGGTGTGAGCAGCTGCTGTGTCCCACCCCCAGGTGCCTGTCCAGCCTGTGAGTGCTGCTGGCCCCGAGCACAGCAAGCCCCTGGAGAAGGCTGAGAGCCTGTTCAGCCAGGAGCGGGACCCTCGCTTCGGGGAGATCTTCCCTGGCATCAGCACAGGTGGGTCAGGCTGTGCTCCCCTGCCTGCCCTGGGCACACCCTTCCTGCAGCTCTCCCTGCTCCCAGCCTTGCAGTGCATGCTCTGACCCCAGAGAACTTCGTGTGAGTTTAGTAGAAAATGGAGAGGAAATCAAATTAAACAGGATTTGACAAAATAATCTGGAGTCTGTGCCTGGAGGAGGAACAAAGGAGTCTTCCTTCACACAGACACGCCTCTTCCAACTGGTTCTCTGTCCCTGTTCCTGAGGTGTCCCAGCCCAAAAATGACTCATGCTCTCTCCACAGATGAGAGCAAAGCCATCCCAGCCAGCACCATGCCAGCCAACCCGCCCCTCTTTGCCCAGGGAAACACCTTCACTGCTGCTCGGCCCGCTGAGAACTTCAGGTGAGGCTTCACCTGCCCAGCTCCTGCCCCATTCCCGCTGTTTCCTTGGACATGCCCAGGATCTGGGTGCCCACAACCCCAGCAGCTCCTCTCAGTTGTTTCCCACTGTAGAACCATGGACCCTTTTAGGTCAGAAGGGCCCTCTAAGATCACCAAGTCTGACTGTTAACCCGTGCTTACCACTAACCCCTGTCCCCAGGAGCCACATCCACACATTCAGGGATGGCCACTCCACCCTTCCTAGATGGGCAGAGTTACCCCAATCTTTGGGCTCGTTTCCCTCCAGCAGTAACTTGAGTAGAAGGGTTTGGTGCCTGTTCCCCATGGCCTCAGACCCTGTTCCATGGCAGGAGCAGCAGCATGGTGCCCCCAGTGAACATCATCCAGCAGCAGCCCTCGCCCGCCGGCCGGATCCTGTCGCAGATCTCCCGGCATTCCAGCCCAGCTCAGGTCAGCGGGAGCAGCTGGGCTGCAGGGACACGGCCGGTGTTCACACCCCAGGTAGCACAGCCCCACCCCAGCTGCAGGCCCTGGCTCCCTGCTGCCCTCCAGCCCCTGCTCTCCGTGGGGATCCATCCTGCTTCACTCACGGCGCTGCGTCCCTGCGCTTCCTCCTGGGGGCTAACCCAGCAGCACTCCCTGAGCTGAGGGTCGGGCTCGCTCCCTGCCTCCTCTTCCTCTGTGTTTCTCCTCTCTTACAGCAAGTGGCATCGCAGGCAGTGAAGCCCCGAGCACCGTCCTTCGGCATGGGCACGTTCCAGGGCTCGCCGTCCTTCAGCGCCATGGCAGCGCCGGCATCCGCGGCACCGCCCGCCACGGCGCCGTACCCTGCCCTGGCCAGCCGTGGCACCGGCTTCAGTGAGTGGGGCTGGGGGACACGCACCCTGGGAGCAGCCAGCTCTGCTGGGGGGGCTCTCCATCGTTTCTTGTGCGTTTTGCAAGTGCCTGAATGTGGGGAGCAGAGTTGAATCCGTGCTTTGATTGATACTGATCACCTTCAGCCATCCTGCAGCCACAGTTGGACTTGGTGGTCCTTGTGGGTCCCTTCCAGCTCGGGATAATCTGGGCTCATCGCAGCAGATGAATTTTGAACTGTTTTAAGGCTGACTGGGAGGAAACAAACCCCTCTGGGAGTCCCTTTGTTCTATCCCGTGGCAAACACCTGAATTCCTGTGGCAGGAATTCCTGGAGGGTGACCCTGTCCTGTCACCAAACAGAGCACTGCCCTTCCCATTCCCACAGAGCATTGGAGAAGCCACATTCCAGAGGAGGGCTGGCTCACTGTGCTCTCTGTCCAGCAGGCACGGAGGCAGCGCAGACCCCGGCCCCGTTCCAGCCCCGCGCCGCCGACGCCGTGGGCATGTGGCCACAGTGGCAAGGACAGCACCACGGCCCAGGATCCGGGGAGCAGAGCCTGCAGCAGCCCCAGCCCAGCCAGCCCGAGGTCTTCCCAGTAAGATGGAGCTTTTTAACCTCCCAGTCTGGGGGGATCCACTAGTCTTGAGGCAGAGCTTGTCCCTCTGGGTCAAATCAGTCCCAAACTCCTGGATAACCTGATGGAGTTGGAAGTAGAGAGGGCAGGACTGGCTTTGTGTCTTGGTCTGTTGCAGGATTAGTGTGAAAATCCAGTTGGATTAACTCTTCTAATTCTAATTAATAAAAAAAATGCTACAGTACAGTAAAATTAAGATAATTCCTGAGAATTCATCATCATCTCACCCCAGCTTTCCCAGCAGTTGGTGATTATAGCTTAAATTTGCTGCTCTCCCTAAATTTGCTTTGGACACAAAAGCAATTTGCCTTGGGAAAGGGACCAGTGTGGTCCACGGTATCTATTCCAGCAAACCTGTGACTAAATTGCCAACACGATCATGGAACCATGGAATTGTTGAGGTTGGAAAAGCCTCTGAGATGGACTCCACCCCTTCTCCCTAATTTCCAACCTAACCCTCCCTGGCACAGCTTGAGGCTGGTATCCCAGTGTGGATCCTGACTCTCTCCTTGTATCCTCACAGGACATGCTGACCATGTTGGGCGACCAAGGGCCCAACTACAACAATGAAGAATTCCCAGAGCTGAATATATTCCCTTCTTTTTCCGAGTAAAACGAGCCTTAGGGGAAGTACAGAAAGCTCTCTACACTATCCACATGTAAAGGAAAACAGCTGAGTCTTTTTCTCGAGGAACTGTCTGAACACTTCCCACGTTCTGGAAGCGGAGCTGCGAGGAGGGACGGCCGTGGAGGAGGAGCTGGTTTGGACCCTCCTCCATGTGGGATTGTTCTGGAAGCTTCAGGACCCGAGTGCCACGAGGCCCTGTGTTCCCAGAGCCGCTCCCAAGTGGATTTCTGTGGGAAGAATTCCTGTCTGCATCACAGACAGCCCTTCCAAACTTTTAAGGTGGCTTTGACTGTTTTTATTTCATTCTCTGCCGTGACTTTTTCTATAAAACACAAACTATTGGAATTTTTAAATACTGGAAGAAGATCTTCCAAGTGTTATCCCTGTAATCACAATCCTGGAGGATGCTTGAGTAAGAATCCCTGTCCTAAGCCAGTGTTTTCCTCCTTTTTGGAGGAATTTGGGCTGTTTTTGGAGGGTTGTTATAGCGTCTCCAGTCCAGGGTGCTCCGTGTGGAGATTCCCGTGTTTGTTTGGAATCTTCTCTCTCCTGTGAACTGTGCAATGAAATCAGTGTGACCCATGACCCTGTTACCCCAGGATAATTAACAAGCCATAAAAATATTACCCATGTAGCTTTATTCTGGATGAATCAATTTTCCAGCTGATGGTTTCTGTGCTGCCACAAACTGATGTTTCAACAGGTTTTTTGGGATAAAACCTGCTCCACGCTGTCCATGGAATTTTATCACATGTAGATGAGATCCCTGTCCTTGTTTTGGAGCTGGATGTAGGAGAATCCCTGGATTTGACCAGGGAATTGCTGAGGAACTGTGTATTTTCACTACATTTGCTCACTCACCGTCTCCTTAAAGAAGAATTCCTGCCATGGGATGATCCTGTTGCCAAATCACAAACTGTAAGAGGAGAGCTGGAAAAGTAGGGAACAGAATGAATTTTTATATATATATATATATCTATATATATAAAATTTTTAATTTTTAAACATTGACTTGGAATCTTCTGGCTTTTTCCATGGAAAAAAAAAACAACTTGTGGCCAACCCTGTGCTCCTCAGGGGCTGGAAGAACCATATGATTCCCTCTTGCTTCAATTCCAACAGGAAAATGAATTGCTGAGTTGGACTTGGAAGGAAACTTGGCACAACGGCAGCTGGGGAAGAATCCCAGGTTTTCCTGGAACCTGGTTTTGATTTGAATGGAATATGGGTGTTCCCCCCTTTTCCCTGAGTGATGGGGGGGCTCTGGGACCCCCAGGCTGGTTGTGAATGTTCTCTCTGCTGGTTGGGAGCAAGAATGGGGAGAGCTGATCTCCTTTCCAAGAGCTGATTCCAGAGCTGTCATTCCTGAGTAATACCCACGTAGGAACCTTTGAAACCTTTGTGTCACCAACCCAGAGAGATTCCTCTTGTAAGTGGAGCAGGAAGCTTTATTTTTCCCTCTCCTTTTTCCTCTGGAAAATTAAGACTTGAAGGTTTTGTTTTCATTGGGGGTTTTTTTGTTTATTTTTTGTTTTTTAAATTTTATTCAAAATTCCTCTGTGGCTAAGTGGGAACATCCCATTTGGAGACATCCTGTTATCCAGGGAGTCTGTTCCCAGCAATAACCTCCTCCCCAGCATCCCAGGCCCCTTCTCCTTCAGCTCTTAGGGGAGGAGAGGAAAATTCCCATTTCCCAGAGCCCTTACAGGTCCCGTGGCTGTAAACCCCCCCCCAGATTTTCCAGATCCTGGGAGAAGAGAACCAGCTGGGGCAGCCAGATCTGTTGGGAAGGAGGATGAGGAGGCTGCCAGGGCTCCCAGGGGCTGCTGCATCAGGGACAGGCTGGGCTCTTCCCCCCTTTTTGGGAGCTCCACTTCTTGTCCTGGGGGGAAATTTTATCCTACATTCTCTGGTGGGCAGGAGCTGAAGCCCCTCGGGTGTGTCCCAGCCCCAGGTCCCTCAGCCCAGTGAGTTCTGGGCAGCAGAGATTTTCCAAAAAGAGATTTTCCCTTTTTCCAACCTTTGTGTCTCATTTCTGCCTCTTTCTGTCCTTGCAGTAATGTCCCCAAATCCCCTCCCCATTCTGGCCCCCAAACCTCCTGTTCCCTCTGCCCCAGATCCCTTCTCCCCAGTTTGGTCCCCAAGCTCCCCATCCCCCCCATAAGCCTCCTCCTCCTCCTGTTTTGCCCCCCAAAACTCTCCCCTATTCCCCCCTCCCCATTTTCCCCCGCATTTCCCGGTCACTCGGTGCCAGTTTTAACCCCCAAAACTCGCCCCTATTCCCCCCCGTTTTCCCCCTCGGTCCCCTCGGTTCCCGGTCCCTCGGTGCCACGTCAGGGCCTCGTGCTCCCGGCGGTGATTGTCCCTGGGGCCCCGGGGTGACTCAGCCGCGTCCCCACAGCGGTGCGGGTCACAGCGGGGTGACCCTGCTCTCGGGGACCCCCGTGGGGAGGGGGTGGCAGGGACACATGGCCGTGCTGCTGCTGATCCCCCCTGGTCCCTGGGGTGGTCCGGGCTCGTTCCCATGGCTGGAGCGTGACGACGATGATGATGATGATGATGTTGATGTCCCCAGCGTGGCACGTCTGGGACAGGGCACTGGTGCCACCGCCAGGAGCCGCGTGACGAGGTGACGGTCACTGCAGAAAGCCCCGTCCGGCCCCGCTTCCCCTGGCCAGGGACCCGCCTGGGACCCCCAAACCGGGCGCTGGGGACAGAGATGTGCGGTCCCGTCCTCTGCTCCTGCTGTCCCACGATGTCCCCGAGCTCCTGAAGGCAGCGTGTGCTCAGCCCCTTCCGATTCCACGGGGACGACTTGGGGACAGGGGGGCCTCCCCCAGGGCAGCAGGACGTCCCCAAGGTGGGATGCCAGGACAAGAGGGTGTCCCTGGGGCCAAGATCCTTGGGACAGGAGGGTGTCTCTGGGGCAGGATGCTGGGCTGGGAGGACATTCTGGGGACAGGAGGATGTCCCGGGGACGGGAAGATGTCGCGGGCCGGACCCGGCCCCGGCCCCGCGCCGGCGCTGACTCAGCTCGTCCCGCCGCACCACGTGCAGCCGGGGCAGCCCCCGCGTCCCCCTCCCCGTCCCCTCCTTCCCTCCAGCCCATCCAAACCCGGTGCCTGCCAAAATTTTCCGGCTGCCTCCAAACTTCCTCAATCCGGCCGCATAAAAGCGCGGCGGCCGCGGCTCCCGCAGGCCCGGTCCCGGCGCTCCCACCGACGGCTCCGTGCTGGGTAAGGACACCGAGGGGGCGGGGGGTGGCTTTTTCCAGGAAAATCCATCCCATGGGAATGGGAGGGGATCGGGTCCCATGTGGGACCCTCGGGGGCACAACCAGGGAAACTGAGGCACTTCACGTCGAGCAGGACCCCGGGCCCGGGGAGTGTCCCGGTTCCTGCTCCGCCACAGGAGGCTTGGGCTGGGGGAGGCCAGAGAGGGGCAGGATGGCCGGGACGAGCCCCCTGCATCCCAAAACTGCCCCCGGCTCCGGGCTGCCGGAGCGGCGCCGCTGCGGTAACGGGAACCAGCTGTGCCGGCTCATGTGACGGCGGCGCCCGGCCAGCGCTGCCGCGGGGGATCGGCCCCAAATCGGGGGAGGAAGGGGTCCCAGACCCCAGCCAGGGTGTGCAGGGGGTCCCAGCCCCAAATCAGGGTGTGCAGGGGGTCCCATCCCCAAATCAGGGGGTCCAGGGGGTCTCAGCCCCAAATCAGGGTTGGCAGGGGGTCCCAGCCCCAAAACAAGGGGTGCCGGGGGTCCCAGCCCCAAACCAGGGGGTGGGCACAGGGTCCTGCCCCCACCCCGGGCTCCTGGCTCAGTCTCTGCCCCGTCCCCAGTGCCCAGCTGGTCCCCAGGAGGTTGTGGCCCCTGCTGCTGGCCCAGCTGGTCCTCAGGATGTGGTGGCCCCTGCTGCTGGCCCTGCTGGTCCCTGCGGCGCTGGCCCAGCTGCAGCCGGAGCGGGAGCTGGACGCGCAGTGGGAGCTCTGGAAGAAAACGCACCGCAAGCAGTACAACGGGCAGGTACCGGGGGGGTCTGGTGCTCGGGACCCCCGGGGACATCCCTGGGGCGGGGTGCTGGGGCACACGGGTGTCCCGAGGGCGGGGCACAGCAGGGCCCTGTCCCACAGCGTCTCGCCCACGGCGCAGGCGGACGAGGTGACGCGGAGGCTGATCTGGGAGAAGAACCTCAAATACATCAACACCCACAACCTGGAGCACGCCCTGGGCGTCCACACCTTCGAGCTGGCCATGAACCACCTGGGTGACATGGTGGGTGTCCCTGCGAGGGGAGAGAGTGGGGCTGGGCACCTGTGGGTGCTCCCACCCACCAGGGCTCCTTCCCCAGACCAGCGAGGAGGTGCTGAGGACAATGACCGGGCTGAAGGTGCCCCGCGGCCACCAACGCCACAATGAGACCCTCTTTGTCCCCGACTGGACCGAGAAAGCCCCAGCTGCCATGGACTGGCGCAAGAAGGGCTACGTGACCCCTGTCAAGAACCAGGTGAGGAGGGCGTGCCTGGAGCAGGGTGTCACCCCAGTGTCGCCCTGGTGTCACCCGTTGTGTCCCCACAGGGCCAGTGTGGTTCCTGCTGGGCTTTCAGCTCGGTGGGTGCCCTGGAGGGGCAGCTGAAGAAGAAAACAGGGAAACTGCTGTCCCTCAGCCCCCAAAACCTGGTGGACTGCGTGTCCAACAACGATGGCTGCGGGGGCGGGTACATGACCAACGCCTTCGAGTACGTCCGGCAGAACCGCGGCATCGACTCCGAGGACTCCTACCCCTACATCGGCCAGGTGCGAGGGGGACAGCCCCAAATCCCCCATCCCTCCCAGCCCCATCTCACCTGCACCTTGCTGGCCCCACGCAGGACGAGAGCTGCATGTACAGCCCCACAGGGAAGGCGGCCAAGTGCCGTGGCTACCGCGAGATCCCCGAGGGCAACGAGAAGGCGCTGAAGAGGGCGGTGGCCCGGGTCGGGCCCGTCTCCGTGGGCATCGACGCCAGCCTGCCCTCCTTCCAGTTCTACAGCCGGGGTGAGGGGCTGGGGGGAGGCCGGGGGTCCCAGGGCCGCTCGGGGCGCTGGGGCGCGCCCGGTGACACCGTTGTGTCCCCAAGGTGTGTACTATGATGAGAGCTGCAACGCCCAGAACATCAACCACGCCGTGCTGGCCGTGGGCTACGGCGCCCAGAAGGGCACCAAGCACTGGATCATCAAGAACAGGTACGGTGGGATGGGCACGGCTTGGGAAGCGCAGCTGGCTGCGGCTCTTCCAGAGGCTCAGGCTCTGTTTTTCCACCCTCCAGCTGGGGCGAGGAATGGGGCAACAAGGGCTACGTCCTCCTGGCCCGGAACATGAACAACACCTGTGGTGTGGCCAACCTGGCCAGCTTCCCCAAGATGTGATGAGCCCGCCCAGCCCTGCCCTCCCCACTGCCCTGCCCTCCAGCTTGGCCTCTTCCCTCCCAGCCTCAAAGATGACAGTGCTCCCAGGGGGAATCCTTTGTCTCCGTGAGAAATTCCCCCTGGGAAGGGGAGACACTCCTCTTCCACCTGCAGGGAATGGGGGATGAGCCCCCCTCAACTCTGTTTTCCTCACTTTGCCATGTTGGCTTCTGCCTTCCTATGGACTGTGCTTGGCCAAATTCATGAAGGCCAATCCGCCCAGCCGTGCTTCAGGAAACAGGTTCCACTCCAGCCTCTGCCCCAGGAGCACTGGGGCGGAGCTGGAATATTCCCAGTGGAGAACACAGGTCCCTCTCCCTTCACCCTGTATCCCAGTGCTGGGAATGATACGACTTTATTTTTCAACTAAAATTGGGAATTAAGCTTGGACTGGTTTGCTTTGTGCTGGGAAAGGGCCACAGGGATGGGAAAAATTCTTCCCTTTCCCAAAGGGGCAATGAGCCCTGTGTGAGGCAGAAAAGGGAGAGAAGAAGCTGCTGGGGAATTTTGGGATAGACGCGTGGATGGATGGAGTATTTGGGGAGGGGGGTTCAAGGAAGAACAGGATGGATGGATGGATGGATGGATGGATGGATCCACAGGATGCCCCCAGCCCCACCAGAGTCCCCCGGACACTCCCCAGCATCTCTTCACAGGGACGGTCAGCCATGGCTGGGGGGACACCTTGGGGGACACAGAGATTTGGGGACCTCCTGGGATCGTGGCCATGTGGGGGACACAAGTGACAGTGACACTGTGGGGCCACAAGAATCCAGGGAAGAGCTGCACAGAGACCCCTGGGGGGCACAAGGCCGTGTGTGCTGCGTGTGGGCGAGCGTGGTGACCACAGCACACCCCAAAACCAAACACAGGTATCACAGCAGGCCTGACTCACCCCAAGAGTGCAAACACCCCAACACCCACCCACACCCCGGCACACCCCGGAACGGGGCCCTGTGGGGGACACTGAGGCCCGGGGGGGGCCCTGAAACAATGGAGACAGTGAGGCAAGAGGAGATCCCCCAAACCAAAACACTCAGAGGTGACACCGCAGCATCTTTATTGCTCCCTCGCGCTGGGGGGGCTCACTCCTCGTCGCCAGGGCCCGGGGGGGCCACGGCAGCCCCCAGGGTCACCTGGCTCAGGTAGGTGCTGTCGAAGCAGCGGCGCCGCTCAGGCTCCTCCAGCGAGCAGCAGCCCTGGGGGTCGCGCCAGGCGTCCTCGGGGGTGGCACAGAGCGTGGCGATGCCCTGGGACAGCTGTGGGCAGCGGGCACGGGGTCAGGGCCGCTCTGGGGGTCCCCCTGAGCACAGCCCTTGACCCCTGGTCACTCCCTCACCTGCTCGCGGGCGCAGGCGCCACGGTCCAGGGCGGGCAGCGGGCAGCACGCGGCCGTCATGGCCCCCAGCAGCTCGGGCACCGGCCGCCTGCGGACACACGGACACGGACAGACACGGACACGGTGAGCGAGGGGGCACCACCGAGGGGGTTTAGGGAGGGGGGAGTGGATGAGTGCACTGCTTCATCCCCTCCCAAAAAGGGGTTCTGAGCAATGGAGAGTCCCATGCCTGGGATGGGGATGATGTCCCTGCAAAGCTGGGACACCAACAGGAGGGACTGTGGGGCCCTCCGGGGGTGCTGGGGGTCACCCACGCACCCACCTCTGTGTGAAGAGCCGCGTGGGGCCGCAGAGCGAGCGCAGCAGGGCCGCGCCGGGCCGGGCCAGGCTCACGTTGTGCAGCTCCCGGTCGTATTCGGGATGGGGGGCGGCGGCGGCGAAGCAGCGGCCCCGGGCCCGGGCACCCCCCCGCTGGCAGCACCGGTGCTGCCCTGTCTTCACCGAGGACTCCTCCCGGCAGAACCGATTGAGCCCCTTCAGCCACTGAGGAGGAGAAACTGGGGTCAGGGCCCAACACCTGAGCACCTGGCTCATCCCTGAGCACTTGGCTCATCCCCGGGACGCTTCCGTCCCTCCCCGGATGCCGGGGTCCCTCCCTCACACGTTTGTCACCTTCCCGGATACCTGGGAGCCTTCCCGGCCTCTGAGTGAGCGGGTCACGCTCCGGGCACATGGGTCATTCCCGGGACACCTGCGGCCCCACCCCGGATGCCCGGGGCGCTCCCGAACACGCGGATTCCCCTCCCCGGATACCGGAGTGCCAGCCCAAACACCTCGGGCCCTTTCCCGAACACCTGCGTCCTTTTCCGGGATACCTGACCCACCCACTCCTTCGACACCCGAGACCCTCCCAAACGCCGGGGACCCCCGAGTCCTTCAGCCCTGTGACCTTGTCCCAGCCCTGTCCCCCTCCCCGGGTGCCACTCACGGCGCTGTGCGCGCAGCTCAGGCTCTCGTTGCGGCAGCAGCGGCCGAACTCCCGCTCCAGCCGGACGCGCAGCCGGACGCGGGGCCCGGAGCGAGCGCCGGGGCCGGGGGCTCCGGGCCGCAGCGCCCGCAGCCCGCAGATGTTGCCCAGGTTGGCGGCCGTGGGTTCGCCGGGAGGAAAGGGGGGCTCGGTGACCAGGTCCCAGGCGACGCTGCGGTCCCAGGCGGGCGCGGGGTCCCAGGTGGGGGCCGGGGTCTCCTCGGAGAAGCAGCGGCGCCGAGCGGCCCCGTGCCGGCGGCAGCAGTGGAACTGCCGCGTCTTCACCCCGAACTCATCCGTGCAGAACCCGTCCAGCACGTCCGTCCACTGCGGGGCAGCGGGGGCAGAGCCCCCTCAGTGTCACCCCGTGTCCCTCTCCCCACCGTGTTCCCGCTTCGCGCTGTCCCCACGTTACACCTGCCCCGGGGTTTTCGTGTCTTCCTTTCCAGCAGTGTCCCCGTGCCCCTCAAAGCGTCTCCCTGCTGTCCCCACATCCCCCCGACCGCGCTGTCCCCGTTCCCCCGTGTCCCCCGTTCCCCCCGGTGTCCCCGTACCCCCGGTGTCCTCACTCCTCCTCGTGTCCCCGCTCTCCGCGCTGTTCTCGTTCCCCTCGGTGTCCCCCCGTGTCCCCCGTTCCCGTCGGTGTCCCCGGTCTCCCCGGTGTCCCCAGTGCCCGCAGTGTCCCTGTGTCGTCGTTCCCCCTCTCCCCCCGGTGTCTCCCGTTCCCCTGCTCCTCCTATTCCCCCGGTGTCCCCGTTCCCCCCGGTTCCCCCGTGTCCCCTCCCGTGTCCCCTCCCGTGTCCCCTCCCGTGTCCCGGTGCTCACGGCGCGGCGGGCGCAGGGCAGCGGGCTGTGGTGCCGGCAGCAATCGTTCATGCGCGGCCGGAGCGCGGCCAGCGCGGCCGCCTGCCGGCGCAGGTGGGCGAAGGCGTTCGGGGGCAGCGGCGGCGGCGGCGGCGCCGTGGGGGTCGCGGCAGTGCCGGGTCACGGCGGCGGCCACGGGCCAGGCGGGGGGGAACCCGTGCAGGGCGCTGCCCCAGAGCGGGGGGCTGCGCGGCGGGGCCATGGCCCCCCCCACCAGGATATCGGGGGGCACCTCGAGCTCCTGCTCCTGCTGCAGCACTGCAAAGGGCAGCGGGTGGGCACACGGCCGGGGGTGTCCTCCCTGTGCTTGTCCCTGCGTGCCCCGCTGTCCCAGTGTCGCTCCTGTGCCCGTGTCCCACATCGTGTCCCGCTCCTGTGTCCGACTGTCCCCGTGTCACTCCCACCCGTGTCCCCACCATCCGAGTCCCCCTTCTCCTGCAGAACCCTGTCCCTGTGTCCCTCCATCTCCAGCCCTGACACCCCGTGTCCCCCCATCCATGTCCCCACCCACGAACATCCCCTGTCCCCAGTCCTGGTGCCCCCCTTTGTCCTCCCACCCCTGGCTGTCCCCGACTGTCCCCTCACCTTGTTCGATGTTGGGGGGCGGCCGCAGCTCCAGGCTCTCCTGCATCACCTGCTGCAGCTGCCCTGAGGCCACCGCTGTCACCGATGGGGGGCACAGAGTGTCAGCAGGGTCACCCCTCCCTCCCCACCCATGGAACAGCGAGCACGGACCCTCCCAGACCTGTGGGCTTGGAGCCCCGAAACGGGGAGGGGGCCAAGGTATTTGGGAAGGGGGCCCAGGTGTTTGGGGAGGGGGCGCAGAGATTGAGGAGCAGCCCCAGGTGCTCGTGAAGGGGACACAGGCTCCCGGCAGGAGATGCAGGTGTTTGGAACAGGGACCTCCAGGCATTTGGGAGGGATCCAGGTGCGTGGGCAGCGGCCCCGACATCCGGGGTGGGGAGCCCTGACTCGCAAGTGAGGACCCAGGTGCCCGTGGCCGTGTCCCAAATTCCTGGGCAGGAACCGAGGGGTCCCAGGGGTTCGCGGAGCAGATCCAGGTGTTGGGAAAGGGAGCCGGGAGTTCGGGAAGGGGCCCCAGGTCTCGGAGGGGGATCTCAGGTGTTTAGGGAGGGGATCCAGGTGTCCGGGAAAGGGACCCGGTGCTCCCCCGGTGCTCGGGGGGCTCAGCCGTGCAGGGGGGCCCGGGCGGGGCCGCGGGGACTCACCGGCGGCGCTGAGGAGGAGGAAGAGGCCGAAGGCCGCCATGGCGTCGGGAGCTGTAGGGTCAGCGCCGGCTCCGCCGCCTTATGAAGGGCCGGGTCGGGCGTGGGGCCACATCCCGCGGGGCTGAGTCACTCCTGACGTCGCGGCGGGGCCGGGAGGGGACCCCGGGGGCACCGGGGGCTGCGCTGGGCCCTGCGCCCCCAAACCGGAGCGGGGTCACAACCCCGGCCCGGACAGGCTGGGGACGCTGTGGTGGCCCCGTCCCCACCTTGGTGGTCCCGCATCCCCCTCTGGTCGCCCCAGCCGCCCTCGCCCCCGACCCCTGCGTCAGAGCAGGGGGAAGCGGTCAGACCGCATTTTTGTGGGTTTTGCCCCGTTTTGGGCCCCCCGCCCACTGAGTCACCCCCGGCGCTGGGGGGGCTGAAGGGCCACCCACAGAGGGACCCCCGGACAGGGGGGGACCCCCAGCTCATGTCCCCGAGGGTCTCGGCTCGGTGACAGGGGGATCCCGGCGCGGGGGGAGTCGCGTCCTGTCCCGGGATAATCGAACCCTGCCCGCGCTGAGCCCCCGGCCCGGGCAGGTGTTCGGGGGGCACAGCCCCGTGTCCCCCCGATTGCCCAACGGCGTCTGCGGCTCCGTGACTCGGGGTTTGCGCAACCCCCCCACTTTCCCCTGGCGTGGGCGCGGGGAAATCCCGGCAGGAAGGACCCAGAAGCGCCGGGGGGGACGCGGGACTGGGAATGTGGGAACGGAAACTGGGAATGAGCCCGGGCACCGGAACCCGGGAATCCAGGTGCTGCCGTGCGGGTATCCAGGTGTTTTTGGGGGGTCCCCAGCGTCCTGCCCCCTCCCCGAGCTGCCCCAGTCTCAGCCCCCATAACATCCAGCGCGGTTCCAGCAGTTTATTGAGTGGGGGGCTCCCGCCGGGAAGGGGCGGGGGGTCAGAAGCGCTGCTCGGCGTCGGGGACGCGGCTGTCCCGGAGCTCCCGGAGCCGCTGCAGCAGCCGCGGCAGCTCCAGCTCCCCGTGCTGCCGGTTCTCCCGGCTCCGGACGCTGACGGTGCCGCGCTCGCGCTCCCGCCGCCCCACCACTGCGGGGGCACGGCCGTCGGGGGGGGCTCGGGGGGCCCCGCACCCCCCAACCGCAGCACCCCCAGCTCTGGGCAGCACCCACCGCCCGGGGGTCCCCAGGGGAACTCAGGAGGGTCTCGGAGGGGTCTCAGGACAGTCCCGGGGGGCTCCAAGGAGGTCCCAAAGGGGGTGGGGGGTCTCAGAGGGCAGGGTGTCCCTAAAATGCCTCTGGGGGGTTCCCGAGTGGATCTCAGGGGGGTCCCAAGGGGGGACTGAGCTCCTGGAACTGCAGGGGGTCTCAGGAGGGGCTTCAGCAGATTCCTCACAGGGGGCTGGGGGGTCCCGGAGGATTCCCAGGGGAGGGTCTCAGTTTTCCTCCCCAGCAGCACCCAGGATGTGGATGGGGGTGCCCAGCCAGTCCCAGGGGGCTCAGGGGGGTTCTGGGGGGGTCCTGGGGGTCTGCAGGCCACGCCCCACCCTTACCCAGCTGGAAGTTGTAGTGGGCAAGCTGGGCCCGGCGGATTTTCCGTGCCAAGGTGGTCCCAGGGTCCCAGTCCAGGTCAGCCAGGAGGCCCCCCCTCCTCAGCACTGCCTGCACCTGCACCCCTCCTGTGAGTGGGGGGGTACCGGGGGTACCAAGGTGGGGGGGACATTGAGGGATGGTATGGGGGGGTTTGGGGGGGGGTCACAGGGGGGTTTCAGGGGGTGGGAGTGCATGGTGGGGGTCCTGGGGGAGCACAGGGGGTCCCATACTCACCTCCCGGGCGTAGTCCTCAACCTCGGGGGTCTGTGGGATGACCATGGCCTGCAGGGGGGACAGCCAGAGCGGCCTGGGGGGTACCAGGGGTCACTGGGGAGCATGGGGGGGGGCACAAAAGGAGGGGGTGCCCCAAGGGCTGCAGGAGGGTCCCCAGGATGGAGAAACCCCAGAATGGGGGATCTTGGGGATCCAGAGTGTCCCCAAAAGTGGGGAGTGAGGGCCAAAGATGGGGCACCCTGGGACAGGGGTGACACTGGGGATGAGGGGCTGGGGGTGTTTCTGGGAACTGGGGGCGTCCCTGTGGATTGTGTCCCAGGGGCTGGGGGTGTTTTGGGGGCCCCCTCACCATTTCCCGCCGCAGCTCTCGGCCAGCACGGCCACCATGCGCTCCACGGAGCCCAGCACGGCGCGATGGATCAGCACCGGCCGCGCCGGGCCCCCGCTCGGGCTGAGGGAGAGGGGCTGGGCTCAGGGATTGTCCCAGTCATGATGCCCCCCCAAACCCCTAATTCCACCTTCCCCATCCCAATCCTGGCACTCCTCAGCCCCACATTTCCCTCCCAAATCCTGCTCCCTCCCAGCCCCATTCCTGTCCCTCCACCCCAATCCTGATCCCCCTGCAGCCCCCACCTTTACCCTCCCAATCCTGACATTTCTCAATCCCAATCCTGCTCCCCCAGCCCCAAACCCAATCCCCCCACAACAACCCTGAGCTCCAGCCCAGTCCTGGCCAGCACAAACCCCAGTACCTGGCATATTCCAGCTCGAACCTCTCGGGCATCTGGAAATCCAGCTGGATGGTGCCGCACTGGTGGTGCCGCCCCAGGGCGTCCCGGATCCGGATATCAATCTGGCAATAAAGGGGAGCTCCAGAAGGGTCCTGGTTTGCCCCTTCAGGGACCCCCCCCTCCCCAAAATTGCCTCACCTTGGGCCCATAAAAGGCACCATCCCCCGGACTCAGCTCCCAGGGCTGCCCGAAATTCTTCAGGCTCCGCTCCAGCTGCTGCAGGGGCGGGTGGGGAGGCTCAGAGGGGCGCAGTTCAGGGGGGACACAGCACAGGGAGCATCACCCCACCTGCTCAGCACGATCCCACGTCTCAGGGTCCCCCAGGAATCCCTCGGGACGGGTGGCCAGGGCCAGGCGGAAGGAGAAGCCCAGGACGGCGTAAACGGCGCGGATGAAATCCAGGGAGGAATCGATCTCGCTCTCCAGCTGGGAAAGGGGGGTCAGGGGCTGCAGGTGACACCTTCTGGGGGGACAGGGACGGGCCACGGGGACACACACCTGCTCCAGCGTGCAGAAAATGTGGGCATCATCCTGCTGGAAGCGCCGGACCCGCGTCAGCCCTGTCAGGGTCCCGGGGGGCTCGTTGCGGTGCAGGACCCCAAAATCCGCCAGGCGCAGGGGCAGCTCCCGCCAGGAGCGTGGCCGGTGGGCGAACATCAGGCTGGGCATGGACAGACAGACAGACAGGCAGTGCCCCAGGAGCCCCCCCAGGCGCCCCAGGGCCCCCTGACTCACCAGTGGGCCGGGCAGTTCATGGGTTTGAGGGAGAGGGTCTCAGGGGTGGTGGGCACAGAGAAGATGTGGGGGCTGTAGTGCTGCCAGTGCCCCGAGAGCTCCCAGAGCCGGGGGCTGAACAGGTTGGGGGTCACCACCTCGCTGAAGCCCCTGGTCCGGTACTCACTCTGTGGGGACAGCACAGGGGAGGAGTCAGCTCAGCCCCACAGCACTGGCCATGGGGGGCTGCAGGGACTGGGGAGCTGCGGCCATCGGGGCACAGCAGGAGCCGGGGGCAGCTGTGTGTGAGGGATGGGGTGCAATGGGGACACAGTGGGGTCTGGGTGATGTGGTGACAGGGTCAGGGTCAGTACCCGGATAAACTCCACCAGGGTGTTGTAGACGTGGGCACCGCGGGGCAGGAAGAAGCAGCTGCCGGGGCTGAACTTGTGGAAGAAGAAGAGCTCCTGATCCTGCAGGGGGAGGGCGTTACCGGGGGATCCCCGTGGCTGTGAGGGACCCCCCCCCAGCCCCCGGCAGGGCTCACCTTCCCGATCCGGCGGTGGTCGCGCTGCGCCGCCTCCTCCTGGGCCCGCTCCCACTGCTCCAGGTGCTGGGCGCTGGGGAAGGACACGGCGGCCACGCGCTGCAGGGACCGGCCCCCAGCCCCGCCCCAGAGCGCCGCGGAGCTCTGCGGGGACAGCGGAGCGTCAGCACGGCCGGGCACCGGGGACCCGACCCCACACCAATGTCAGAGGGGCTGGGCACCGGGGCCCCACCCCAGACCAACCGTGAGCACACGCAGGGCTCCGATCAGCCCCGTGTGCCGGAGCAGGGGCCCGTGGCAGAGCTGGAGCAGGGGGCCGCACCTGAGGGATGAAGGGACGGATATGGGGACGCATGTGAGGACACCTGCAGTGACCCCCCGTGCCCCCCGTGCTCACCTGTAGACCGTGGCTGTAGGGGATGGCACCTCCTCGAGCTGCTGCAGCTGGAAGGAGTTGTGCTGAGGAGGGACAACAGTGGGGTGGGTGATGGTGGCTCGGTGACATTAGAGGGGGACACCGAGGGGAAAGCGACACTGTGCTGGGGTGAAGGACCAACGCAGTGATAGTGGCACAAGGGGGGTGACACAGTCCCCATGAGCATCACCCCGGTTAGGATCCCAACCAGGAGGGTCCCAATGTCCCCAGGCTGCCCCCATGAGAGGGGATGGGGACTCTGGGGAGGGGGTCGCACCTTGAGCAGCTCAGCCAGCTGCTGCCGGGTGGCCTCGAGGCGCTCGAAGCGGTGCCGGGCGCGGGCGAACGCGGCACAGGCCTCCTCCAGCGCCGGCAGCTCCGCGCTCTGCACCGCCCTGGGGGCACAGGGACACGCTGGGGACACCCCGGGGACACCCCGGGACCCCGCGGCACCGCCCGTGCCCGCCCTACCTGCTGCCCATGTGCAGGTCGCAGAAGAAGCCGTCCTCGGTGGCCTGGCTGCTGCAAAGCATCGCTCCGAAAAACTGCTCGGCCACCGCCCCCAGGACGCAGGCGCTGGAGCGCCAGAAAGCCTGGGGGACACGGGGACAGGGGGACACGGGCTGTGAGAGGGGCAGGGTGCGGGTCCGGCACCCCAGGCCCCCCGCGCTCACCTCCCGCCCCTCGGGCGTGGAGAAGTCGAGCAGCTCCAAGTCCGTGTCACATTCCAGCGGCCGGTCCAGGTCCTGGAGGGTCCCGTTCACCCGGGCCACCAGCGCGGCCTCTGCCAGGCCAGCCCTGCAGGGACACCAGGCCCCGTGGGGACACTGTGGGGACCCCAAAAACGCTGTGGGGGCTCTGTGGGGACCATAGGGACGCAGCAGGAACCCCACGAACTTCGTGGGGACCACGGGGACATTGTGGGGACGCCGTGAACCCCGTGGGGATCACGGGGGCACCACGGGGACACGGCGGGCACGGTGCGGGGGACACCCTGAGGGGCCTGGGAACCTCGGGAGGATACTGCAGGCACGCAGGGGACCCCCGGGACCCCCCCGGGCCGTACCCAATCTCCGTGGCCACCTGGAACGGGGTGGTTTGCAGGGCCCGGCCGGGCAGGCGGCGCCCGCCGGGCAGCGCGATGCGGATCGGGGTCCCCGGCGGGAGGCGGCCGCTCCCGGCCCCGGCCCCGGCGCCATCCCCGGGCCCGTCCCAGCGCTCCGCCGCCGCCGCCCGCAGCCGCTGGAAGAGCCGGAGGCGCTCGGGGTCCGGCCCAGACACCTGGGGACGGGGATCAGCGGGAGGTCACCGGGTCGCCCACGGTGCCAGCGGGGTTTAGGGACCGGGGAAGGGTGCAGGGGCGGTGCGGGTTCCCCCGGGCGGTGCAGGGGGTCCCGAGCGCACCCGGTGTCGCCGCGGAGCTCCCGCCAGCAGCAGCCGCGAACCGGCGCGCGTGGACATGGCCGCGGCTCCGCCCCTTCCGCCGGAAACGGGGAGAGCGGCGGGCCCGTGCTCCTCCCCCCGCGAGCCGCGTTGGACTCGTCCGCTCTTGCGGGAGCGCCGCAGGCAGGACGGAACCTTGGAGGGGGCGGGGGGGGGGAAGGGCCGGCAGGGAGCGGGGATCGCGGCTGGGGCGCCCCCAGGCCCGGGGAGTCCGGAGCACACGAGAGAAAGAACGGAGCCGCCAACGGCTGGTTTGGTACTTTTTATGCAGATCCTGGAGCCCACACCGGTATCAAACAGGTACGATGGAGGCAACTAAAAACCAACAAAAAATAATTAAAATAAATCAAGTAAAATCCCAACTTCATATAAAAGCCGCGGGGGCGGCCCTGGGTGTGGGGGGACCCCTCTTAGCCACCCCGCCGGGCTCCGGCTGCGTGTGGTGAACGATCCCAGAGGGAATTAAAAAGTGATTGCTATATACACACACGTAAAAAGTCAACAGTGATCCCGGGGGAAAAAATAAAACAAAACAAAACAAAAAAAATCAAAAGATCCTCAAATTAACCCAAACCCAACCGACAGTCTTCCCAAGCAGGGGGACGGGCTTGGGCCTTCTTGCTGCCAGAGTCCCACGGAGCTCCGAGGTGGGTTTGGGTGGGTTCCTCGACCCTTTTTTTTTGCCTTGTTTTGGTGCTTTTGGCAGACAGAAGCAGGGGGTTTCTCCTCCTTGCAGCAGCAATTTGGGGATCGGCTGGAAACCAACACCCCAACATCCACTCAGTGCTCCTCTCGAAGCTTTCAGAGTTTTTCCTTTTAATTTTTTTTGTTTTAACTTTTTCAACTACTACCGAAGGTTTTATTTAACAGCAACGTGGCTTCTTCTCGTTAAAACATCGGCTTGTGTCTGTTTTCTTGTCTCACCCAGTGCGGGGGGCTGGGGGTAGAACCAACCGAAAAGTACAGAACATTTAATTTAGGAGAAGGTTACAGGGGTCTTGAGGGGAGGAAAAAAAAAAAAAAAAAAAAAAAAAAAAAAAAAAAAAAAAAAAAGAAAAGAAAAGAAAAGAAAAGAAAAGAAAAGAAAAGAAAAGAAAAATAAAGAAAACAAATGAAAGGGCAGCCCTGGGAGCTCGGCAGCTGCTTCAGTACCGGGGAGGGAAGAAGGGGCGCTTCGGGGTGAAGAAGGGGGCGCCGCCCTGCCGAAGGGGGCCGCGGCCGCCAGGCTCTGGAAGGGGTCTCTGCCGCCGAAGGGCTCCCGCGGGCGGAACTCGGCGCGGGCGTGCGGAGCAGCACGGAGCCCGCGCCCGCCGGGGTCCCGGTGCGCGGCGGGGCCCAGCCCGCGCGCGGCCCCAGCTGCTCCCGGGGCACCGGGCCGGCCCGGGGGTCCCGCGAGCGGGGCAGGGCGTCCCGCGGCTGCGCCCCCGAAGTGCTCCTTCAGCGTCCCTGCCATCGTACCGTGCTCCAGCGGGGCGGCGCGGGGAACGGGACCCCCCGTGCTCCCCGCCGGGCGGCTGCGGGGAACGGGACCCCGGCGTGCTCCCCGGGCACCGGGCGGCGGGCGTGGGGAACGGCACCCCGCGTGCTCCACCGAGGGCGGCGGCGGCCGCCGGGGCAGCGACAGCGCGCGGCGCGGGCCTTGGAGAAGGGGTTGGCGTGATCCACCGACGGCATGCGCGGAGGGACGGGGTGGTCCCTCGGGAAGAGCCCGCCGTGGTCCTTGGCGGCGGCGGGCGGGGGCACGGCGGGCGGCCCCACCGGGTCCCGCGGGAAGGGGCTGCCGTGCTCCAGGGGCGGCGGCGCGAGGCGGCGGCGGCGGCAGGTGGTGCTCAAGGCGGAGCTGAAGCTGTTCGTTCGGGAAGTTGTTGACGCTCTCGGGAAGGGCGGCACGTGCTCCTTGTAGGGCGCGGGGAAGCCGCCCATGCCCGGCAGCTCCGCCGAGCCCGAGGGCCCGTTGTCGAAGGCGCTCCCGCCGCTGCTCAGCTCGAACCAGCCCGCCCGGCTCCCCTCGCGCCCGTGGCCCCGGCTGCCCTTGCCCAGCACGCGGATGGACTCCACGGTCTGGATGGGCTCCCCCGACATGCCCCGGCTCGCGGCGTTGTGGTAGCCCAGCGTCTCGATGGGGGCGCCCTTCTCCTCGGTGCTGTCGGGCAGCTCCAGGCAGGAGGAGGAGACGCGGGTCTCGATGCGGTAGTGCTCCTCCGGCGGCTGCGGCTCGCCCTTCACCGCCCCGGACAGGCTCCCCACCTCACCCGAGCTGCTCTTGGGGATCTGCCCAAAGTGCTTCTCCTCGGAGGGCTTCCGGGAGGCATTTTTGAGCATGTTCTTGAACTCGATGGTGGAGGTGGCGGAGATGGAGGAAGGCAGGGGTTTGTCCCCCCCACTGGCGGGGCTGGCGAGGGCGTTCTGGGGCGAGAAGAGCGAGCGGTGGGGCAGCGCGTGGGGCGAGTCCGAGTACTGCTTCTGCGGGAGGCCGGCCTTGGGCAGCGCGCTGTGGTTGGAGTCTGGCGTGAAGAACACGTCGTTCTTGCTCGGCGACGGGGACCCGTCCGAGGCCGAGTCCTTCCCCCTGCGGCCGTAGCTCCCGAACATCCCCGGGGATGAGGCCAGCGGGTCGCAGCTCTCGCTCTGGTCCAGGAGAGACCTCATGGCCGGGGGGAAGGACGGCTTCACACCGAACTCCTGCGGCCGCTGGGCGTAGCTGGGCAGCACTGGCTGGTACTCGGCAGAGTCGGGCAGTTTACTCGATTTCAGGATAGACTTGACCGGCTTTTTCTCCAGGTTCAGCATGGCCGAGGGCGGCGGCCCGGAGTAGTCAAAGTCGCGGTAATCCTCATCTTCTTGGAAAGACGTATCTGGGTAAAACTTCTCCTGGGAGGAGTCCATCAAGGAGGAGGGCATCTCCCTGCTGTCCGCAGGTGGCTTGTACAGGCTGGCCGGGGACTCTCTGCCAAGGCCAAAGGGTCGGTAGCCGTGCACGGAACTGGGAAGTTCTTGGGAATATCCATCATCCCGGCCCTGCAGAGGCGACCTTGTACTGCTGGGAGTCGAGGAGCCGGGGCTCATGATTTTGGACAGCAGGGAGATGGTGTCGACGCTGCTGGACGTTGGCTTGTCCATCATCTCGTCCTGGGTGGGCGTCCCGCTGCGCTCGTCGCGCACGGGCGTCCCGTCCACGTTGTCCATGGAAGTGCTGGTGGGGCCGCGCTGGAAGTCAGAGCTGTGACTCTCTGCTGCCATGCTGGACCCCAAGCTGCTGAGGATGGGAATATTCAAGTTCAGGCCACTGAAGCCAGGATTTCCCTTCAGGAAATTGTGTATCTTCATCTCCAAGCTGGGAGAAGGGGGTTCTGATTCCAGCTTGGCTTTTGAAATTTCGGAGGACTGACCCAGTGAGGTTTCTGTTGGCAAAAGGGAGGAAGGACTGGTAGGGTGGGAACTGGAAAATCCCAGGGAATTAGTTGGTGGCTTAAAACCAGAGCTTGACAGTGCTGGGGTATGTCCGACGGGAGCCTTATTGACTGAAGTGGAGGAAACCTCTGCGGTGGTTGAGTTTGGAGAATAACCAAAGCTTTTGGCTATAAAGGGCTGCGGGTTGGAAGGAACACTCCTGCCCTTCATGCACGGCACGGTGGTGCTGGCCGGCGATGCTGAGGTGCTCTGCGAGGCAGCTTCTCCTGACTGAACAGTGTTTCCTGCCACGCTCTGCAGCAAGGATGACAGCCCTGGAAAACACAACTGCTGCATCAGGTACTGAAGGCAGAGCCAAACCACCCCCAGGCCCTGCCATGGGAAAGGCTCCTGTGTTTGCACTGCAGACGCTGTTCCTTTACAGCCCCAGGCTCCAGCCACAAAGAGGACTGGAGTGTGCTGCACTGACATTGGCACCTGGTGAGCTGCAACCTCCTGCCAGAGGCTTGGACTGATCTACAAATACAAATTACACTATTGAGTCAGGCAGGTAAGAACTTGTCCTGGTCTGCAGCCAGGAGTGGGAAACCCTGCCCTGCTGGCCAGGTGACCCTGGTAAGATGCCAGAGAGGAAGGAGAACCTCTGGGCAGCTTTCTGCACATGGAAAACACAGAGACCTCTTGGTCTCCCGTTCTGTTCTGGGAATGTTCCAGATACGTGCACTTTAGCACAAGCAGGAAGTACAGGGAAGGGACAGATCTCACTGGTCCGTGACACCTGTGCTACCTGAGAAAGACCATCCACACCTGCCAGAGATGTAAAACATTCCAATGAAGTTTTTCTCCCTCTGTTCTCGCTTTAGGAAAAGCAGAACAGCATGTTTCAGCCCGGCCACTGCCCTCCCCCAAGAGGCACCCCAGTACCTTGCAGGGCTGGCGCTGTCTGGGTCTGGGTTTTGGACAGAGCTGACAAAATGCTTTCTGGAGTTATCTCAACCTTGGAGAGAATGTTTGCCAATGGATTCGAAGGAGCAGAGGGGGTTCCCAGGACAGGAGTCTTCAGGCCACTGGTGAGAGCTGTGGGGCTGGTCGGGGTCCCTGGCGAAGGTCTCGAGGCCGGACTCACACCTGGGGCAGGAGCATACACCACTCACCTGCGCTGCTCTGGCAGCACTTTTGGCTCAGCTTCCCCACAGGCACAAGGGAGCATGGACAGGGAGAGGCTCAGGAAGGACACCATGTGCCAGAGACCGAGCCAGACCTCTGAAAGCAGTAACTCACTGACGTTTACTTTGAGACAATAAAAGCTTTCAGTGATCACCCAGCTCCGTTAGTGCTCAGGACTCACCTGTGCTCTTCATCACCGACGTCAGACTGCTCAGGATGGAGCTGATCTTGGCCAGGTCCACATTGGCCAGGTTGGGTAAGGCGAGTGCTGGTGCCGGCGGGATGGGAGCTGTGCTCACCACCTTGGGAGCCGGGGGGGTCGGAGGGGCCGGGGCCGGCGTGGCCGCCGTGCCCGAGGCCGTGGCAGCCGCAGCAGCCGATGGCACTGCCTTGGGGACACTCTCGGTCTTGGCGGGGGCCGGGGCAGGTGCAGCCTGTTTGTCCTTCCTTTCCTCCACTGCAGTGAACGGGGGGAACAAGAGCAGAAAGGTCACTCAGACCCCCCAAAAAGACTTAGGGAACATCAGTTCTGATTCCCACAGATGTGAAAACATCTTTAGTAAGTGTTTTGGGAGATGGAAATATCACAGTGAGACTGGGATTCCCCTACCAGGAGATTCCAACCCAAATGCCTCAGCACAGGCTTTGTGCCCCCTCCACGTCCCAAATGAAGCTGGAATTCCCACAGGACAATGACACACCGATGATTTTGGAGGTGTCGTCCTCCACGTCGGAGAGCTCCATGTCCTCCACGTCGCGGTTGTCGGTGGCGGGCTCAGGGGAGCCCCCCTTGCGGCCCCCGGCCGCGGGCGAGCGGCCGCTGCTCTCCTCGCCCATGCCCTGGAACGGGGACTCGGAGCCCGTGGGGGACGGGGCGTCCATGCTGGGAGAAGGCACCGGAGACTCCTCGGGGTCAGGAAGGGTTGCCTTCAGCTGGTCCAGCTTCTTCTTCAGATTGCTCACCCGGTTAGCAAACGTTTTATAGGCCTGAGGAAGGAAGGACACTGGACTGGGGATCTTTCATGCCTCTGTCACTTCCTTAAGGAAGCAACACACAGCCTGAGAAAACCCATTCAAATCCCTGGATCCTGCAGTGGTAAGAACTCGGCATCTTCATGAGACTCTCAGGGCAACAACTATAAATGGGGAGGATAAAACCTTTTTCCACTGACTTAAAACATTTTTCAACAACCCCCCAGTATTTTAACAAATGCATTCTGCACTTTGATAGTGTCTGGAGAGTGTTGGTTATAGTTTTTATAACACTTTAAAGTGTTTTTGTAACACTTTACTACCGTTCTTTCTTTGCTCATCTAGTTCTCACATAAATCCCAAGTTTTTAGAATTCAGGATTTGTCACACTAACTGTAATTTTGCCCTGTTTAGGAATCTAGAGGGGATCCAACAGCAACACACACAAATTGAGCTTCCAACTGCTGTATTTTGAGAGCATGTCCTTATCTTGCCAAAAGTCTCAATTCTGTTCTTTCTGGAAACCATCCTTACATCAATCCCACAAACTTTTTAATTTGGAATAGAGAGATGAGGCACTTCCAGCCTCCGAGGTGCCCAGTGAACACAGGCAGGTGCTGTTCCACCTGTGGAGGATCCAGAAAAGGCACACTTACATTTGCCACCACCTTGACTTCTTTGTACTGTGCCTCATAGAAGATCCCAGCGTTCTCCAGCGCCTCGGTGAGTGAGGGGCCGTTCTTCACCTGCTTGTCCAAGCCATTGACAAATTCCTCCAGCTTTGAACTTGCTTCTTCAAACTCCTTGGAGAACTTCTTCCCTCCTGTTTTATCTGCAGGGAGATGAACAGCATGGAAATTAGCTGCCACACGTCAAACCACAGAAGTGTGGCCTCAATGGGAGCAACTGGGATATTGGGACAGCAGAGCTGCACACTCCCAGACCACCCTGGTCATCCACTGGGATCTGGCAAGGAGGAGGCCTAGCTGCTGGCAGTGTTGGTTTTCACACAGTCATTTGCTGGGTCTGAGCTCTGCACCTGAGAGTTTCCACAGAAATTCAAACTAACCAAGATTTTTGGCTCCTGATTGCTGGTTCTTAACCCTACTCTGAAATTCTGACAGTTCCCATCTCCACACAACACCTTCATTGCCCTCAGGGCTTTACCTTTCAAGCACTTGAGTGTCTCAGTGCTGCAGACATCCACCCTCATAGTGGAAAGCTGCTTCTCCTTCAGCTCTATCTGATCTTCCGAGCGCTTGTACAGCAGCAGCTCATCAATGAGGGACTGGGGCTGGAAAAGAGCAAACAGGAAAAGCTTCCTCATCACATTCCAGGGAAGGGAAGCCCTGCCTCCACTCTGGTTCCAGATTGCTTCCAACCAGAGCTAACCCAGGAACCGTGTGGACCCTGGGATTTTTAACCTCCAATCTCCCAATGAGCAAACCTGGGCTCAGGCAAGAGCTGCAATTCCACACATCTCTGGGTTAAGAGCAATGACAGGTCTTTTTTATTTACTCCCCATTTCACTCTACAGCCGCCTGTGCATTTCATGAACATGTCCCACTCTGTCAGGGGACTGAATTCAGACCAATTTCTTGCCACCAACTCCTCAGCCACCCCAAACTCCTCTTCACAAGAAGTCCTGAGCCTGCCCAGACCCTCCCCATGGCAGCCCCATGGGTGTCACAGCCCCCACATCACAGGTGGCTCTTGGGCCTGGGGCCTACCCCCATGCAAACCCCCAAGGTGGGGGTCAGGGCCATGGGTCACTTCCACTCACAGACTTACTCGGAATTCAGCAACAATCTTGGACTTCAGAGCAGCTTTCGGGTTGGTGGAGGCTGTGGGGATAAAGGAAAACTGTGAAGAAATTAAGGAACTGCATCCCGATGGAAAGTCAGTCACAACAGGCAGCCCAGTAAAAGATCCTTTAGGATAACCTCAGGTGTTACCCATCACATCCTCCCCTCCATGCATGCCTCTCAGTGCTCTGGCAGCTCATGGGGACACGGACACGCACAGCTGGATGGGACCGAGCTCAACAAGTGACACTGCTGCTTTTTGACATGCTCTAAACGTTTCCTGGGCGCACCTCTTCCTCAGGAAGACAAGTCCCTGCAATGGTGGATCTGACAGCCTTATCCAAGGAGTTACACCTCCCTGCAAGGAAGGGAATGTTATTCCCAAAGTGCCAGACCTGGAGCTGACATGGAGCCCAGGTTCCCTGTGGGCAGGGTCTCCTTTGGGCACTTCCTAGCTCTGACCATGCTCAGAGCCCTAACAACTGCCACACTGCTTACAGGGTGGGGGGACAAGTCCTGCTGGCATGAGACTGAATCCATCAGATTCTGGACAAAACAGCAGAAACAGGAAAGAAGAAATGAGCTGAGGAGAAGCAAAGCACTAAAGCCTCCATCCACGCTGGATCCAGCCCAGTTCTGCCTGGGAAAGCAGCTTCTGCTTAAGCCCAGTAATGAACACTGCCCACCTCTCAGCCTTCTGATGTCACCCTGTGCCACACCTGATGTCCCACACATCACACCTGACATCTCACCACCTCTGTGGGGACCACTCAGGGTGTTGGTGCAAAATGATATCATTTAGGTCACTCTGTTATAATAAATTCTCTCTTGCTGCTCTGGGTTCTGGACTGCTGCATTGTCACATCCTGTTCCTGCACTCCCAGCTCCAGGTACCTCCTCCCAGTCCAGCCTGATGGGGCAGGACTGCTCCTGAGCACAAAGGCAATGTCCATCTGCTTCCCTCTGTCTTCTCTCCATCTCTGACCAGTCTAAGAGCAGTTTCCAAGAGGTTCCACCAGCTCTTTCCTCTCCTGTCCATAACCTCTGCTCTCACATCTATTTTTGCCTCACTTCTTTTCTTTACATAGTTGTTTTCTACCAACACCTCTTTGGTGTGCACATCTTGGGGTCCTTCTGAGCCTGCAGGCTCAGCCCACGCTGGGCTCAGCCTCTGCTCCTTTGAGCAGCCAATTTCTGCATTAGTGCACAGAGTTCACAGTGGTTCCTTACTTTGTGATTTCTTCCACGGCTTATTCGGTTTGTTCAGAGACTCTTTCAGCTGCTTCTGAGTTTTGAAAGTGGTACCTGGAAAACATTTCATTTTTGGCAGTCTGGCATTATGGGGTTCCTGTCAAAATCTGGTTTATGGTGCCATACAGTTGCACGGTGAAAGAGTGAACAGAAATTTGTTTTAAAATACCTCGACCAACTTCCTTACACGAGCTGCTGGATACCCAAGAGAACATCAGTTTACTCAGGAATGCAGCAACCTGGGGGTGGTCTGCCATTTTTAAATCAAGTTTCTGTTTGCCCTTACACTAAGGCAGTTCAAAAATCACAGGAAAAAGGGAAAACACAAGGAATCTAAAAATGAAACTGTTTAGGGAGGCTGTAATGGAATCAGCATGGAACAGACAAGCGCTGCCCATGGGGAAGCAGCCACAATACCTGATTTACCTGAAACCTCACAGACCTGTGGCCAAGTTACAGCAATGAGCGATTTCAGAGCAAAAGCACAAACACCACTCCTCAGCATGCAACACCCAGCTCGAGCCTGTCCTCGCACTACAGCCCAACCCAGGACACTACAATCCTCCTACCCTGATGGCCAGCGACCTCCAGAGCACAGCAGTGGGCTCCCGAGCACCTCCAGCTCTTTGTGATGTGAGCAAAGCCAAAACCTGCCCTCATTTCCTTCAAGTACTGCACTGCTAACTCCTGGATTTAACCGACTCCACGTTTCTTCCCTAAGGGCTTGAGGACTCCTCACCCTCCAGCTTTGCTTCTGCCTCTTCCTACCCCATAAACAGGATTAGTTAAACCAGCCTATCACTGAACAGGACCTGGAGGTAGAGCCAGAGCACCCTGGGCAGGACGTGCAGGACCATTCCAGCCTCACGTTCTGTTTGCTCTCAGCTGGAGCAGTTCCAGCTCATGTGAAAGAATTCACAGCTGCCTCAAGAAAGGTACAAAAGAGGTGAAGCAGGAGAATCCAGCGCTGCTCACGTCCCACACCCAGCCATGTTACAGCCTGTGCCAGGTGCAAATGCCCCTCGTTCCCCTCAGTGACCCCAGACTATTTCTACAGCTTCAGCGAGCTCACGTGACAGTTTGTAAGGTGAGAAATGCAAAGGGTAAGGAACTTACTCAGTGCTTCTTTCAGTGCCAGAATGGTTTCCTCAGGGTACACGTTTCTGTCCTCCCAGATTTTGAAGATTCTTTCGATGGATTTGGAAACAGATGGATCCCTGGAAAAGAAGAGTTCTTTACTCCCTGACTGCAGGACACTGGTGTGAGGCTTCCCTCGCTCCACAGGATAATTTGACCTAAACCACCCCCCTGTGCAAATTAAAACCCAGGTCATGCCAACTCTGGCCCACTGCAAACACATGGCCGTTCCAACAGAAGCCTTTAAGTTCTGCTGATATTTCTACAGAGTTTGAGATGTCAGAAGAAAAATTCTCCCTTTTTGAGACACTCAGCGTCCCAACACTCAGCCCCAGTTCATCACTCACTTCACTAACGAAGCAGCCTCAGGAAGCACCTCTGCAAAGGTGTCCCGAAACACAATGGCATTTTTCCTCTTGCAGTTCTGTATGACATCATTGGCCAAGTAAAAAAGGTTCAGCCGATGAGGAAAAGCAGCTGAGGACAAAAGAAAATTTAGAGTCAGCATCAGACAGAAGTACCACAACAGCCACACCTTCATCCCAACACTTCAGTGCTGCTTTTGGGAAGGTTTCAGAGATCCCAAGGTCCAGCAGGCAAACCCTGGGACTAGAGAGGACATCTTCAGTTTACAAGTGATTTTCAGACTTCCCCAGCTGTGCTTGCTCCTCTGATCCTCCTCAAATTCAAAAGCTCCAAACTGAGTTACTTCATCAAACCCCTTTGTCAGAGTGGCTAAACCTGGCAAGCTCATCCACATGCTAATGATGGTGAGCTCCTTCACTTCACTAAAGGACATTCCCAAGGATTAAACCAGAGGAACAGTGCCAAGAGACGGTGTTACTTCACAGCCTGTGTGTTGTCACCTCTCACCTGTCTGTGTCACCCCTGCTGCAACCAGAATCAGTTTTTATCTACACACCCCTCAATTCTCTACCCTGCTTCATTTCCCAGTTGTCCCTACGTTGGTAGAACCACTTCCCACAGCACAGCTGCACCTTGCAGTTCTCCAGGATTCCTCTCAGGAAGCTCAGCATCCTTCCTGCTCCAGAGCCAGCTGGGAGCTTGCCCCTCACTCACAACCTGAGCAAGCTCCCAGCAGGAACATTCCACCCATGCTGCCCTCCTGGCACCAGGGCGAGCTCACTAGTGAACAGAACTTCAAAAGGAAGATCCTGCACAGAAAATCCTCCTTTCAGGGGGAGCAGAGCTGAGGACACAGGAAAAGACTCAGCTCGGATGGGTCCTCAGATCCCCAGGGGATGTCCCCAAGCCTCCCTGAGCCCCTGCAGCAGCACCGGCTCTCCCGGAACCACTCCAGACTCAGGCACAGGGACAGAGTCCTCAGGAATTCCCTGCTCCTGAAGCCCTGTCCCTGCCCTGCCCCAGGACACACAGCAAAGGCCTGAGGGACAAACCATGGGTCACTGTCAGCAGCTGCTCACCTCCAAACCCCATGGAGCCCCAGCCCCACATCCCAGGACGAGCTGTTCTAGCAGAGACTCAGAGAGCCAAGGACTTATGACCAGAACCTGTTGCTCCCAGCCTGTGCCCTGAACATGCCGACAGGGCAGGCTGAGGTGGGTTTTCTGGAGCAGAGTGCTCTGGAAGTGCACTGAAAGGCTGGGAATTCAACTGGAGCAGGGCTGCACTCGCCTGGTGTTCCAAAACAATTTGCAGGCAGCTTTCCCCAAAGGCCAGCCTTGATAATCTCTCAGATCATCAGCCCATTGGAATGGGGCTTCTGTGCTTCAGTTAAACCCAGTGCTGGAGTGCCAATTCTCCTGCTGCTTGCTGGATGTTCCCTCCATCCCAGAGATGTTTCACCAGCACAGAGCAATGATTCCACATCTCAGTAACGTAAAATAGATTTCAAAGAACTATAAGCCTTCGATTTAAATGATCCAGCATCTACACAGCAGAAAGGAATCTGGAGTGGGGCTTCAGCCTGATGCTGACCAGACAGAGAACCACTCACCCAGAGCAAAGTTAGAGCCATAAGTTATAAACCAAGATACACCCACACCATACAGGATGAAAGATCCATGCTGGGTCCATAGGAAGGCTAGGGACATGAACCACAAAGAAAACCAAGTGTCTCTAGGTCCAAGATGCAACAGGTCATATCCAGTGGGTGAATGGCTCCTCTCAGCTTAAACCAGCAAGGGCAAGCAGGAAACTGCAGGGCTGAGCCCACCCCAGCCCCGCCACCTGCTCCAAACCAGGCACAACAGCACCAACAAAAATGGCATTTCAGAGCCTAAGACAGGCCATGTTTAACTCACACTTAACACTCTGACCAAACCCTCCTGCAGGGACACTTGGATTCACACCAGGAACTTCCCAAAGGTGAAGATACAGAATAATGTCCTTGCAGGAACATTCCTGTTGGGAAGCTCTGGCTGTGACCAGCATAGCTCAGAAGCAAGATGCCAAACCAACAGCAACATGTCAAATACCAGCATCCCTCTTTTTCCCAAAAGGACACAATTCTGTGCCCCAGGAGCCCCAACCCCACGACATTCCCCCTCGCCAGGAGCTCCCTGGGAAGAGCAGGTTTGATGTGTTCGTAGCTTTGGAGTTAAAACATTTAAATGCTCAGAAAGGAACCCAGAGCCACCTGTACTCGCTGTGGCACCACCACTGAGCTCCTGGGGCTGGGACAGGGACTTCCCACAACGTGAGAACTGTGAGGCCCTTGAGGCAGGGATGAAGTGTATCATGAAGGGAAAAGCAGGGAAAAAAGCCTATGGAAGCAGGGAGTAACGAAACAATCAGGGGTCAGGACATGGCAGCTGCTGTCAAGGACTGGCTGAGCAGGACAAGATGGTTAAGGAGGGACCTGGATAAAAGGAGGGGTGTGCAGGTGAGATCCTCACAACCTTGAAAGAATCCCACAAAACCCAACAAGAATTCTAGGCTGGTGCCAAGGGCTCAGGGCAGGAGCCAAGAGCCCAGCAGCAGACGGGACCCAGGGCAGAAACAGGATATCAAGGGCCTGCAGGTAGGAATGGTTCAATGGCTTTTGATGAGCTTGGGAAGGGGTGATGGAAGAGCACTGAGGGCCTCAGGAGGAGCCAGGACAACTGTGAGAAGGCCACATCCAGAAGAGCTGGCACATCCTAAGGAGAGATGGGCTGGATTTTCTTTAGGGGACTGTGCACTTGCCAAGGATGATGCCACAGTGCCAAGGGATGTCCAAGGGAGGAGGATTTCCAGGAGACCCAGGGAGGACCCAGGGCACTTCCTCCAAAGTTCTCACCTTCCTCTTAATTCCATGGAGCACAGACAAAACAGATCAAACTCTGGGAAAAAAGGATCTTCTGCATTCTGCAGCAGTGCCCTGATAGAGAAACCCAACTCTCCCAAATTTTCCAAAACGTTCAGCACACAACAGATCTACACTTTATGGTGGGAACGTTATCTCCATGTTCCTGCCAAGCAAAGCTTCCTTGAACTCCCACAAGAAGAGTCAAACCTTCCCACAGCAGTGGAGATAACACTGTTGTGCTGAGCCTGCTGCCAACACCAACCTTCTCCCTCCAGATCAGGGACACATCCTGATGGGCGCTGCAAACCCCAGTGCTGGCACCCGGACTACCTGTGCCCACCCCAGGCTGCTCTGGCCAGCCAGGGCACAGAAACAGTCCTGGTCCTTGAGCCCCCAAAGTGCTGCTCTACAAGATCATGGATTCAGGAGGACAAAGGTGCCGCCACCGAGGTGCAGGAAAGCATGCTGTGCTCCTCCAAGGATGACAAGGTGATGCACACAGAACAAGAGGGAACGTTCTCAAAGTAAAAGGGACAGATTTAGATTAGGTGTCAAGAAGGGTGCGAGGGTGGTGAGGCCCTGGCACAGGTAACCCAGAGAAACTGTGGCTGCCGCATCCCTGGAAGTGTCCAAGGCAGGTTGGACAGGGCTTGGGACAACCTGGTCGAGTAGAAGGTGTCCCTGCCCATAGCAGGGGGTGGGACTGGACGGGATTTAAGGTCCTTTTCAACCCAAGCCTTTCTACGCTCCCCGAGTGCCCGGCGGGGCTCGCCCCCGATGGCGGGGCCTGACCCAGTCCGGCCGCGCTCGCTCTGCCCCCGGCCGCCCCCCGGCCCCGCACTCACAGCGGCGCAGCCACTTCATCCAATGGTACACGATGGTGCTGTGGTGCCGCTTGTTCTCCAGGCACCACGAGGAGAGGCCCTGGATCGACTCCATCGTGTTGGTCACCGCCTGCAGCTTCCTGTCGAGCGAGGCCTCGAGCGCGCCGGCCGTGGATGAGGCGGCGGCGGCCGAGGAGGAGGACGAGGAGGCCCGGCCGCCGCCTCCGCCGCCCGCCGCCATCTTCCCGCGCTGCTCGCGGCCGGGCCGCGCGGGGGCGGCGGGGCGGCGCCTCACGGGGCGGTGGGGCCCGGGCCGGGGGCCGGGCGGCGGTCACGGCCCGGGGGTCGAGGGGGCTCGGGGGTGCTCGGGCAGTGCCAGAGGCGCCGGGAGGCGGCCCCGGCCGGGGAGAATCGCTGGGTCCGGGCGGTGCCAGAGGCGGGCCCGGCCCGGAGGGACTCGCGGGGCCCCAGCTGTGCCCGGGCGGTGCCAGAGGCGGTGCCGGTACCGGAGGCGGTCACGGCCCGGCCCCCGCGCGCGCCGCCCGCCCCCGCCGCCATTTTGTGACTCCCGCACACGGGCGGGACGCGCACGCGCCCGCCCCGCCCCGCCGCGCCTGCGCGCGCGCCCGCCCCGCCCGGCAAGATGGCGGCGCCCCCTCACAACCGTTTGCCCCCCCCGCGCTTCCCGGCCGCGATGGGCGCGGAGAGCGCGGGCACAAAAACGGCGCTTATGCCGTAGATCCGGAATCACAAAGGGTGGAAAAGCCTTCTGAGTCCAACCCGTCACCCAGCCCAGCCCACTAAGTGCCACATCCAGTCGTTCCTTGGACACAGCCGGAGATTGGGATTCGAATAAATTCCCCGACGTGCAACCTGAACATGGTTGAACATAGCTGGACCGCCCTCAGCACATCCTTACAAAAGAGGGGAAGTGGCTTCTGCCCCCCAGTCCCCTCACACGTCCTTGTCCCTTCCCTCAAAAAAGTCAAACGCAGGGGCGTTGTCATCCTTTGCCCTCATTACCCAAAAACACCCGACGGCGATTTGTTTTAAAAAATATGTCTTTAATGGGGATGCGGGGGAGAGTGAGGGAGCTGCGTGGCGCGGGGCCATGGGGCCGGGCCGGGCTCAGTCCGTGGACTCGAGCACCGACTCGCTGAGCGCCAGGTCCCAGTAGTGCTCGGCGCTGTGCTTCTTGAAGTGCTCCCGCGCCATGTTCTCCGTGGGACACTGCTTGAACTTCATCTCGCCGAAGCTGCGGTCCTTTGCTGTGCCCTGCGGGAGACAAGGGGTGACGTGCCACCCGAATCCCCACCCTGCGCACACCGTGGGGAACAAGGCAATGCACGTTTGTGCAGGCTACAGCTCAAAGAATGCGAAGGAGAGTTGGATCCCACCTCAGCCCCGTCCTGGTATGGAACCACCACCGTGACTCACCTCCCAAACCAGAGAGCATTTGTTTGTTTTCTTAACGGACTCCTCATCAGACTCATCATCATCTGGAAAAACCCCGCCAATAAAGGCCATTTAGCCTCGGGGTGGAGCAGGACTCCCCCCTCTCACACCAGCACAGCACTGCTCACCCTCTCCCTTTGCGTTTGACGTCTGCTCGTCCCATTTTATTCGATGCAGCATAAGACGTTTGAATTTCTTCTGTGCTTTTGGGCCTGTGGAAGAACCAAGACTCAACATTCTCAGAAAATGTCTTAGCCTGCAGCTGGCAGAGGTTCCCTTCCTCATGGAATGATCCGAGTTTTCTGACTGGATTAATGTACTCTGTAGTCATTGCTAACACCTTTAACAATGTAATTAAGGGAGTTTCTAATTGCCTTCTCAGTTCCTTGTTCTTCTCTAACCCTGTCACCAATTTCCACAGCAATTCCTGCTGGAGGCAAGCTCCAGAATGCTCTTTGCTGACCCAAGCCTGCCTAGAAGGTCTCACCTCCTTCTACCACCACCACGTTGACATCTTTGTGCAGGACCACCACGCCTGTGAGATACAGCTGCCCAGCATTCGCCTCGATTTTGAATTTTTTTGCTGGATTGCTCAAGTTTCGGACCCTAAGGATAAGATAAAAAAATTATCAAATATTTGTGGGAAACCAGAACTTTATCCCAGCCCTGAGAGCTCACCTGTGAGTTCTCTCTCAACTCCCTGGGCTCACTCACCTGTACACAGCTATGTGAACTCCCTGTGAAACATCTTCCTTCAGCTTTTTCACCTTCTTGGCTTTCCTCTGCTCTGCCGTGAGCTTCCTTGCTGCGTTTGCTTCCTCGTGAGCCCTGGAGACAAACAGGCACCGCTGAAACAACCGTCCTAAACAAAACACCAGCACTAAATCTATCCAAAAATGTCCCAAAATGTCACAGTACAAGTTGCCACCTACTTCTGTCTCTTGGCCATCTGTGCTCGGACGTGAGCTTCCACCTTGGTTGGGTCCTGGACAGCTTCCGTGCCCAGCACCCGCATCAGGTTGGAAATCCTCACTGCAAGGGAAGGGAAGAGGTGCTGGGAGGGCTCCCACTGGACATGACAATGGGATAGGCTCCCACTGGACACCTTTTATCCACCAGAACACCTGCACACACGGACACCCACGGTTTGTGTGGATTTCAGATCTGTGCAATCCCATCAAGGCTATGCTGCCATCAGCATTCCCAGCACATCCATGCCTGGCCAGGGCCTGGCTGCCACTCACCTTTGGGCTCTGGTGGTGGCATCAGGCCCAGCCTGACCTTCTCCTGCAGCTCCTTCTGGGCTTCTCGCCGTGTCTGGCGCCGTAACTTCTTCTGCTCTTTCTTGGTTAAATACACACCCAGGGTCACCGGCGTGTCACTGTCCACTGGCAGGGAAATGAGACGTCAGGAACGTGCCCTGGAGGATCCAGGGGGACACGGACCAGGAAGACAACAGCAGTGCTGAGTGCAGGGGGTCAGGGCTGCTTGAACAGCCAAACCCCTCCAGCCAGGGCCATACCCGGGGGGTTGAGCTGGGCCGGGTGCTCCACCAGGTTCGTGATCCCAAAGTACTCATCTTTCTTTGAGGTTGTCCCACCTTTTCTGTAAGGGAGAAAGTTGGGCATCATGGCACAGTTCCCAGCAGGAATTCCTGCACAAATCCCAACCCAGAGCCCGATGGGCTGAAGGAAAACCACAATGTTAATGTTCAGGTGTTCCCATTCCAGGGTTTGGAGGCAGGGCCCCACGTCCATCGTGAACACAACTTCCACAGAATGCTCACGCTTGGAAACAAAATCAAACCTCCCCAGCTTTGGGCTAAAATACCCCCCCCAACTCCACAGCTGCCTGCTACAGCCTCCCAGAGAAACTTTGGGAGCAAACCAGTGCCTGGATCTTGCAGATGACACATGGAATTCGATGCTCAAGCACAAACACCTAGCCTGATTTCCCCATGTGCTTCCTAGACCCACCATGCAGCTCCCGAATTCCTGCTGTGGCAGAACCACAAACTCCTGGAAATACTCACAAATCCAGGCCGTTGGGGATGATGTAGGAGTCCCACCACTCAATCTCTGGGATCTCCCCCTCCTTCAGCTCCTTCTTAGGGGTGATCAGAGCTAACTTGGTGGAAGTGTGAATCCCAGTTTTCCTGGCAGCCTGGGAGATCTCTGCCTGCAGTTTTTCTAGTTGAGCCTGAGAATGAGAAAAAAAATGGAACAGAAAGGTCATTCCAAAACAGCAGAACCTCTGTGAAGAGCTGAACACAAATCACCTGCTGATTTATCCAGATTTTTAAACAATCTAAAGCAGACTGCAAGAGAAACCACATAGCACATGATCGCAAAGGGAAGCTCCCAAACCTGCCAGAACTCTGCTCTTACTCCTGAGCCTTTCAGGACCATGGAACCTTCCCAAAGGATTATCTCCCTCTAGGGACTGTATCCCTGAACTTTTTCTCTCCCTTCTCCCCAAGAACTTGGAGCATTTTAACAAAATTCCTTTAAATCTCCACTTCCAAGTTGATCACTCAGCCAGAGACAAATCTGTTCTCTTGGGAACTTTTAATGTTTTGTCAAAAAAAGGAGATTTTTCCTTTCAACAGGTGAAGACAATGCTGAGGAAACCCTTTACACATACAAATGCTAACTTGGGCGCACGCCATCCCAACAAAAATGGAGTTTTTAAGGAAAAGTTTCAGGTGATTTGACTGGAAAACTTCTGAATCAAAGCCCAGCCCAGGAGAGGAGATTGCTCTCCTACCCATGCTCCCATTAGCAGGACAAGACCTCTGATACCTTTGTTCGCAACCTCTGGGCAATTTTCTCAAATTTGCCTTTTTCATGGAACTTAAAGGTGCGTTTCTGCCGCTGGGCCGGGGTTATGGAGACCCGGGGGTCAAAGTACGTGTTGGACTCCATGTCTTCTGAGGGCTTTTCCTTCAGCTGCTGTTTGAACTGCTCTCTCTTCACTGCTCGGATGTTGGCCTTGAGCGTGGGCATGCGGTGGGTGAGCTCGATCTCCTTCCCGCTCGCATCCACCGTCCGGCCCTGCTCATCCAGGATCAGAGGCGTTGGCTTGGTCTGGTCCTTCAGCTCCACTTTCCTGGGGGCAGGACAACAGATATTACAAACAAATGTGCATACAGCACTAATCCAAAGGAACTCTAAGCTTATTTCCACAATTTCTGTATTTTTACAGCTCATCCGTACTGCCAGACTCCAGCCTTGTGTGCACAATTAGGGAATCCTGGCCAAGGGAGGAGGAAACTCCATTTCATCTCTTTTAATACAAAGTTTGTTCCTTCAGCAGCAGTTAAAGCCCTTGCTGGGAAACCAGCAGCCCTGGAGCAATCCTCGCCCAGCCCTGCCTGGCACCGCGGGCTCTGGGTACTCACGGCGGCGCGATGCCCATGGCGTGCAGGTTGGCCAGCCCCACCATGTTGGCGTTGCCAATGAGCCCAGGTTTCAGGGCCAGCTGAGCCTGGATGCGGGCCTGCAGCTCTGCAGCTTTCCTGGCTTTCTCGATGGCGTCGTTCATGAACGTAGCTGCCTGCGAGGGCTGGATTGTGTTGCCGATGGGGAGCCGTTCCGATTGGGACGAAGAAGAAATTTTGGGCTGTTGACAGAGAAGGGAGTTTTGTTTCCATGCCCATTCCAGCAGAGCCAGACCAACACATCACAGCTGAAACAGAGGCCAGGGCTGGGGTGGGGGGGGATTTTTGTGGCAGATACCTGTGGCGTGGGAGGACTGATGAAACTCAGCTGCTTTTTCCTCTCCTCAATCTGCCGGGTGGCTGCCTCCATCATCTGCTTGATCTGTGGCAAAACACACAGCGAGTTTGTCTTTGCCACTGGGATACAGCTCCTCTGTCTGGGACACAAGTTAGGATAAAGTCTACACTGTGTTGGGACACAGCCCAGCTAGACTGACCTGGAGCTTAGTCAGCATCCCCGGGCTCTCTGACGGCGGGCCTGGAATGACTTCAGGCTCATCCTCAACCTCCTCAAACCGTGGGATGCGCCGCTTCTTGACGCCAGAGGATTCCTTGGACACCTCAGAGTCATCACCAAACACATCCTAATGTAAAGAAAGAGCAGAAAGCGGTGGTTAGAACAGAGCATTCTCCTCCCAGGATTTGAGATGAGAAACCACCAGCATGTCTCAGCTCCGGCTCCATAACGCAGAATTCCAAGGCAGCACATGCAGGCTGAGCCAGCGCCGAGCCTGGGCCCTGGTCCCCACCAGAGAAACACTGATGACATCCATGCAAGAGCGTGAAGGACAGGAGACATGGCAGGGATGAGCCTGCCCGGCAGCACCACTGCCCCCTCGGGTGCTCAGAGGGCAGGACTGGCACTGACGAGATTTAAGGTCTCAGAGACATGGGAAGATAGAAAAAGGCTGCCCAGAGCTGATCTGACTGGGATGAAACCATTTCCACGTCTTCCACCAACTTGAGAGGGTCTGGTGAAGGAATCTGCACTGTCCTACCATGCAGTCCTTCCAAAATCAGAATGTGGCCCTGGACCTGGGGCGGGTTGGGACACCTGCAGCATTCCCTCACACTCCAGCCCAGACCACTCCAGCTCAGATCCAAGGCCAGAGCCACTCCAGAGAAGCACAGCTCAGAGAGCACATGGAGCAACAGTCCTGCTGATGGGCTTGCAGCAGCATCAGGTCACAGTACATGTTTCACAGAGCTCTGGTCAGGCCCAGCCCAGCAGCTGGACTGGATTCCATCGTTAGTGCCTGGTTTGTGTATGGACACCTGGATCTGTCCGCGTGGTTACTGTAGTGTGTGTGTCAAGGTGTTATTTGAAAAGAAAATATACACACCGGTTGGGAGCGTTAGTTGCAATCCCTTCTTCACTACAACGGTTCATATCCTACAAGGACACTTCCTCAGCCACACAGGTACTTCTTGGAAAACCTACAAGTTCAAGAGAAAGGACTTGCCCATAGTATAAAGTGTGGAAACTTTACGTCCAGTTCCTGACCTTCCCAAGCCATGACCTACCCCAGAGTGAACCGAGGAGCAACAAGTGGCACGGCAAGTGGCCCTGGGAGCCATCACTGCCCAGCTCTATGGGACCTGCACTGCCAGGACAAATTCCTCTGCACTGGGGCAGGGTCAGTCAGTCTGCAAGTGCTGCCATGACCTGACCACCTCAGAGACCGGTTTGTGTTCCTGCAGGGTCCAGACAGACCCAGAGCCTGATGGAGAAGTTCCAAGAAACGTGATTCCAGAGAGAAGAGTGAGGATTTGACAAGAGGAACGCCCCTCTCCATGCCAGGAGCCAAGAGAAGAAGGATCAGTTTCTGCTGTTGCTGCCTAGTCCAGCTTCTGGCTCAGCCAGGAGCCAGGAACACCAGCAGTGCTCAGGCCCTGTGGGTTCACAGGGAAAGGGTCCCCTGCTGCAGCCCCAGCCTGCTGCTGCTGCCATCACAGATCTCTCTGCCTCAGTGGGCTGTCAGCACACTCCTGCCACCACCAAGTGATGGTACTGCCAACGTCCCCAGCTCTGCTCTGCCCCTGACCAGGCCCAGGGCAGCAGCCAGACCTCCAGCCCTGCTCAACCCTCACATTCCCCCAGCCCTGGGGACCAGCCCGGCACCCACTGCCATGGAGCGAAGAAAACAAGTTCCTGGTGGAAAACAGGGAGTGGAGGTAGCTTGTCCCAACACTCCCAAAGAGATGCAGATCCTGAATGGAACTGTTTTGGCCCATCAAGGTTCAGTGCTGACTGCAAGGGTCAGGGAAACCCAGACTGCCATAAAATAGGAACCTCAGGAAGAGTGAAAGAACATCACTGTGAGTAGGAGCAGCATGGAGAGGGCCTGGCAGACTTGGCAAAGAGACGGGAAAATGCAATTCTACAGGAGGGTGAGAAAAGTCAAGAGAAGGAAGGAAGTGAAAACAGCTTTGGATGCACAAGCCTTCCACCATCCTAGGCAAGGGAGAAACACCAGAGCAACTGAATCCCAGCTGGAATCAATCCTGTGCTAGGACAGAAGCTGCCAAAAACCACCTATTGTTGATTCTGCATGGAGAAAGGGAATGAAAACCCACCAGATCATCCAGCACAGAGCCCCATGCACTGCGCCAGGACACAGGGAGCGATGGGGAGGCACTGGGAGCAGCTCTCCCAGGCTTCAAATGAAAACACAAGGAGCACTGAGGAGAAGGGAGATGGATCCCCAGGGATTCGCTCCACCAGCCTAACAGAAAACCAAAGCCAGGCTTCCACCTTGGCTTTGGGAAAGAGAACTGCAAGGTAAAGGCTCCCACACTTCATCATGGAGAGGAGTCATTTCTCTTGAACGTTCCGAGCTGTACCTCTCTGGAAGAGGAGAGTGTGCCAGAGCACCAGTGCTGCCTCCAGGCCACCCAACCACAGGAAAAAGCAATCAGTAATCAATAATCACCTTTAGCTCCCGCTTCCGGTTACGGTCGCTGTTGGATTTGGAGTGCCGGGAGCTTCGTCCTTCCTCCACTGCCTCAAACAGCTTGTCTACAAATCGCAGCGTGGAGTCATCCAGGAAGGGCTTAAGGTGGTCTGGAAAAGAGGAAAATCTATCAGTGCAGAATTCTGAGCTTGAGGCCAACAGGAGGATGGAGAATCCACAAATTCTTTGGAAGATGTAAACCACTTAAATTTGAGAGCGATTCAACTCCACAAACACAGGAAGGCCTTTGAGGTTCTGGAAGCCCCTGGGATCTATGGATCGTTTTGTCAGGAGGTTTAAACTAAGGAATTAAGGGAGTCTGGGTCTCATGCAGAAGCAAAGTACGGCTGTAACAGCCAAAAAAAGCACCCCAGCTAAATTACCACTTCTAGTTCCCTGAATAAGGAATCAGTTTTTACTTATCAGACTTTGTCATGTATTCCAAGGCTTCCCACTGCATCTGGTCTGACGGCTTTGCCTGTACTCACCTCATGGAGGCCGAGAGAATCGCCCTGTGCCCCTGCCCCCCCCACCCTGGGGAGGTGTGGGCAGTTTCACAAACCCATCTCTGGACATACCGGCCGCTTTCTTCTTGTCCATGCCCTTCCCGACGCAGTTGAGCGCGGCCGTGACCACGGTGGGCTCCGAGAAGCCCAGCACGCGCTTCACCGTCTTCTCGATCCATGGCTTCAGCTCATCCAGCTCCCGCTTGGACAGCGCCATCCCCGCCGGGCTGAGCGGAGCCGCTGCCTCGCAGCTGCAGGAGACACAGGACATGGAACAGGACTGCTCCCTCAGGATCAGCCGGGAAACGCTCTTGGAGAGGATTTGTGCTCCCTTAAATGAGCTAAATCCCACGTGGAGGAAGGTCCTGACCCCACAAGGGGCTCTGGACCTGCTACGTTCCCTCAGTGGATCCCAGAGAGGTGCACGCAGTACTCCTGCTTCCCAAAGCAGAGCAGGAACGGCTGCTCCCAGGACAGCCCCTCCCTGAGCTCCCCAGCTCCCTCCGTGCTGCCCAGTGACAAAGGCCTCTGAGCCCCCCAGATCCCTCCCTGGGATTACTCCATAGTTTGAGAGAACAGGTGCACTGCGAGTGGAACATGTGGGACACAAGAACCCCCCACTCCCACTGACCCCATGTCAGGGGCACAGACAAATCTGAGCCCTTTCCCTAACGTGCAGCCCCAAAACTGGGCTGTTTCCTGGCAGTCAGAGCCCCTCACATCCTGGGCTGTGGCTGCAGCTGCTTTTAACTGGCTCCAGGCCCTAATCGGATCTGGGAACCGCAGGCAAAATCTCCTTAGGGACGAGCTCAACCACGATGCTCCCCCTCACAGGAGCCCTGCAGGGCCACGGAACCAGTGTGGGGCTGTGAGAACGGACACCTGGCACGGCTGTCCTTCCTGGAACCAGGATCCCGGGGTTCAGTTATCCTTCCTGGACCCGGGAATGGGGCCCCGGGCTCAGTCCTAACACAGAGCCCCTGATTTCAGGTCTGTGGGCAGCTCCAGGAAGTGACTGCTACTACCTGTAGGGCCTGGGCTCCCTCCAGAGCCTGGAAACCTCCGCAGGTTCTACTTTTCCTGGCAGCTTCCTTAGAGACAGGTCCAAATAGAGCCCAAACCCGGATCCCGGCGTTTCCCCCACGAGTTCTGACCCTTAGCAGAGGCTAACACAAGCAGAACTAACGAATTACGGCCCAGATGCATCAACAGCTCTGAGCATGTCCATAATAAATCACAGAACTCGGGTAATCGGGGCCGGTTCAGCCTCCACCCAACCTGAGCTACAGCAAGAGCTGCAAGGGAAGCAGCAGCTTTACGGGTGCTCGCCTGTAACACCAGGAGAGCAGGGCCACCGTGAGAGCAGCTCCAGCAGCCGCAGCGCTCCGAGCGCCCGGGGGACACAAGCCCGGTAACCCGCACCGGGATCAATGAAAGTGCACCCGAGCACCGCCCGACCGCGCCGGGTTCCGCCGCCTTCTTCGAACAAGGACGGACGGAGCTCGGTCCCACGGGAGAAACGGGGGTCCCGCCGCACCCGGTCCCGCGCACCCCAGCGGCCCCGCAGGGCCCGGCCCCCTCAGCGCAGGCGCGCCGGGCGAGCGGGTCCGCGCGGGCCGGGCCCGGGGCTGCCTCCACCAGTGCCGCCCTCCCTCTCGGCAGCCTGCCCGCTTTCCCCGTCGCCTCCACGCCCTCCCGGGCGGCCCCACTCTCCTCACCGGCCCCGTTCCCTCACGCCGCTCCCAGTCCCGGCCCGGCGGCCCCTGACGGTGACGGCGCGTCGGGGCGGAAGCGGAAATGGGCGCCCGGCGCGTGCGCGGGGAGGCGCGCGGGGGAAGCCGGGAAGAAGAGAGCCGAGCGCGCGCCAGGCCCCGCCCCGGGCCCGCCCACTGGTCCCGCCCCTTCCCGCGCGCCCTCATTAACTAAACTCAATTAACGGGTATCAGAGCGAGAGTGTCTTTATTGGGGCCGGCCCCCTCAGCAGCCCAGCCACGGGTCCTGGCGGCTGCTCCGCGCCAGGAAGGCGATCCTGCGCGCCATCTCGGCGCTGTACACCCGCCGGCACGCCTCGAACGCGCGGCGCCGCCGCGCCCGGCACGGCTTCTCGTAGTACCGGGAGCGCCGCACGGCCTCGGTCACGCCGTCCTGCACCAGGATCCTGCGGGAAGGGAGAGAGCGGTGACAGCGGCAGGAAGGGTTCTGAGATGAGCAAAGAGGGAGGAACAATCACCCCCCGCTGCAAACCCGGGGCACAGCTCGGTCCTCACGGGGACCCTCAGCTCGTTCTCCTCGCCGTCCACCCGTGAGGAGAGTGAGGAGGGGAAGGAATACCCCCCAAGCTACGTTTAAAGCGGGACCAGCGAAGGTGTGTGCTGGGCACGCTCATAAGGGATGGCACAGTCCCCTCCTCCACTTTCCACGGAACAGCGCTGCCCTCGCCTGGTTTTGTAAAGCTCAACTATTCCTTTATTTCGCTCTACTTATATCCGCAACCGAGGGGGCGGCGGGACGTGGAGCTAATGAGAAAACCTCTCATTAGCCCCTGCCGTCACCTGCTCAAGAAATTCCGGCTCTGAACCCAGTACGGGAAGGAACTGGGGTCCCTCCGGGCCCAAACTCCTCCCGGCCCCGACTGCCGGCCGGGCTGTGGAGCCCTGGCCCTGCGGTTCCCCCCGATCCTCACCTGTTCAGGACGCCGTACGCCGCCTCCACGTTTCCGTTCTGCACCATCACCGTGCGGCCCACGAAGCGCAGGTGGTTCGCCATGAGCGCGCTGCTGCGGGACGGGGCAGCTGGGACCGGGCGGCCCCGGGGTTCGGAGGAGCCAATCTCTCCTGCCCGCGCCCCGGGACACGGCAGGGAACGCCGGGTACAGAGAGGGCCCGGTCCTTCCCGCAGAGCCCAAGGGAACAGGGCAGGGACCCCCCAGCCTCACGAACGGTCTTGGCGGGGCTCCGCGCCTCTCCCCCCCACCCCGGCTGGCCTCGGTCAGGCCGATCCCGGTACCGCTCCTCTCCCCAACTGACCCGGTGATGCCGCAGCCGCTCCGTGCCCCGACCGGAAGTGGCTGCGGCGGAACTTCTGTTGGGTGGGACTTCCGGTGGCCCAGGCACTTCCGGCGCGGCAGCGTCGGGGCGACGGGACCGTGGGGACGCGCGTGGGGCCCGTGTGGAGTCTCTGTGGTCCCGGGGCTCCCCCTCCCTCCCTCCCTCCCGCCCGCAGCTGGGACTGAAGGCACCGTGGGCACTCGGGGTCTCACAGCGGAGAGGACGAAGGGGCACCAAGGCCCGGGGGCGTCTCTGAGCCCCCTGGGGACCGGACTCCCCCAGGGACAGACAGGAACCCTCCCTCCGCCCTCCTAAGGGACAAAGGACACGACACCGGCTGGCCCCGGCCGCTCCCGCGGCGTTTATTGCTTCCAGCAGGGCCGACTGTGGGACACCCCCCATTCGGGGGATCCTCAGCCACCTACACCGCTCTGGTGGGGCCACACTCACCCGCAAGCACCCCACGCCACGGGGAAGGCACAAGCCCGGGAAGGCCCAGCTCCCCCCGGGCCCCGCGGGGAGGGGGCTCCGCTCTGGCCAAGGCACGCGGCCGCCCCGGGGTTGGGGCTTCTGGGGGGCTTCGGGCCCCCCCGGTCAGTCCCGCCCGCCCGCGGGTCTGCACTGACCGTCGGTAAAAAAACAATCAAAAGGCAAAACCAAGAAATACAGACGAGATCTCCCCCCCCGTGCCGGGGGGGGTGTCACACATCCGGCGCCGGGGGGGACTCGGGGGTCCCGGCCTGGCACTGCGGGGACCCCCGCTGCTGGACGGTCCCCGCGGGGCTGGCGAGGGGCAGGTCCCCCGGGAGCTCCTCGGGCAGGCGGCGGCACCGGGGAGCCCCGGGGGGACCGGCGGGGGGGCGGCGGCGCGGGGGAGCCGTGGTGGGGGCTGGGTCCAGCGTGGCTTTGGGGGCGACGTGGGGGAACCAGAGCCGCAGCATCGCCTCCACCTGCAGCAGCGTCCCCAGGTACCGGGCACTGCGGGGAGAGAGCTCCTGTCACCCTCTGCGGAGGGGGGCACCCGCGGGGGTGGCCCTGTGCCCGCCCCCCGGGGACGCCTGGGGACACGCACCCCATTTCTGGCTTCTGCAGGACCCCGATGATCCGCTGGAGCCGGTCCATGGCCACGCTCTGCTGGAAGCTGCTCAGCCCTGGGGAGTTTGGAAATGGTGTGAATTCTCCACAGGAAAGAGGTGCCGAGGGGGCACAGAGGGTGTGGGGGGCACCCACCTCTGTCGTAGCGGCCCCGCCGCAGCCCCTCCAGCAGCTCCGCCAGCGGCCGGATGAAGCCCCGGAGCTCCCGGCACTGCGGGGAAGGGCAGGAGGAGGTGACTGGGCTGCACCCAGACTGGGGAGAGGGTGTTGTGCACCCCCTCACAACCCTCTTATCCCCCCTCAAACCCCGCTCACCACCCCCTCAGCCCCCGAATCCTGCTCATCCCCACCCACACGTTTCAGGTGGGGAAACTGAGGCAGATCCAGGTTTTTTTAGAGGACTCAGCCCTCCCCCACCTCCCATCTTTGGGGGTGCCCCATTTCATTTTCTTCCAAAAACTCACCTTTTGAGCAAAGAGGCGATCGCCATCGCTGGGAGGGACATTCCCCCCTTCCCCTTTCCGCGAGCGCTTCCCCCCACGGGGAGATGGCGGCGATTCGGGGGGTGCTCGCTCCAGCCCCCCCGGGCGCTTGCGGCTGCGCTCAGGTTTGGGGGGACTCCGGGGGGAGCTGCCAGCCTCGGCCTCGCTGTCAGAGGCAGGGGAGCCGCAGGAACAGGCGCGGGCAGGGGGCTCCATGGCGGGGGTGGCCCCCCCAGGGGAGCCTCTCGCTGGGTTCAGCTCCAGCAGGGTCACCCGGCCGAGGCGGTCTGGAGGAGGGAGAGAAACACGGGGGAAAAAAAGGGGGATATCGGACAAAAATGGAAGACAAGGAACTACCTTGTTCTCCCATGAGGGTGTCACCCCCACACCCCCAGTGCCACTTGCCATGCCCCGGGGGGGCAGGTTTGGCACCTCCTTAGACAGGGTGGGGGGTGCAGGGACCCACCTGGCACCGGGACCCTTCACCCAGGACCATGCCCAGTGCCAGGACACGCCGAGCCCCGGCCACAGGACACCCCCTTCTCCCCCCGCCCTGGGACACCCCGGCCCCCCCAGCTCCCTTCACTCCATCACTTGCCGCCTTCTCCCCAGAGCTGTGATCCCCCTGCAGGAGCCCCCTAATGGGGACCTTCCCCCCAAACTGGGACCTCCAGGACCGCGACCAGGAGCCCCCACCCCGGTCACCGGCACCACCCCCGGCCCCGGTCACCCCGGATCCCACCTCCTCCCGGCTGCACCTGCGGTGGTGCCGGTGTCCCGGTCGCAGCGCTGGTGCCCCGTAGCCGGTGTCGCTGTTCCCGTCCCTGACCCAGTGCCGGTATCACTGCTCCAGTATCACCGTCCCCGTTCCTGTCCCGGTATCAGTGTCCCGATACCGTTGCTGGTATCGCTGTCCCTGTCTCCCGTGCCGCTGTCAGTGTCCCTGAGCAGGTAGCGCTGTCGCCGTGCCAGTGTCGCCGTGCCGCGGTCTCCAGCCCCGGTGCGGTGCCGGCCCCGCTGTTCCGGTGTCCCGGCGTCTCTGGGCCGGGGCCGGTGCCGGTGCTGGTCCCGCCCCGCCCGCGGCGGCCCCACGCGGACACGTGTGCGGCCGCACGTGCCTCGGCCCGGGCCCCGCCCGCCGCGCTCCTATTGGCCGTTGTGCCCCGGGCGGCCCCGCCCCTTCTCCACGAGGCCCAGGGTGATGCCCAGAGCCCCCAAGACCCCACCCCACGACCCTCCACAAGGCCCAGGACCCACCCTCAAGCCCCCAAATCCTCAGAGCCCCCCAGAGCCCCACAAACCCCAGTCCTATAAACCACTTACCCCACAAGCCTAGAGGTCGCAGCCCCAGAACCCCCGAAAGCCCACAGTCCCATCGTCACCCTCCCCACACCCCGACACCCTGGGCATGGCCCCTCCAGCCCTCCCCGTCCCCCCGGGGGGGCCCGTCCCCCTGGGTGGGTATTTAGGGCCGGGCCGGTGGCACCCGGCTCCCCTTGCCCCCCGCCATGCTGAGCGTGCTGCTGCTGCTGGGGGGCCTGGCCCCTGCCCTGCCCGCTGGTGAGTCCCCCCGTGGCGCCCCTGGCAGATCCCGCTCTGGGGTGCAGCCCCAGCCCCCCTCAGGTGCCCCCATGTCGGGCCAGGGGGGCTCAGCTGACCCCCCACCCTAATGCCTCCACTCTCGCCAGCAGGTCCCCACTGGACGTACGAGGGTGAGTCAGGCCCCATCCAGGGAGCCCCCGTTTACCCCCACCCCCGAACCCACCCCCACACCCCCTGAGCTGAGGGGCTCACATGGGTCCCAGGAGGTAGAGGAAGATGGGGGACAGCTCCCACCTTGATCCTGGACATCTGGGTCCCCCAAAAGGGAAGGAGATGGGTGGGTGACAGCCCCCCGTTGCTCCCCGTTAGACACCCGGGTCCCCCCAAATGGGCACCCACCTGGGTCCCCTGAGACAGGGGGGGTGAATGAGTGAAGCCCCCCATTTTCCCCCTCCGGCCCCCCCTTGCACCCCTCGCTCCAATGGTCCCTTTGTGCTCCTTTACATAAGGCTCCTGCTGCCAAATCCAATTAGGATCCGGCCTTGGCCAAATCCCGCTAAGCCCCATCCTGCCGGGCCCAGGGGACCCATGGGTGCCCCCCCGGCCCCGCGGGCTCGGCTTTGTCCCCGCTCCCCCGGCCGGAAAAAATGTCCCCAGCAGATTAACGAGGGCCTTGGGAATGTCACCCATGTCCCGGTTCGGAGGGCACCGCGGGCGTTTGGGTCACGGGGCCCTGCTGGGTGAAGCAGCAGTGGGGGTGAGGTGGGGGTTCCGCCTGGACTCTGGTGCCCCCCAGGTCCCCACGGGCAGCAGCACTGGCACGAGGGACACCCGGAGTGCGGGGGCCGGGCGCAGTCCCCCATCGACATCGGCACGGCGCGGGCACAGCCGGACCTGTCCCTGCCGCCGCTGCAGCTCGAGGGCTACGAGCACCCCGAGAGCCCCTGGCTGACCCTCGCCAACAACGGCCACACCGGTGAGCGCCGGGGCAGAACCGGGGGGAGAACAGGGGAGTCCCCGGTGTCCCAGCGCTGCTCACCGCCTGTCCCACAGCCGTGCTGGCACTGCCACCGTCCCTGCGGCTGCGGGGGCTGCCCCACACCTTCACCGCCGTACAGCTCCACTTCCACTGGGGCCGGCCGGGCCACGCCGCCGGCGCTGAGCACCTGCTGGACGGGCACCGCGCCCCCGCCGAGGTACCGGGGGACACCGGGGGAACAGCGCCAAAAATGGGTCTGGGGGCGGGAAATGGATGAGGAATGAGGTGAGGAACAGGTCTGGGGTCAGGAAATGGCATGGGAATTGTGTGGGAAATGGTTGTGGGAAGGGGTGTCAGCGTGGGAAACAGCGTGGGAAACAGCATGGGAACAGTGTGGAAAATGCATTTGCAAGAATTTGCTGCAAGGAATGGAAGAGGGGTCCTGGTGAGGGAAATGAGTCCAGGGATGTGAAACGAGCGTAGGCAGGGGATGGGGTACGGAAGAGGAAAAGGGTGGGAAGCAGGAGTGGCAGCAGGTCTGGGCACTGCAGGAGGTGCTGGGCTGGGCGCGGGCAGCCGAGAGGGGTGGGAGCTGGGACAGGGGCTGGGGTGGCCGGGCTGGGGGCTCAGGGGGTCCCTGCTGTGCGCAGATGCACGTGGTGCACTTCGACGGCGAGCGTTTCTCGGACGCCAGCGCGGCGCAGCAGCAGCCCGGTGGGCTGGCTGTGCTCGGCGTCCTCCTGGAGGTATGGACCCCACACTCACACCCCCACCACCCACCCGCGCTTCCCAGCCCCTCACTGACCCCCCTCACTGCCCCAGGTGGGAGATGACCCCCACCCTGCCTATGACAACATCCTGAGGCATCTCGGCAGCATCCACTACTCAGGTGAGGAGAGGGAGGAGGAAACCCCAAATCCCCCTCCCAGCACCCCCAACTGCTCGCCCCCACAGGGCAGACGGTGGCCATCCCCAGCTTCAGCATCCGGGAGCTGCTGCCTGCGCACCTGGACCGCTACTACCGCTACAACGGGTCCCTGACCACCCCGCCCTGCTTCCAGAGCGTCCTCTGGACCCTCTTCCCACAGCCCGTCCGCATCAGCCGGGCCCAGGTAGGACCCGCTCTGGGGGGAGACCCGGGTTTGGAGAGCACACCCAAGGGTTCCCCCCTTCCCCTACAGCTGGAGCAGCTCCAGGGAAGCCTTTATTCCACGGAGGAGGCTGAGCCGGATGAGCCCCAGCTGCTGGTGGACAATTTCCGGGCCCCACAGGAGCTGAACCAGCGCCTGGTGCTCTCGTCCTTTCCCAGGGGTGAGCAGGGGGTGGGAAGGGCCCCTGCACCCCTCCCATGGCTCCTGGAGCCCTGGCTGGGCACAAGGAGCTGGGCCTGACCCCGGCCTTTCCTTCGCAGAGCCAGAGGGATATTCCACAGGTAGAGCCAGGCCGGGAGGCTGGGCTGGGCTGGGGGGTCACCCCTGGACCCCCCTGAGCCCCCCCAGAAGGCTGGGCTGGGCTGGGGGGTCACCCCTGGACCCCCCTGACCCTCCGGGCTCACACAGGTGAGGTCATCGCCATCATCTTTGGCGCTGTCGCCGGCTGCGTCGGCCTGTTCCTCGCCGTCCACTTTGGGGCCAAGCAGATGCGGTGAGACCTCCCTCCCCACCCCCTCCAAGGGACCCCAAGTCCATGGAGAGACCCCCCCTCACTCCAGTTTCTGCCTCAGCAGCGCGAGGCGGGCACAGGCACAGGACGTCGTGTTCAAGGCTTCCTCCCGCCGCTCCCCCATGGACACTGGACACCCCCGCTGAGCCCAGGCTGGGCTGGGAGGCGTCCACACCGCCCCCCTGCCCAGAACCCTACTGCAAATAAAGCACTTTCCCCCTCCTGGTGGCTCTTTGTGGGGAGGGAACCTTTGTGGGGAGCCTTTGAGGGGCTTTGGGGCTGGATCCCATCACCCCAAGAAACCAGGAACCCCCGAGTGCCTCCCAGGGCTGGAGCAGAGCACAGTGGGGGGAGCGACCCCTCTCCCCCCTGCCCTTCTCGCCAGCAGCCACAGTGTCTTGTGCTCTTGTAACAGTTTTGCTCTTAATCAAATAAATAATTTACCCTCACTGCACCTCCAACCCCCACGGGAGCTGAACAGGGGTGAGAAAGGCAGAGCATCCCACACTCGCCACTGGCCCCTCAGCCCGGCCACCAGCGCCCCCTGCCGGCCCGGAGGACCCCGCCATGGGGGGGTAGGACCAGTCCTGGGCTGGGGACACTCGGGACAGGGGACATTCGGGACAGGGACACTGGGGACAGCGGCTGCACTGCGGGACACCTGACACAGTCTGTGCCCAGCATCACCTGTCCCCAGGATCCTCTTCTCTTCTCTTCTCTTCTCTTCTCTTCTCTTCTCTTCTCTTCTCTTCTCTTCTCTTCTCTTCTCTTCTCTTCTCTTCTCTTCTCTTCTCTTCTCTTCTCTTTTCTCTTCTCTCTCCTTTTTCAAGGAATTCCTCTTTAATCCGGCATTTTTTTCTCTGTTCTAAGCCCCCCACATCTCCCATTCTGATTCTGTCCTCCACTCCCCCGCTGCTGCTGTTTACAGAGGAGCTGGGCAGAGCAGGAAAACTTTATTTAGTCTAAAAAATTCTATCAGCCAGAAGAACAGCCTGGACGGCTCCAAAGCCGCTCCCTCCAGATTCCCATGGGATGGGCAGCTCATTCCACCTCCCGCAGGGAGTGCTGGGCACTGGTGCCATGAGGGCTTGGGTTTTTCATCCACCTTCACTTCTCCTGCAAGGAAAACTCCAAACAATGTCCTTTTCAGCCTCTTCCGCAGGAATCCTGTGAATGCCATCTCCTGGGCACGAGGCATTGTTCAGAGAAGAACCTGAATTACCGACTGCGTTGTGTAAATTTCCCCTCGTTTCTCTTCCGCCTATTAAAGCTGGGAAATGACACAACGCATCTGAGCACTGCTGACTTCACTGCACCTTCCTCCTCGGACTGAGCCCCCGACACGCCAGGCTCTGGATGCCCAGAGCATCCCTGGGATGCAGCCCCCTCAGCATGGCGAGAACCAGCAGCTTCCTTCTTCCTTCCCTTTTTCTCCTTTTTCTTCCTTTTTTCCTCTGTTTTGGTTCACGTGTTGAGTTTTCCCTCAGGAAAGCTATCCCTCCCTTGCTGATCTATTGTTGAGGCAGATTTTACTGTTGAATTTTGGCAAAAAACCCCTTTAATAATTAAAAAATAAAGACATAAAAGTAGAAAGAGCAAAATAGGAATTCGGGGAATAGGAAACAAAGTTTTGGGAAAAGCCCTTGGTCTGCCTCCTTTCTGTGGCTGCAACGGGTTTGCTCTGTATTGCCAGATGTGAAGAATCAGTAAGAAAAAAGGTAAAAAAAGCAACAAAAAAACCCCAAACAAAAAACAAACAAACAAACAAAAACAAAACCAAACCAACCAACCAACCAACCAAACAAACAAACAAAAACCAAAAAACCAAAAAACAACAACAACAAAAAAAAAACCAGAACAAAAATAGAGAGGTTTCCTTTTCCATCCAGAAATACAATTCGAGATCTGCACCTGGGATGCAGGATGCTGCTGGGATGTTCCAGCTGGTCACAGCCAGGGAAGGGCAGCTGTTTTCCTCTTTTACCACCTAATGCCACATTTTATCCAGGTCCCTTAGTGGATTCTCCAAGTCTACCCAATTTTTGCAAGTCTTACTCCATCACAATCAGTTCTGAAGAGTCATTCCCAGCCCTGAGCCAGCGAATCCCACTGAATTCCGACTCCCAGTTCCCTTGCCAAGGGTTTGTCCATTCAACCCCATCCTCTCATCTGATAAGCCATAACCATCCTCAGGGGCCTTCCTCGCCCCTTCCCTCCCCATTCCTTTTATCTCGAGATATTTTAACCCTTCCGTGCTCTCTCAGAGCCTCCTGGCTGAGCCAGTGGCTCCAGCCCTGCTGGGATTCTTCACAACAAGTTCAGATTTCTGCTTGGGCTGGGATTTTTGAGTTTCAATGTTATTTTTGTGGAGGAGGGAGAGGAGGACCACGTGGAGAAGAGGATTTGAAGAGATTCACTTCCTGCTCAGCATTCCTGGGCACTTAACCCTTTGCCTAACATCTCCCTACAGATGGGGGAAGCTCCTTCAGCAAAGCACAGAGAACCCCAGGGAGGCTGGGAATTTCCTTTGGGATGCGCTGGAAAAATTCTTAAGTCCACTCTTGATAGGAAAAAAAAGTCTGCTTTGGGGAGATGTTGGTTTAAGGTTGATTAGAATCCTTAAAATCTACAGAAATCTTCAGTTTAAAGTCAACAGGAGATGAGCTTTGAGGCCACTGCCAACCCCTTCCACGATTCCATGGCCCTGCACCCCAAAACAGAGCTCCTCCCGTACTATGTAAGGTTTTCTAACCTCCACGTTCAAGACTCACCAAAACACTGATTTTACACTACCTGATTCACCTCTGTCTCCTTTGCTCCCTCTTTTCCTTCCCCCTCCAGTCATCCGTTCCCACCTGGATGATGCCAGCTCCCCACAGGAGCTCCACTATCGCCTTCTCCCCAGGATGTTTCTACCCACTATAAAATAAAATAAATGCATGACCACTCATGTTTCTTCCTCTTGATGAAGAAACTGAGGCACGTGAAGGGGAAACGAAATGAAGACAAAAAAATCCCCCAAGATTTTACGGGAAGTCGGAACTGACTCTGGCTCCCAGTCAGCATCTCTGCCTTCTCTCCCAGAAGAATTTGCTATTTATAGCTCTGCTTTGCTCTGTTAGAACATAATCAAAACCATCCTCCCTCCACATGAGAACTCATCCAGCGGCATTAACCCTCCCCGGGGAACACTTCCTAAGATTTGCGATTCAGCCGTCCGAAACGCCTCTGCAGCGGGAACCTCTGGCAGCGGCGGGGCGGGCGGCGCTCGGTGCTCGGTGCAGGCGGCGCTCGGTGCTCGGTGCAGGCTCAGGCTGAGGCTCAGCCCGGGCTCTCCTCCCGCTGCTCAGGAGCCTGCTCGGCCCAACGCCCCCGAGTCATTTCCTGCCCCGCGGAGACTTCTCGGGAAGGTCCCGCGGAGCAGGAGCGGAGCGCTCTGGCAGCCGACACCCAACGGAGGACGATGAACTTCTGCATCGCGGTGCTCCTGGTCCTTCACTCCTTGCCCGGTAAATACATTCCCCGGGCTCTCCAGGGTTTTCTAAGGGCAATTTGATTTTACCTTGCTGCTCTGATTATTCCCACACTCCTGGGATGTCGTGGGGCAGTTGGGGTGGTCTGGAGACTGAAAGATTTTGGGGGGATTTTCTTGGAGAAAGCGGGCTGCAGGGAAAAAACCATCGGGAATACACGATGTAAATTACTGAAAGTTCCATAAAGCCTGTGCTTAGAGAACAGTGGGATAGTGAATGTTTCCCGCATTGTGCTCAAATAATTTGCAAATTCCAGCTGGGAGCTATTAGGAGACACAGAGAAAAAAACTCAACAGGATTTCCTGAGAGCTGAGTGGGCAGTTTGAGATGGGGAAGAGTGGAATCAGGATATTGAGGGAGGAAAACCCCAACCAGCTGCTTGGGGATGAGCGTGACATTGCCCCATCTCTGGGAAGGTGGGATACACAGCAGCACTGGCTGAAGGGACTGGAAACTGCAGCTCTGCCATGCCGAGAGCCTCCCTCTTCCTCTTCCTCTTTCTTCTCCTTACCTTCACTGAAGGAACGGATCCAAACACAAAACATCAGGGCAGGGGATTCCCAGCTGGAAGCTCTTTTCAAGATACGGTTGCCCTGTTATTCTTAGTGTGACTTTCTGGGAAAGCTCCGTGCACAGGATAATGAGCTCCAGAGCCAGAGCTCAGTGCTGCTGGAGCATTGTCAAAGGATGAGCATGGGAAGGAGCTGGGGGTGGGGGGCAGGTCCCAATTTCAGCCCAAATTTCCCCAAAAGCTCTGGATGGGTGTGGCACAGGTTGAGGCGTTTGACACCGTGAGGCTGTGCTGGGTCCCTCCTGCAGAGCCCCAGTCCCACCCTGCCTCTTCAGCCTCAGTCGTGTTTTCAGAGAATTCCCTAAGGAGAGTTTTGGGAGCTGGGCTCTTCCCCAGGCTTTGCCAGTACTGAGAAAGTCCGGGTTATGAGAGGAAGAAGTGGCAGGGTTTGGAGAGGGACCCGGAGCTACAGCAGGCCCTGGGCACGACTGACAGCATCATTCCAGCTATTAATGGTGTCACTTAAAATGAAAATATTATGATTATCTTATTTATGACTACAAATATCAAACTACAAAAATATCTTATTATTCCATATCTTCCATTCTCATGAGTATCTTAGTGTATGAACCTGTGACTATTAGAACATTAATATTTCCAATTAATTTGCTTTAAAAAGTCCTCCCAAAATACAAGAACTTCATGTTTGGAATAGGGAATGAGCCACTGGCTCCAACTGTGAAAATGTCACACGGGTCAGAATTTATTTATAGCAGCTCAGCCCTAAGGAAACATGAGAGTCCCTTCTGAGTCCTTGGCAGCTGCACAGCCAAAGGCACTGGAGCAGCGGGATCCTGGATATCATCCCAGGGGAGATCCAGCCTGGCTCTGAGGCTCTGTCCCCACCTCTCACTTCTGCCACATCCACACCCAAAAACAGAGAACAACCCCAGCTCTGGTCTGACCTCCCACACCTTTAGCTGGGATCTAGTTATGGATCAGTTGCAAATCCAGCAGTCCCAGAGGAAACGGGTTTAGCCCAAAGCACCAATAAATCAGTGGAACTTCACATGACCCCATGTTGTTCCTCTGCTTTCAGGGATGGTGGAGCTCAAAGATGACTTGGAGGACATTGGACAGGATTTATACGACTACGTGGTTCATTTAAGTGAGAAACGCCTTTTTTAAAGAATTTTTACCGTTTTCCATAAGCCCCAGGAGCGAGTTGGGATAACTTGGTCTGGGAAGGGATTTATCTGAGTTGTCCAGATTAATTTGAGCTACACTGGCTGCTCAGAGGGAAAAGCTGGGATCACAAGGCAGGACATGGGGGAGGGACTCCTCTCACCCCATGCTGGACACATGCCCCCAGTCCCCGTAGTGCCACCTCACCTGGAGCTGTTTCCATTCCAGGCAATTACTATTATTCCACAGAAGATTATTACTATGACAACATCACGGCAACCCCTGCCACATACATGTACGAGTTGGATTCATATGAGGTGAGTTGGGTTTCTCTTGGTATTCCCCTAAAAAACAGGTTTTCCTTACCCAAATCTTTGCCACAAGGAAAAATAAATGGATTAAAACTGCTGATTTTTAGACTACAGCACAATACAAGTGAGTTTGAGTAGCGTGTCCATGAACAGCAATCACTGAATAGTTTGAGTTGGGATTTCTTTTTCCAGTTTGCACAGAAACAGTGGGAAATCCCTTGTTTTCCCAATTAAATACTATCAAAGTCATCCCAAAGAGGAATCTCTCTGCATAGGAGTTAATCCTATGCTGTGACATACCAGGTTATTTCTTTTTCTCCACATCCAGACAAGCACCTTTGGAGACATGGATTGGGAGAAGTTGTTTTCAGAAGAGAATGTCACCACCAAGATTTCTGGATTACCAGATACAAATGCTCCAGGGGATTCCAGGGATGCTAAGGACACTCAGGTGGGTGCTTGTCAGCTCAGGAGCTCTGCTGTAGGCTTTTAGCACAGTAAAACATGGGGCTTTCTGACTGTTTTATTTTCCTTGACTCACCAGGATTTCCAGGAGTCATTTGGATCGTCCCTGCAGGGGCACTTCACCCTCATCATCCTCCCCAGCTTCCTGGGTCTCCTGCTATGACCCCCAGACTCCTCCTCCAAAAGTACTCTGGGATTTCAACACTCAAAAGTGTGTCCTTTAACCCAGGGAAACCAATTCTTTCTGAAGCAGCAACTTTCCAAAACAATGGAAAGATAACAAACCCTTCCAGGCATCCAGCTGCGGTGCCAGGGAACTCATCAGCAGCTCTGATCAACACTGATGGCCGGGAGAGGCTCTCCAGGGCATTTTCCCAATGACCTGTTGGCATTTGGTGGGACCTTCATGGGTCTGAGCAACCAGGCATCTCCTGCTGCTCATCCACCCAAATACCCTGGAATGGTTTGGGTTGGGATGAACCTCACAGCCCGTTTCACCCTCCTGCCCAGGTTCCTCCAAAGCTCCATAGCACCTGGCCAACCTTTTCCCACAGCTGGAGCTCTCCAGCATCCCAGGAAAACACCAACCCCCATCCCGCCACACTCTGGAACCTGCTCACCTTTTTCCCTTGTTCCAGCCACAGTGGCTGGGATGGTGATCAGGACGCTGTCATGTTGACAATGACACGCTCTCCACAAGGTGCTGTCTCTGCTCTGGAGCTGCTGAGACTTTGTGTCTGAAGGTTTTGGTGGAGGGATGGTGCTGCCCCATGGCGCGAGCACGGAGAGTTCTGCAGCCTTCAGTCCTTTCCTGTTTCCTTGGATTCTCCTGTAAATAAAAACCTCTGCCAATAAAATCCCCAACACACGGTCTCTCGTGGTAAATAATATGCAACCACCACCAGAACTGGAATAACAAACATAAACAATGCATGCAGTGCTTGTCCCATCAGAAGGATCTTCTCGAGCCTCTAAGCTTAGCCTGGAGCTTCCAACTTTGTTTCTTCTGCTCTTCACACTGTGTATTTTACAGAAACATCCACAATATCTGGGTGTGATAAGCTGGACCAGAAAACCTTCCCCAACCCCTCCAGAGAGAGCAAACTGTTGCAGAAATGAGTGGTTTTGGCCAACAAATCAGAGTCAAATTCCTATTTTGGGGGAAAAAAGTGTAATCTCACACTCCATGCATATGTTGCTTTTCTTTGGGAGAATTAACAGGAAGGAGGGATGGAAAACTGGTGTACCTAGGTAACCCTACAGGACAAAAGAGGTTGAGCCTTGCCAAGGGATGTTGAGTCAGGCCAGCAGGAGACTGATGGTGGTCCCAGCGCCCAGAGCCTTCGGCTCCCTCCACACACCAGGCATCCCTCTCACCTCCTCTGCGCCCACGGAGCAACGGGGCCAGCCCTGCCCTGTCCCACCATTCCCAGGTTAGCCAGGCCTCCAGCCTTGGAAAGAAGACTTTCGTTTCCTACCGAAGCTAAAAGGCTTGAAACGGATTCAGAAGTGTTGGGAGGAGAGGGACTGGATGTGCTGCCTGGCAGTGCCACCTCCTGGCTCTGTGCTGCCATAAAGCTGGACTGAAAAAAGCCAAGAACGCCCCGGAAAATTATTCAAGATCACACTGCAGTGAGACTTCCAACCCTGGAGTGGAGTAAAAAGCAATTAAAGGAAAATAAAAGATGTGGATGAGTTTATTTCTGAAAACCGTCCCTCTAATGCAGACACAGAAAATAAACCAGTTTGTTGTAACCTGGCCTAACTATAAATCAAATCACTCCCTTCCAGTTACAAACCTTCCTGACCAAATCCTCACCTTCCAGTGGTATTTTGGGACAGTGACGTCGAGACACAAACACACCATGGAGGGACAGCTGGACACGCCCTCCCTGCTCCCAAAGCTGGGAATATTCACCCAAACCTCTTTAGTCCCAAAATGACACCATCCCCGCGGCTCTTTCCCAGATTTGTCCTTTTCCCCCACTCAGAGGGTCGTGGTGGCTCCACTGTCTCTGTGAGCAGCCACCCAGCTCTCCTGGCAAACCCCTGGGATAAGCAGCTTTAACACAAAGAGGATTTTCCCTGCAGTTGAGAGAACCTTTCCAGTTACCTCTCGGCAGGAAGCAAGCAGAAGGCTCTCCAGGTCTCTGGCATTTTCCAGCAGCTCCTTATCAAACCGTCCGGGAGCCAGATCCTGCTGCACCTGCTCCCACAGCCCGGGAGCCACGAGCCGGGGCAGCCGCAGCCCATGGGGCAGTTTTTGGGTTTCAGCCCCAAAAGCACCAGTGAGGGACACAGAAACACAGACAGGGCAGAGCCACCGGAGCCAGCAGTGAGGAGGGAACAGGCTCAGCATTGAAAACATCCTGTTTAGTGACCTGTGAAGGTGACTGTGCAGATTTAGGCAATTATGGATGGCGGCTGGGGCTGCTCTCCTGCCTTTTATATTCCCAAGTTCTTGTCTTCCCTCAGGGAATTCCCAACTCTTTGTGCTCACCACTGATGGACTATTGTCCATCAACATGAACCTTAGGTCAGCCCTTCAAGCTCCAGCGTGGAGAACGTGAACTGTTTCCATCCACATACCATGGTTCCAGAACAAAAGTAAATAATCCTTCACCTGTTTTTCCTTCTCTCTCCCATTTTTCCTCCATTCCTGAACCCACAATATCCAGCCTTTCCAAGTCCATTTTAACCCTTTCCTAAAAGACAAGACAAACTCCTTGGCTGGCCTCTCCCCATTTGATCCTGAAACAGGAAATATTTTCTCCATGGAGTTTATACAAAGCCGGAACAAACCCGAGATTCCCATGTTGGGTTGCTGGTTTTTGTTTTTTTTTTATTTCTGTCACAAAGTTGCCAAAATGTCTATGTTATTTGCGTCTGCAAAATTATAATATTTGGAACTGCTTGTCCCAGAATTGTCCCGCCTGGGCATGAGGGATGCTGGCGGCTCGCAGGCTCTTTTCAAGGATCATTTTCCGGGAGAAAAGCTTCAACAGAGAAACATTCATTAATTATTAATTTTAAATAGGAAAAGAATTTCCATAGGGATATAAATTCTGTCTATCCACCCAGGGAGATATAAATTACCTATATCTAATTAGAGGGGAATATAAATCCCATCTATCCACCCCAAGGGGGATATAAATCCCATATATGCAACCGGAGGGGGATACAAATCCCACGTATCCACCCAGAGCGCGATATGAACCTCATATATCCCCCCTGAGCAGCACAAGTTTTAGGAGTCAGGCTATTCCCCAGCTGTGTGAACCTTTCTCCCCACCCCGATGCATTGTCAGTGCTGCCATAGCGCAAATTAACCAAAAGACGGTGCCGGAGCTGCGGCGGAGCGGCGCGGCCGGGGCGGCCCCGGCGACCCCGACCCACTCTCGGCGCGCTCCCGGCGCCCGCCGCAGCCGCAGCGACCTCGCGGCCGCCCTCGGCCACCCTCCTCGTCAGTGCGGAACCGCGGGAGGGGGCGATGGAGATGAAGAAGCGCATCAACCTGGAGTTGCGGAACCGGGCCCCGAGAAGGTGAGGGGCGGCAGGACCGGTGGGGCGCGCTCCCCGCCCCGCGGGGCCGTCGCTGCCGCTTCGGGGCGCGCAGGCCCGGCGGCAGCGGTGCCGAATCTGGGTCAGCCGTGGCGCAGGGCCCGGCGGGGCGCGGGCGGCGCTTCCGGCGCGGCCCCGGGACCCGCGGCCCCCGCGTTCGCCCTCCGCCTCCTTTCTCGGGGTGCCCCGAAGTTCCCGGGGGGTGCGGCGGCCCCGGCTTCCCCCGACGTTAATCCGTCGCTTTCCCGGCCGCAGTAAACAGGTCACGGCGGCGGCCCCGGCCGCGGCCCGTCGCTCATCCCGGCGCCTTTAATTAGTACAATTAACGCTGTTTCCCGCGCCCGCCGCCCCGCCGGGCGTGGTGTAGGGTCCCCCGTATCCCCTTCCGCGTCTCCCCGCGCTTCCAACTTTACATTTCTTTGGAAAGAGCCAAAAAAAAAAAATTAAAAAAATAAAAAAAGGGAAAAAAATTAAAAAATAAGGCAGCTCCGGGAAAGGCGGGAGCGCACGTGCTCCCGGGCCCCGCGATGCCGCCGCCCGGCCCCGAGCATCGCTTCTATCGCTTCCCGCTGGCCAAACCCGCCCCGAGAGTAAAGTCCGCACACGTTCGCTTTCTCTGACCTGGCGCACGTGGGTTTTAGGGGGAAAAAACTGCCCAAAAGTGTTGGTTTAACCCACGCTGTGGTGTTTGCTGGTGCCAGGTACCCGGAGAGGCCTCCTCGCCCTGCCAGCGTGCAGCTGCAAGGGACGAAGCTGGGAGCCTCCCTCTCTCCCCAGCACCCAGCCTAAAAATCTGTATGGAATAATGGTGGTCTTTTAATGAAAAAATAAAGCGATCGTGGGAAGCTGGCTTCGTGCTGCTTGGGGTCTGCAACACCCACAAAATTTTGTTAGTGTGTGGGGAAAGGGAAGAGTCACCTTGTGCCTGTCCTTTATCAAGTGAATGTTCCACTCTAGATAAAATAATTTAAAATTAATTGCCTGCTGCTTGTTGCTGCTTCTCTAAGTACGTGACCTGTATTGATTATTGAGTGGCTTGGGCACAAGGAAATTATTTATTTGGGCTCAGTTAACCTCCAGGACTCTCTGGGAAAATAATCTGGAGTCAGAAGGTTTTAGGTTCAGAGTGAAACTAGTTTTGTGAGTTTGGTTATGCACAGTGAAATGATGAGACCTGAGGAGAAGTCAGCAGTTGTCTGTGCAGGGCAGCTGATGTGTCCTGGCTGCAGTGGTTCTGTGGGGAGCTGTACCAGCTGTATCAGTGTACTCCATCGATGGAGTTTTGGGGTCAGCTGGCAGTTTTTGCAGTTTAATGCATGCTTAGAGGAAGGGAAACTGCTACTTAATTTTTTAATTAGGTGGGTGTTGGTGATTCCGGGGCAGAAGTCTGGTGTGATTTTGGGTGAGGGTGGGAGTTGGTGTGAGTGCTCTGACACCCACACACACCTTGCTGTTCGCAGGTGACGGAGCTGGTGCTCGATAACTGCCGGTCCAGCAACGGGGAGATCGAAGGGCTCAACGACTCGTTTAAGGAGCTCCAGTTCCTCAGCATGGCCAACGTTGAGCTGACGTCGCTGGCCAAGCTGCCCACGCTGAGCAAGCTCCGCAAGGTGGGTGTCTCTGGCTCCAGGGTCGGGGGTGGCGAGCTGTGGTCGCACCTTTCAGCACCTGTGGTTGTGCTTTGTGGGCCTCTGAAATGCACTTTTAAGAACTGAAATGGTTTTGGGTGTCCCCAGTTAATTATGACGGGTTGGGCTGGAACAGAAAGTGCTTGGCTGTGGGCACTGGGAAGGTCCAGCTCTGCCTGGCTGAGCAGGGTGCCTCGGGAGGAGGCCCTTGGGTTGCTCATTGCTGGCAGTGAACTCCAGTCCTGGTAACTTAAAACTGAGGAGCCCCAATCCACGAGACTTTAAGGATCAGTTTATAATTCTCAACTTAAAGGAACTTTTTGACGGCCAAAGCTTGTTACCTTGGGTGAGTGTTCAAAAGTGGGTACATTCTTAAAGGGAGAGCAATTAACAGTGATGCAGCTGAATCTAAGGCTGAAAATCTAATTGTTAATTCCTTTTTTTTCTGTACAATAGCTGGAGTTGAGCGACAATGTCATTTCTGGAGGCCTGGAGGTCCTTGCAGAGAGATGTCCTAATCTCACATATCTAAATCTAAGTGGCAACAAAATCAAAGATCTTGGCACTGTGGAAGCTCTTGTGAGTATGAAGTGGGAGGGGCTCTGGGGAGATGTAATAAGTATTGCTTTTTATCCAGAACCCTTAATATTTTTGCAGTGGATTGATGCAAATGTTCATCAGTCTCGTGGTTAGTCTGGTTTGATAGACTTGGTTATAGGACAGCATGTGTAACCCCACTGCTGGAAAATGTGTCAGGAGTGGAATGTCCCAAATTAGAGATGGCTGGGCTTGTTTTGTCTTTGAAGAAAAAGTGGTCAGGGCGTGTTGTGCTGATTCCCCTGTGCGTGTTCGTTAAGATGTGTTTGTCTGATGAGTTTTCATTAAACTGTGCAGTGACTCAGGCACGGGTGTGATAAGCCAGGAGTGGGACAGTGAGGCAGAGGAGGGAGCTGCCAGTGGTGATCCATTCACCCATTTTTCTGGATGATTGAGGTTTCTGTGCACATAATCCAGCCCCCAAGGTGTGGGGCAGTCTGGGGAGCTGCGTGGGAGTTGTTCCACAAGAGTGCCTTCATTGGGGGTATGGCCACTGCCAGCAACCTGGGGAGAACTTGGAGGGACAAAAATTCTGTTTAGAAATGAGGGATGAGGACAAAGTAAATTCTGTTACACTTGGGCCATGACCCTGCTGTACCTGGGAGCGCCACGGGAAAAAAACTTTCCATGTATTTTCAGCAAAATCTGAAGAATTTGAAGAGCCTTGACCTGTTCAACTGTGAGATTACAAACCTTGAGGACTACAGGGACAGCATCTTTGAACTGCTCCAGCAGATCACATACCTGGATGGGTTTGATCAGGAGGACAACGAGGCACCAGACTCAGAAGATGATGATGATGGTAACCTCCTGAAACAAACTGGGCATAGGAATGGGATGGAATAAAGGTCTCCATGCAGTGCAGGGTCTTCCTGAGCACGAGTGCAATTCTGCTTGTGCTCCTGAAGACCAGAGTCCAGAGTATGGTTGGAATTAATGCACTGATGCAGAGCAGAAATTCCTGTCAGAGGGGTCCAGTCCTGCAGAAGCTGCCTGGGCTTAAAATAATTGGACTATAAGACACAAATATTCTTGAAGTTGTTGCCAGCAGTAAGGCCTTTTGTGCCACTGGGTGATATAGAGCAAGGGGATGTGCACGCTATTTTGAATTTAAAATTACAATTTTACAGGGTTTGGTAATGGCTTCATCCCCCTGCTTTGGTATAATACAAATTTTAGTTCCAAAAGCACACCTAGATCCTTTTGGTCCTAGCTTGGTTGCAGTCCTTAAGGGGGCTGTTGTGGCTGTCAGGCCCTTCTGCTGGCAGGGGTTTGTATTTGTAGCTGCTTCACATATTGAGAGTTTTGCCTGAAGCTTGTGAGGAAAAAACACTGGGAGTCTTTCTTAGAAGAAAAAATGACAAAATTTAACATGGTTAAAATTATGGTCATTTCCCATGTGTTGCCTTAGATTTAGAAAAAAAGAAAAATCCACACATCCTTCAGGAAAAAAAAATATTAGAGCCAGGCCATCCTGCTGTACTCAGAGAGGAGTGCATGGAACTGAACTTCTGATCTATATGTGTGTCCTTCACTGCAGAAGGGGATGAAGATGACGATGATGATGAGAATGAAGCTGGGCCTCCAGGAGAATATGAAGAGGAAGATGATGAAGATGATGGAGCTTCAGATTTGGGGGAAGGTGAAGAGGAGGAGGAAGTTGGTCTTTCATACCTGATGAAAGAAGAAATTCAGGTAAAGTTAGTAAATTCTGCCAAATGCAGGAAGCAAAGAGAAGCTCCTGTGGGGTTCTGTGGTTACGGAAAACAGTTCTGGTACAGTTCCCAGCATACAGAAAACAACCACCTCTCAGAAGGTGATGAGTGGAGTTCTTGTAGATGTGAACTGGTCACACAAATGACAGGACAGCAGTGAAGCCCTGGGTCCAGCTCACGTCCTCCCTGGTGTGGGGTTTCAGTGCGAGGCTGCGCCAGCAGCACCCCTGGCTGGGATTGCAGGCCCCTGGGGCCAGGACTGGCTCTTTGATAAGTTTGCTTCCTGCCAGGGAGTTAATGTGGAGTGGGTTTATTTCCAGTATTCCAAGGGCCAGCATCAGAGGCCTGTTTCCCCATTTTGACTTGTCACACTCCCCTGTGTACAAAATTCCAGCAAGCAGAAGGATACGAAAACAAGACTTGAGTTTGTCAAATTCTCTGGAGCTGATTGTTTATGCGTTTACATTTCTCATCTATCAGCTTTAGAGCAAGACCAAAAAACCCAACACCACAAGTTACTTGTTTTCCCAGTAACTTGGGAAGAGGATACTGTTGTGCACCTTTTCCTCCAGGCTTTACTGACTGTGGGTCCAAAGGTAGTCTAGAGCTGCTGGCTTCTCTCTCACAGTTAATTTCTCAATAACCTTGAGCTGGCTTGAGGTAGTGAGCAGTGGGGAAAAGCAGAGGAATGAGCCTCTGGGGCTGACTGATACCCTGGTGGGGAAAGTGTGGGGAATTCCTGGATTTCTGCTTGCGATCATTGTGGAAGCAAGACTTCAATAAACAGCAGTTGTAAAAACGTCTCCCAATTTTTGTACAGGATGAAGAAGATGATGATGACTATGTTGAAGGAGGTGATGAGGAGGAAGAAGGTAAGTGCTAAGTATTCAAGTTGTGACTGAATCAATTCTCTATAATTCTTTATCTTTGTGGTATCTTTTTGGACACGCACATTAACACAAAACCAAAATAAAAAGTAAAGTAAAAGTGAAGAAGAAAGAACAGTTTTCTGAAAGGAAAGACTCTATCTTCTGTGCAGTTGGATATTGTTCTCCCATGTGGAGAGGAGTGGCGCTCTGCTGTGCATCTTATTATTTGCATACACTGAAGATATCCCTCAGGTGCAGCAGTCTCTGCTGGCAGAGCCTGGCAGCCAGGAGCAGCTGGAGCTTTACCTTTATCCAGCTTCTCTATAAGCAATTTTGCTACAGGGACAAAATTCTGTTTGCAAGTGGCTTACTGGAATATTTTTTAAAAAATTTTTTAATAAAAAATTCCATGTCTCTGTAAAGACAAATACCAGAATTTCCTCCCAGCTGAGCTCCCATCTCCTACCCATGCTGGGCTCAGTGGAGCAGCTTTGGGAGCTGGCTTTTCCACTCGCAAAAACAGTGTTTCTGAAGGAGCAGTGTGAATTGTTCACTTTGTACAAATGCAGCCCTGGAGTCAGGATGGCCCAGTGGCAGGGAGTGAGCCTGGGGAGTTGTTGGGCTGGATGGGCAGCACTGCACTGCGGGCTCCCACCAGCAGAGCGCACAGCTCAGCACCCGAACAGGAGCAGGCAGGGAGGTTGTGCAGATCCTGGTGCTGCCATGCAGGGATTTCCTCAGAACGTGTCTGCAGCACACACTCCCCACTGCCTGCCCTGGCTGTGAGTGCTGTGTGGGCAGAGCATAATGGGCTGCCTGTGTCCCTCTCTCCTTAGCAGAAGGCGTCCGAGGAGAGAAGAGGAAACGAGAGCCCGAGGACGAAGGCGAGGAGGAGGAGGATTAATTTGCAGGACCAGACTCTCCAGTTACGGAAGACGCAATAGTGATTATGCAGCTCTGTATGTCCATGTACCATAGATGTCCTGACAGAAATCCTATGTTAACTTTTTATAGCAGAAGTGTGGTTTTACTATTCCTGCCCCTTTTAATCATTCCAGATAAGCTCTGATAGCCCATAGGGAACCTTCTGTAGAGAACAGTTTTCAGCCCTATAATCACTGAAGCCATTGGCAAATTCCCCCCACCAGACTTTTCTTTGGAGCTCTTTAATTTCGTACAATCTTGCTGTGTTGGTCATTGTTAGCCCCAAGTCCAATTCCATGCCCCGTGGGTTTAATATTGGGAGCTTTCATTCAGGATTTTAAAGTTTCTACGCTTAAAAAGCTGAACTGAAAAATGCTCTACAGTGAATTCCCCCCTCTCTTGAATCAGTTAACTCCAGGCCAAGTTTTCCATGGATTCAACTGGAAACCCCCAACTAGATGACACCCATGTATCAGGTTTTTAAAAGGTGACTCCTGTGATTTTTTTTTGAAGGCTCCTCTCTATTTTGCGTGTTCCAGGGTAAAGCCTCCATGGGTTTCAGAAGATGTTTTTGTTTTCCTGCTTGCTCCAATGTTCAGTGTTTGGAGTATTCACTAGATTCCTTCAAGAGTTGGCAAACTGAAAGAGCTGTGATCCTTAAAAGATTGCAGTCCATAATTTTTCTCCCAAGTCCATTGTCACTGCAGGTATTAATGAAGCAATTAATGTGTAGTTTCAAACCTTTTTGCTAGAAATCTTTGTTAAACTTTCACTCACTTTGCTCTTGCATTGTCATTCTGGGAATTCTGCACCACTCATGGCTATAAAATGTATAAAATAGATGAAATATGCATTTCTGATACAGAAGTGAACGGGTAACTCCTCCAAGTGTGTTGTTTTCCACCCCCCAGCTTTTCTAGAACTGTTGAAGGGAAGGATGAGCCCAACTTGGCCCTTCTCTGCACGTCACCTCTTAAACTGTTCAAATCTGGCTGTAGGCAGAACACTCAGTTTGTGTATAACAGTTGGGAATATTTGGGGGTTTATATTGAGTGGCTGCAGAGAAGCATCAGGAGCAAGCATGGGGGACGTGCAGAGAAGCTTTTTTTCTAGAAGCCTTTATAATTCCTAATCTGCTCCAATGTATCATCTTTCCTGTTGGAAACAAATTTTGACTTCCAGCGTTCCTCCTTCAGGCGTGATCTGGGTTTCACACAGTGTAGTCGTGGTGTCACACTGACTGACATTGTCTCACATAGGTCCTGAACCAAATATCACACACAGCTTTATTCCAGAGACTTATTTTTGTATCTGTCCTGGCTGTCAATAGCTGCCAGAAATTGGGGAGAGCCTGTGGGTGGGAGGAGGGAGATTCCTGGGCTTGAGCGAGTCAGTCCCTCATCACCTGGTTCCCTGTGGATGTTCCCTAGGAATTTCACACCAATTCCGTGTGACCTCCAGCTCTTGGGCGCAGTTCAGATCGTGCAGGGTTGAAGTTCTGCAAAGCCCCACCCCCCGTGTGTGTGGTTTTTCCCCCAGCTAGAGCCTTAACTCTGGGTTTCTCCTGTAGCTGTGTAGCAGGGCCGAACCCTGGCAGCCTGGAAGCGGAGTCTGGGTGGTACACTCGGGAACAGCCTACTCCCCGGGCTTTGTGCTTGTTAAGGAGTATCTCTAAAGACACTAGAAAAGCTGTGGTGAAACTTCCTCTGCAGCCACAACCAAGTCCTGTGTTTGTGATGGGTCCTGGGTGGGTCAGTGCACGGTTGTCATGTTCTGAAGGCTCTGGGCAGGGCACTCACTCCGTGCTCAGCTTGGAGAGAAAAAGTGTTTTCCCATCCTTTTTGCTTATTGTCTTTAGATTGAAACTTGTTATTTATAAGTGTGTATGTTAGAGCACTTACATGTCAGGATTTTAATTAGCTGTCTGTTACTGATGCAGATAAAATTAGTTTTAAATGGAAAAAAAGAAAAAGAGTCTATTTTGATGGATTAAAATAATGCGGGCAGTGGGCTTGTTTGGATAAGCGAGTCCAGCTGCAGAGACCAGACAGGCTGAGCTTCGAGGGGTGACAGCCCTTCCCTAGGCCAGACTTGCCACTTTCCAAACACCCGCAGTGCCGTGCTCAGCCACACGTGGAACCCAAGCCCCTCACCGACCCCAGAGTCTGTCCCGGTGTCACCATCCCCTGTCCCCTGTCCTCCGCTCGGCATGCAGCAACAGCGTTTTTTAACGAGGAATTCAGAGCCTCCAGATAACTTTTGAAACTTTTTTGCTTGGTGGGTGGTCTTTTCATGCAAATACGTCAGGGTGGGTTTTATATTTTGTAGAGGTTTTGTCCTATTTTAATGCTCTTTGTATGGCAGTCTGTATATAGTGTGGTTTGGTTCCTTCTCCGACTCTTTCCTGAAACTTTGGAGTAACTGATTTTGTGCAACTGTGTTTTGAATAAAGCCATGACAGTGTTAAATTAAAGACAACAGCCCTGCAGCACTCTTCTGATAACTTTTAGTTGTAACAAAACATGTTTCCTCCCCATGTGTGCTGTAAATTTTAAATTAAAAAGTTTTCAAACCAAATTATTTCAAATAAATTGAGACTATTGTATTGGATTACTTTTCGGCGTATGTCCACCTGTAGAAGGAATGGAGTAAGGGAATTTTCTTTCCGGCTGTGGTAGATGGGGTGGAAATCTGCAGAATGTTGTGTGCTTCTAGGGATGGAACTTGGACTTGTGGTACTTTAGTCCTTGGTAACATTGGAACAGTCGAGGAAGGATGTTCTGGAAAACCTGAATGGTTCCCTGAGTGTTTCCAGGTGAGTTTAACACCGATGTCTCAGACATCTGAGTCTGGGTGAGTCTTAAAATTTGATTTTCACAGATCCTGCTTTGTGTCCAGCAGCCTGAGCCAAGTCTGGTGCTGAAATATTCTTCACACAAGAACAATGTTTAAAAAAAACCTGCTGCTCCTCCCGAGCTAGAGAGAGCATTGTTTTATCTTGGAATTAGTCCAGCATTCCTGGCAAAAATCCCTTGGATGCACTTGAGAAAGCCCTTGGCAAACAGGCTTTTCTGCTGCTGGATGAGCAATTAGGCAAGAAATGGGTGGTGACTTTCTGGGATATTTTATTTAGCTTTAAAGGGTGGGGAAGAATTGCCGTTCCAGCTGAAGCCTCACGCTGTTGCCTTTACCATTTGCACCCATTTCCCGCTGAAACCTGAGTTTCAGGATGACTTTAAACAGGTTAAATCCATCTTTTGGGGTTGCAGGTGGGTGAGGTAAAGCCAGGCTGTCGCACAATACTGATGGCAAAGGAGAGAGGAGAAAGCTCACGTGGTTTGTGGGCTCATCTTCAAAGCCAGGAAAAACCGGCTGTGCGGCTGATGGGTTCCTCAGCTTGTCATGACGTGCGTGGAACCGGCTCTCCCTGCCCGAGCTCTGGGTTACACAGCTCGGCTGCTGCCACAACGCCAGATACCTGCCGCTGCCGGTATCTCGGGATGGAACGGGGCAGGGAGCGAGGGCTGCGCCCTACCTGGGCTCCGTCCCACTGGACAGCCCCGCCGCCCTCCATTTTGTGGCAGTGAGGGGAAGCCGTGCCGGCGGGCGGCTCCTTCCGTCCTGCTCCTTCCTCCTCCTCCTTCTGCCGAGGCTTTTGTCTTGCGGCGCCCCTTCTCGCTCCCTCTCCGGCCCTTATCTCCCCCTCCCAGTGGTGCTGCCTCCCCTCCTCTTCCTTCCTCAGGGGTCGCGACGCCTTTCCCCGCCTGAGGGGGCGCGCGCACCCTCGGGGAAGCCGCGACCCACGGGGTTCCCCGGCTGCGGGCGGCAGGGGCCGAGCCGCGACCCCGCCGCTGATTGGCTGAAATTTGCCGCAGTTCCGCCCCTCCGCCTTCCCGCCGCCCGCGCGCGCAGCGCCCCGCCCACGGCCCCTCAGGCCCCTCACGGTCGCCGTGACGGGGGAGCTGTTACCAGCGTCCCGTTTGCGCCCCAAGACAGCTCCTGCTGCCCCCCGAAATACCCCATTTCCACCCCAAACAGCTTCTGCTCCCCACCAGCCTTCAGGAGAGGCTTTTCCCCTTCGGTTGTGTGAACTTCATTCCGGTGATGGAAAACAACTTGGTTCAGAGTCCCAGCGGAGAAAGAAGCCGAAAATACAAACCGTGATTCCGAAGGTAGTTGTCAACGTCATGTGAGGAAGGGTAAATTCAGCCAAACTTTGGTACAAATGTACCGGTTGAAAATAGGAAGAAATTCCTCATTATATTATTCAGGTTGTCTAGTTAAGCCCAGTAGCAAGAGAACTCCAAAGTGTGTCGTTTTGGGCAGCTCCTGCTGCTATGTAATTCCTAATGTTCCCCAAATTGCTCCTGCTTTTCCCAGGGCAATGTGGCATGTGCAGGTTCGAAGGCAAATCTCCCCCTTTCTCAACTACACCCTCACGTCCCGTTGCCCGTTTTCAGGTTAATTCAACCCAGCCACACTACTGAAGGGATTTGGAGTTATTGTGACTCAGGTGCTTGGGTCAGAGGAGTGAATGTCTGAGGCTCCCACCGGTCAGACTATCAATAGAGAGAGAGGTTTTTTTGGTATAAAATGTGACCAAGAACTACTAGAACTATCTGTTGCCACTCCCATGCATTCCATAATGACCAGTTAGCCTTTTTGCCCCTTTATTCTCCCTCAAATGAGGTTAATTAAAAAAACCTCATACTGCCAAGGATGTAAACCCCAAAGGTCTCTCTTTGCCTATCCCACAGGCAGCTCACTTTCAGTTTTCCTCGTATATATTTTTATGTGAGAATGGGGAAGTTGACATTCTTGTGGAATCCCATGAATCCAGGAATTTGGCCTTGGAGAAAACTGTAAAATCCTTGGAGCTGCATGATGGAGTAATGAGAAATTTTAGAATGAAAGCTGCCCCATTTTCCAGAGACGTTGTTGATTTTGGCAGCAGAGCTGCTGTATGCTAAAAATACCCCAGTTTCACTGGCTGTACCCATCACAAAGGTCTGAACCAAAGAACAAGATCTGAATTTATGAGATGAAAACGATGCTTGAATTATTTTTATCCATTTCTGAGTCTCTTGGTTGTGCCGGGGTTGCGCTGTTACATCAGATGCGCACACTCGTGTTCTCCATTTGCTCATCGATCGACTGGCACAAATGGAGAGTCAGGAATGCAGCTCCCCCGGGGTACCAAACCCCACGGGATAGGACAGAAGGAATCAGGGACAGCAGCTGCTTGGAGCAGGACATGGAAAATGTCCCTCTGCAGAGCCTGGGGCAGGGAAATTCCTGCTGCTGCTGCTGTTGCGAGGTTTCTCACTGGAGTTAGAGTTTGGTCTCCTGGGGAATACTCTTCTGGTTTTAAACTTTAAAATCACCGTTTATAGTATGCTTCGTAGTATTCTTGGTTTCTGCTTTGAGTGTGTGTCATTAAAAAATAATAAAAAATGAGCCCCAAAAATAGCCAAGGAAAGTCTTTCCTATTGCTTCTCATTTAATTGGCACAAATGAGAGAGAATCCAAAAATAAATGTTTGGCCACAACAGAAAACCAGCAGAAAACCACAGGACACATTAAAACTGGGAACTCCTGGCACTGAGAAAAGGATTCTGTTCTAGGAAAAAGATGACCCTGGAGTGTGGATTCATGTTAGAAAAGGAGCTGGTCTCTCCTATGTGAATGAAACGTTCATCCCAGGGTGTTTGAGGGGCATCTCCTTCTAGACTAGAGTTAATTCAAATAAAATAATCTGGTGATGACTGAGGAGCAGCCAGTCAGACCTCTCTCAGCATTGCTTGGGTGAAGCACTGATATCTTCTGGTCATTTGTGAGGGGCTTGGCCACATCCTTGTCCCTGGAATGTTGAGGACGTGCAGGAATCACGTTTAATTAGGAATGGAGGCTGGAAGGGAGGGAGCTCCTGGCTAATGGTGTATTGAAACTAAGGCGTCCCTGCAGCAAATGACTTTCTGAACTCATTTCAGAATCACATTTGTGTGTCAGCTTCAGCACCATTATGAGTCATAATTATTCTGCTTAAAAGTGTGCTGTGGTGTTTCTTCTACGCTCTGTGTTTTGAGTGAGCTCCCATGTCACAGCAAAACCCAATTGGAATGATTTGGGTAATTTGTGTTCCTGGAAACCAAGAGCTCTTCAGTCTGTTTTTTCATCGGCATTACTGCTGGAGGATCCACACCAAAAGCTGTAGGATCAGCCTTGGGAATTCAAATCTTGCCCTGTTTTGTCATAAGTGTATTTAAGAATGTAATTGAGTGCTGACTTTTTAATGCCAAATACTGGCTGTGCTCACACCTCCCGTGCACACCCACCCCGTACTCCTGCTACAGTCGTGCAGCTCCAAAAGCTTCTGCTGTTAAATTCCGTTTGGGGTGTGCTTTGAAGCACAGACCTGTGGAGAAGAGGATGTTTTCTCTGTGATCTACTGAGGGGTATTTCCATTTCAGTCATGTAGTGCTTGGGAGGGGGAAGGTTGCTTGTTGATGAAATCTTTTACATTAACATACTACACAAATTAATGAGGTTTTTCCTGAGAGAGCCCTTTGTTTCCCACAGTCTTCCAGAGTTCCTCGTCATTCACATCCCTGCACAGACCACATCATTCCTCTGCAAGCAGCAAGAGGAACAGAAGGAGGAAGGATATTATCCTCTCTCTGCTCTGAGATTCTGGACTCTGGAACCTCCAATTGCTGCAGAATTTCTACACAAATGTTAAGCATTCTCACTACAAATAAAAGTACTAGATGAACACTGAAAACCAAAAAGTATTCCCTAGAACAAAGTGAGAAATTCCAGACAAGAGAGGAATAATCAAATGCCTGCAAATCCGGGAATTCTCGTGTACATCTCAATGCGAGCTTTAGTAAACTTCCCAAATCTCTCTCCTTTTTCCAGCACACCTGGATTTCTAATGGCGCGTAAGGGAATCAAGCAGGTCTGGACCAAAGTTGGGGCTGCCTGGCCGGGGTGGGAGCGGGCAGCACTCGGGTTTGCTGTTCTTGGATGAATTTTATGAATTTTCCTGTCGGCCCGCGAGTGCTCTGCACGGGAAACCCCCGTGTGATTTCTCCCGTGCCACGTGCGGAGCAGGGAAGGGAGACAGTTCAATAATTGCGGTTCCATGGAGAGCTCCCGATGCTGTTCTGCGTTCCCAGTCCTTCGGTGAGCTCGGGCTGCAGCAGCCCCGGACCGGAGAACGAGCGCTAGAGGGCACAGCGCGACCAGCGACGGGCGCGGGCCTGGGCGGGGGGAGCAGAGCCCGGTGCCTCCGAGCTGCCTTCCACCCGGCAGAGTCCAAGCGGCTCCTTAAAATGGCACCTTTAGGAAGGTTCCGGGCTCGTTAGCTGCAGTAATCCCAGGACGAAAATGCGGCGGAGAATCAGAGAATATCCTGAGTCGGAAGGGATTCGCACAGAGAGGTTGTCGAGCCCGGTGTGCGGCTCAACATCCCTCAAGTGTTTCAGGCTGGATGAAGCCTGGAGCAATCTGGTTTAGTGGAAGGTTTCCCTGCCCATTTCAGGCGATGGGACTGCAGGGTCTTTAAAAAAATGCAGGAAATCTGTGGTTGGAATTCTTTGCACTGGGTGCCGTGGAAGTTTGGTGATGACAAACTTTTCCGATTCATTTCTGATCTCTCTTGCTGCCTCCCAAGAAACCAATATTTCCTAAGATATCTTTTCTTTCCTATTAATTGATTTCTAGAAACCTGGAAGGGAAAACTCCAAGAGGAGTAACCCTTCCATTTCCTTCTGGTTTCATTTCGCTACATCTCCAGTAACAAATAATTTTATAAGTGATATAAAACATTTCCAGAAAGCATACACTGAAAGCATGAAGCCCTTAGGATCCTCTTCCCAAACTAACTCCTTCCTTCCCTCTCTCTCTGTGTTTCAGTGAGTGCTCCAGCAGCCTCATTGTTTGGATAATTCAGGGTGCCAGATGGCTGTAAATATGTTCACAATCCTCCTTACCCTGCTCCCTCCTCCCTGGCACCCTCACTGCTCTACCCAGTGCTGAGCACCTGGTCTGTTCCTATTTGGAGTCTCCCTTCTCTCCTCTGGAGCTAAATTGGCACTGCTGGTTTGTATTTTCCCTTTAAATGAAGTGGGAAAATCTTAGGGAATGTTTTGTGCCAGGGAATATTGAATACTTCCTTCACTGTCGCTTGCATCATCAGTTAATTGAAAATGTGCCTGTGCCCTGTGGCATCAGTTTCCTTCCCGCAGGAATCCTGTCCCTGACATAGGAAGGTGCAGCTCACCTGCCAGGAATCATGAGGAAGGGCAGCTTCTCCTATTTTGAGCACAGCTATCTCATGCTTACCCTTGGCATGGGGTGAGGGCACACAGAACAGGGTGATTCATCCCAACTCATGCCCCAAGGACCTGGCAGAGGCAGCGTTTGAACTACCGGCCCCGTTCTTCCTGCCTCACAGGTTCTGGATTCATTGTCAGACTCTGATCCTGTTATTCCATAACTCAGGGCCCAAATCCTGGGGCCTGAGCCCCTGAGATAACTTTTCTGTGTAATGAAACATTCCCAAACTGCTGAGCAGTTAAAAATTACAGAAGAGTGTTTCAATGGAACTGTAAAAAGGGAAGTTGGTTTCAAAACATCTGAAATACAGGCGGTGACATTTTGAGATCTGAGGAATAAACTGAGGTCACGAGCTGCCTGAGGAACGCTGCAGCAGCACAAACTCGGGTAACGGGAAGGGTGAGCTGTGCCCATGAAGAAACAAGAACTCAGCCAGATTTGTGTGTGGTTTTGCTCTCATTGATGAGCTGGGTGGGTGAACTCTTCCCTGGAAGGCAGGGGGGAGCAGATGGCAGCAGACAAATACCTGACTTCAGCAAGGAGAGAGAAACCGATATTCCAAAGGATCTATTTGACATACAGAGGCCAAATGTTGTTTTTATAAACCAGTATGAGCCAGACCTCTCATTTAGTGAACTTTACCCGTTTGTGTCCTGCCAGCAGGCCCAACCAGAGTGACCCTGTGACCTGTAAAGGACAGGAGAGCCAGCAGCCTGGAGCAGGCATTCCAAGGAGGCTTTTCCAGGAACCGCCAGTGTTCTGAATGCCACCTCACGATTTCTGGGAAGCACGACTCCCCGCTTGGTCTGCAGAAAGGTAGACAGCTCTCAGATTATATATAGCAGCAAGTGGGCTGGGAGGAGAAGCACTGGGCTGCAGGGAGCGGGAGGCTGCTCTGAGAAATGCAGGGAGTGTCTCTGGTGCAGCACAAAGCACAGTGGCACCTGGCGAGTGGAGCCAGGCCAGCACTGCCCTGCTGGCAGCTGGCACTGGTGCAGTGAAGGAGAGCCCTGGGCAGTGGCAGGGGCAGCTTGGGTGCATGCAGGCTGATCCCTTGCTCTCAACTCTTCATCCTATTCCACCCTCTGCCATGGGTAGGGACACCTTTCACTAGTCCAGACTGCTCCAGGCCCCATCCAACCTTGGACACTTCAGGGATGGGGCAGCCAGAGCTCCTCTGGCAGCCTGTGCCAGGCCCTCACCACCCTCACAGGGAAGAATTCCTGCCCAAAATCCCAGCTAAACCTCCTCTCTTTCAGTTTAAAGCCTTTAATGGCTCAGCCCATTTGTTGAGAGTCCTTTTAATAATGATGTCCACATCTTCACTGGCTCATTCCAGTCAATGCCAGACCTTTGCCTACTTTGCTCAGTGTCTGTGGCCTGTGAGCCACAGATTCCTCCAGCTCTGAATGGTTCCCTCTGTCCTCCTGTCCTGCATGTATGGGCTCTTTATTTGACCACAGGCCCCCATTCTGTCAGCCCCATGGCAGGGGTTTGGAAGGAGAAATCCCCATTTCAGTGCTGAGCTCCCAAGCACTGCTATCAGGAGGGGGCTGAGCTCTGCCCTTTGATCTCTGGCTGGTCTGGCCTCTCCCAAACATTCCCAAATGTTAAAAGATTTTTAAATCATCTCTTGCATTTCAATTTGTGTCAAAAAAGAACAACAAATTTTTAAATACATTACAAATTAAGGAAGTGGAAGAGTCACTGTAGTTTTCAGGCCTTCAGGAAATTTTACAGTGTGAAACAAATCAGCAGTGTCTGAAAGCAGAGATTTGATATTCCTGGGCCAAGCTCAAGAAACACTTCCAATAGTACAGGTACAGCTGCACCTTTCACCTTTTCTGTGGTGTCACTTTACCAGGTGTCATGTCAAACATCCCCAGTGCCAAACCAGCCCCTCTGGCCACTCAGGGATCTCTCAGCCTGATCAGGAACTCTCTGACAGCTCAAATTGGATTTAGGGAAAAGAAATGCAAGGCAGCATATCGTGTATCTCAAAAAAAAATTCCTTCCTAAAGGGAGGGAACACACACAAATCTCTACATGTGCATATTCTAGGGATACATTTACTCACAGGTATATCTGGCATACAAAACCACTGGATTTTTCCCTTTTGTCTCTCTCTCTTTTTTTTTTTTTTTTTTTTTTTAGGGAAGTGGGTCTGTTCTTTCTGAGCTTTAATTTGAAAACCCAGTTGGAACTTGTTAAGTCAATAATTATTCTTGTGAATGTGGGTCAAACTATTTTATGTCTCTTCCTCTCTAGGGACTTGGAAGAAGATTTAATCTTCTAGCACTCCAAAGTAGGAAGCACCACACTTCCCATTTTATTTCCAAAGTCCAAACTGATTGTCCCACGGGGGTAAAAGCTGATGAGGGACAGGGTTGTGTGAGCAAGCAGCATTGCTGGAGTTCACCTGCAGCTGCTGACACAGGTATTCAGGAAAGAATGGTCCCAGCTCTGGTAACAGAGTGCCTTGGGATCCCATGGAATTTATTCTAAGGGTATGCTGAGCATATTATTCAGCTGGGTCTATTGGAGGGTCTATAGCTTCCCAGCTTCCACCTCTGGACACAAATCCTACATTCTCTTTTTAAGGCATTTGCCTTATTGGGGAAAAAAAAAAAGCAACAATTTCTGCAGTTTTCTCCATCAGTAAGTCCAAGAAATCCTTCTGCACATCGGGAGCCATTGGCTGTGTTGAAAAATTGTATTTATCCACCCCCTCCTCAGCCTGAAAACCCTCTGCCATGAGTGACTGGTGTTCCTGCTCCACTCAGGATGTTAGGGGCTTTTTACAAGGATGGAAACTGCTGGAGAAACTGGACTTTATCTGACACAATTTTATTCCTGTGAACTGCTTTGTTAGGTGTAATTCCAGCCTGCAGAATAGCCCAGTGCTGCTGGAACAACATGAACCCGTTTCTGCTTTACACCCGAGTTTTGCTGCCCGTCAGCAGTGTGAAAGTTGCCTCCAAGTGTAATTTCTATTTAAAGCCTCCCAAAGCCTCTTAGTCGGTACTTCCTTTCTTCCAGCGGCCTCTCAGCACTGCGGAGACTCTGCGGCTGCTCCCTCTGTCCCCAGATCTGCAGCAGCTGAGACTTAGGGTGGCCATGTGTCGCACGGGGCTGGGCTGTGGGGCTGCACCCCAGAACGTGCTCTATGGGTAGGAACGCTCCGGGGTGTGGTCAGCTCCATCTGAGCACAGCCCCTATGGCTTGTGGGGTTTTGTTGGGTTTTCAGCCCTCTCTTCCCAGGCTGTTGGGTGCTGATGTTTCATAGGGTGATGGAATCATGCAGTGGTTTGGGTCTTGGGAGGGACCTTACATCTCACCCAGTTCCACCCTTGCCTGTCCCTCAGGGAGGGACACCTTCCACTATCCCAGACTGCTCCAAGCCCCGTCCAGCCTGGCCTTGGACACCTCCAGGGATGGGGCCACCACAGCTGCTCCGGGCACCCTGTGCCAGGCCTCAGCACTCTCACAGGGAGGAGTTTCTTCCCAAGAATTCCATCCTACCGTGTCTCTCTGTTATTCCCTTAGAAAGGCAGAGGATGGAGGAAGGGAGGGAGGAGGGGGTTTGCTTAAAGCTTTTGAGGCGGAGAGGGAGAAAATAACCAAAAAAAGGCGCTTTGGCTGGGAGGGAGGGTGGGCTCCTGAGTGCCGCACGCAGCCGGGGTTCCTCGCCCCGCGGTCCTTATTTGGCTGGGAGCGGGAGCATTCCCGGGATTGGCTGTGCTGGAAGGCAGGCAGGGAATGCAGGCACTGGAGCCGAGTGCCAGCTGACGAGCACCACACACGCTTGCCCACTCCTCAGCATGTGTTGAGCAAATTGCAGCTATTTTTATAGGAGATGCTTTGCCTACATCTTAAGAATCCTGTCCCAGTCCCGTCTCCCTGTAGTGTAATGGGAAATCCCTTTCCCAGCCCCCTTTTCTCTGTTCTGTACATGTTTTCAAGGCAAGTTGGGCAAAACCCAACGTTCTTGGCCATTATCAGGCTTCAGACTTCTCTGCTCTGCACTGCCCGGCCAGGGCACTCTGTATTCCTGTAATGATGCAGTGTTTTGTCTCCAGACCTGACATAATTGCCCCGGTGGACAATAGCGGCCCTTTCTGGGAATGGCAGCCGGCTGCTGCACTGCTGGGCGAGCACAGCCCTTTGTGCAGCGTTATTCCTGCATGGGCAGCCCCACCGAGCGGGGGCCCTGCACAAAGCCACCTCTGTGCTGCCTGGGCTGTGCAGCTCCCTCAGGCTCCCTGCACCATGCCAGCAGCTTTGGGAATGCCACCAGGGCAGGGGGCCAGGCAGGCAGCGGGGAATCACAGGGGGAAGAACTGTAAGGGCTGAGCAGAGAGGCAAGATCCCCAAAACTGCCCTTAGGAGCTTCAGGACCTCCCTGAAGAGAGCAGAGCAGGGCTGCTCAGGTGTGCCAGGGGTGGCTGCACCAGCAGCTGCTTGTGGTGACCTTTCAGCCCTTCCCCAGTATGTGCTGGCTCTTCCAGAGGCCTCTGCTCATCAGCGTCGCCATGAGCATTCCAAAATCCAAGGAGAGTTGCTGGCGTGGGAGTCACAAATACAGCACCTTGCTGGCACTACCTGGGATGCAGGTCACAAGCAAAGTTCAGTGGTTTCTTGGAAAAAATTCTGTGAAGCAACCCAGTACATCAACGTGGAAAAGCACTGAAAGTTATCCCTGGAAGTATCACTGGAGTCTGGTTAAGCTGAACTCATTGAAAAAGGTTTGGGAGTTGGTTTTATTTTTTCTTTAATTTAAAAAAACCTTGTCATCGCAGTCAGGAAAGAAAAGAGAAAACACCAACCACAACCAGGAAGTAACTCTGTGGGTTTAATATTTTCGTGGACTATTTGCCATGTAGGTAAGAGAATTCGGTTTCCTTTTAACAAACAAGGAACAGTTGGATGTTACCACGAGTGAGACACAGCCACGTCCTGCTCGTGGGTGTGAAAGCTGAGCCAGCCCATGAGCCAAGGATCTGAGCCCTGCTCCGGGCTCAGCTTTCATTCCAGCGAGGCTGATTCAGATCTTGGGCAGCCCAAGCAGAGCCTGCTGCTGTCTGACTGTGACACCTGAGAGAGCAAGGCAAACCTACCAAAACTGACGGTGGCTTGTGGAGTCTGCCTCCCGCACACACCCCCTGATTTTTCAGCTCAAAGAAAAGGAAAAAAAAAAAGAGAAATGAGAATGGAAAAGCCCAAACTTCCCCATCTGCCTGTGTGGGCTGTCGAATCCAAGACTTTGATCCTCTGGTTGCACAGAAGGGAAGACACATCACTGCTACCTCCCACTTCTCGGAGCCAAGGGGGTCTGTGAAGCATTCGTGGCCCGACAGGATAAGGGTGGATATGGAATGTGTCACTGCTGCCCTTCCAGAGGGCTCTGTGTGCTCCCCAAAATAACAGCTGCCAGCCCCAAGTTCTCTAGGGGACTGTGCCAGGACAGAGCTCTGCGAGTTGCACCCAGGAAATGCCTCAATGGCCTGTGCAATGCTGGAGACCAGCCTGGACTTCCCACATACTCAGGATAATGGATAATTCCATTAATTTCCATACTCAGGATCCAGGATTCCTGGATAATGAGGACTTCCAGGCAGTGGTGGGGATGGACACCTTCCCAACCTTTTAATGTCATTTATTTCTGCGAGGGAGCAGGGCAAGTGTCCTGGTGAGAGAGATGTAGTTTGGAGCATGGCCCAGACACGAGAGCTCATCCAGCTCCACCCCATGGGATGCTCCAGGCAGACGTGGGCAGTTCCCAGGAAGCAGTGCTCACTCCTGTCCTTGCATCATGACAGGAGCTGGGGCCTGCAGTGCAAAGGGAGCTCTTACAAAGGAGGTATAAACTGCAGCTGATTTATTGGAACACTGGGTTGATTCATCAGGGGATGTGATGGAGGAAAGGAAGGGTCCAAGCTTTGAGAAGCAAATTTGGGTGAGAACAGGCACCTTTTCACTCTTTTGAACACTGTAAATAATAATAGTAATAATGATAATAATTAAAAAAAGACCAGCTGGCCGCCCTCCCCAGTCCCTCCCTCCCATCCCAAGGCTTGCCTTCACATCATGCTCTTCCTAAACTGCGACTGTGAGCTCTGTTTGGGCTTCGAGTCTGACTGCTGCAGCTCAAACTGTTTGTACAGGTCCCTCAGCTCTTTGATCTCCTGCAGCACCCTCTTGGCTTGGCTCCAGGTGGAGGAAGCCTCCCCCAGCAGCCTTTCAGATTCCTGCAGGATCCTTTCAGAGTCCGACTTGGAAGATGACGAGGAAGAAGAGGTGGTGGTGATGGAGGTGCTGGTGTTGGAGTCCTTGGTCTTTCTCTTGCCTTCCCCATAGCCCTTCACCTCTGTCAGCAGTTCCTGAGTTTTTTCCAGTTTCAGTGCAACCAGTTCCTGTATCCGGGACAGCTGCTCCGGCTCTGCCGAGGCAAACTGCGCCTCCAGCCCCTTCCTCAGCACCGCCCGATGTGTGGAGGAGTCCCGTCGCGACAGGATCTCTTCCATGGAGGCACATTTATTCTTTTCTGAGTGCGAGAGCTTTTTGGGGACCTGTGGTGTGTACATGGTCCCTTTGTCAAAGGAGTCCTTGCAGTGGCCAGCCCTGTCCCACGAGGTCACCTCCTGCCGCGGGAGGCTCCCTGTCCACCCTTTCTCCAGTGCCTTGGTGCTCTCCGAGTCCGAGCGGCGCCGCCCTGCAGTCAGGTGTGCCACGGACTTGTCCAGATCCACCCGGAAACTCTCCTCGCAGGTGCCGTGATCCTCCGGAGAGGCGTCTTCCTCCTGGATCAGGTCGAGGGTCAGCATTCCGTCGGAGGTTGAGGTAGATGCCTGGAGGAGCAGAAAGCAGAGCTGAGTTGGCACCAGCACGGCTGCCCCTGCTTCCGAGGAGCTCCCTCAGGAACGCTCCCTCGCTCAGTGACAGAGCCTGGGGCTGGGCTCTGTCAGAAGGTTTGCACAGGGAAGTTCCCAGGAGAACACAGGATGAGAGCTGATGACCCAGAGCTGTCCTTACAGTAACTCTCAGTTCTGGATGGAGCTCCAACACTGGCTTTCCTTGCACTTACTTACAAATGGAACATTTCCAGGGGAATTTCACCCAAGCAGGTGTCTGGGATGGGTTGTACCTACCACAGCCATGAGGTGACCCCGTGTAGGAGGGCGCCGGGAGTGTTGGATCTTGGCTCTGTCCCGCGTCGGGTGAGCAAGGAAGCTGTCCTCTTCCACAGTGACCTGCAGGGTGACACAGGCTGTGAGCACAGAACACAAGCCATTCCCAGCTCCTGGAGCTGTGAGCAGGAGGAGACTGGCACGGAATGGGCTGTGGGAGTCCAGCCTGGTCTGTCCCCTCTGTGCCATGATGGGATTACATCTGCTCAAGTCATTCCTGACAATTGGACCTGTCTGCAAAGGCTCCCGTGACAGACTCCCCTGGAAGCCATCTCTCTCAGTGTTTGCTGTGCTGCTTCCTGCTCTACAGCCTCTACCATAGTCTGACCTTGGTTTTCCTTCACTACAGGCTCTGTGCTGCCATCCAGGAGAGGAAGGTGCCTCCTGGCAGTGCCATGGTGCTGTGGGAAGCTGAATGGGAGATCTGAGACGGGCCTGAGCTGAGGAAGGGTTGCCATGAAACATTAATGTGAGAGTCAGTCCTGGAGCGAGAGCACAGCTGCTCCAGGTAGGTTCTCCTTCACGCTGAAGGAAACTGTGTGGTAATGCTCACCCTGACCTGCCTCTGCCAGCCGAGCTGGTGTTCTGAGTACACCCTGTGTCCCCAGGAGGAGCCTGAACTGGGGCTGCCCTGTTATTTCTCCCTGCAGAAGCTGTTTTGTGTAACTGGGACTTACACACTCCCCTTGAGAAGCGGGAGGAGTCTGCTGGAGACACTTTGTGTGGATGTGTCCCCAAGACAAGGCTGCTCCCAGCAGCCTCAAACCTTCACCTGGGCTGAGACAGGGGAGCCGGGGCTCAGCCTGAATCCCACTCACCTCATCCAAGATCCGGTTCTTAGCACGTGTGATCGCAGAGTTGAGGGCATTAATCCATGACTCTTTCTCTTCTGGACTCACAGCCAGGAAGATCAGGTTTGGTGCCTATAAAAGAGGGAATTCAGGTCAGTGCCAGACTCACACAGAGACGGGCCCTGGCCAGTGTGAAGATGACAAGGCCTCTACAGAAAAGGCAAAGCAGAGCTGACCCTCCAGCCCTGTTTGGCCCACACAGCAAATCCCAGTACCATCTACATCCCTCCCTCCCTGCATCCCCCAGGACCATCCACATCCCTGCCCACCCCTGGAGCCAGTGGCTCTTGGGCTGGCTGCAGCTGGGCCAGCCCCACATACCGTGTTTCCAGGCTGCCTGGAGTGGGCGAGGGTAAATTTGCTGTGGTTCTTTTTGCTTCTACTTCTGGACTTCCTGAGCTCTTCACATTTCTCATAGTCACTCAGGTCAAACATTTCCTGTATGGTTTTTTCATCTTTTACCTGCAGAACAGCAAGGAAATTAGAATTTTGCAGATGTCAGACAGAGACTCTGCTGCCCAGCCAGCAGGATTTCAACATGAGAGTTTCCACTTGTCTCTTCTGGAATGAGGGAGCATATTTAGAAGGATAGCAAGAAAATCACTTTGCCAGATTAATTCCTCCCTCTTCTACCCCCAGAGTTACTGGTGCCAGGCTGAACTGTCACGCAGGTGTGATCAGACACAGCATCCTGCTTGTGGACTCTTAGAATGAGCAGGATTGACTCCAGCCACAAGGAGTGGGCCCTGTGTGCTGGGAGGGGGCTAGGGTGGAGGTGGGAGGTGCAGGAGAACCTGGTTCAAAGAGACAATTAAAGATGGAGTTTGCACAGGGTCACTGAGGCTGCGGCTGACCTGGGGACAGCAGGGATCTGGGGGCACAGAGGGGCCTAGATGCTGAGCCCTGACCATGCCATGCCTCAGGGACACTTGGAACAAAGGGGAAATGGTGAAGCTGTCTGTACCCTTCCTCTTCATCACTCTCCTAATGCACCATCCTCAATCCCACTCCTACAGCAAGGAAGCTCTGCTCTTCCATGGTAAACATGAGGAATTAGCAAACTGGGCTGGGAGAGAGCTCATTCTGCATGTCCATTACAGACAGGCTCAAATCCACATCCATCTGCTTAATCCGACCCCAGCCAGTCATCCCAGGCTGATGGGCGTGGAGGGGTGTAACTCGGGTGCTGGGAAGGCAGGTGGTGCTGAGGTCTGAGCCTTGGATCTCCGGAAAGGACTCCACCCCATCTCATACATTTCCTCCTCGGTTTTGGGAAGCACTGAAGGAACTCCCCATGATTCTTGCATAGAATTTAATCAAAGAGGGTGACTAAACCAGCTTCCTAACCAGGGGCATGGATAAACTGACCATCTGGCCCTGCCTGATGACAGCAGCTCCCCTCTATCCTCCATCCTTGTGCTCCTGAGCGTATCCCCAGGATCCACAGCACAATCACCGGAGCAGCTCCTGCTCATGAAACATCCCAGTGTCTGGGTGTGATAACAGGGACTGTCTGGCTGCACATCCTCCCTGCACGCTGCTAATCGGCTTTGATCTCTTCCCACTCCCACCCTACAATCCACCCCTTTCCAAGAATCTCAGCTGAATTCTGCCCAACTCATTTACAGCAGGAAAAGCCGATCCCCCTCCGAGCCCCCAGCTGTGCTCTGCAGCTCAGAGCAGAGCCCTTGCTCCAGATGTTGGCTCATGTGGGTCAATGGAGCTTCCCCAGTGCCCCCCTTCCTCTGCAGAGCTCACACAGCTGGGACAGCCTCTGCCTCCAGGAGTGTCCCCAGGAGGCTGCAGGACAGAGCAGGTGTCTTGGGTTCAGACAAACACCCTGCAGGAACAGCTCGTCCTTTAAACGGGCTCTGAGACTGCACTGGGACAGCTGAGGGGATCCTGCTCTGGGTGCGACCCATTACAAAATGCTTAAAACTGGGAATAAGCAGCATCCACAGTGGGATTCCTGGGGGAAGAGGACCAGCAGCAGCCTGGAGTAGGTGCTGTGGTGGCACAGAAATTCCAGGGGGCATGGGAAGAACAGTGGGTGTCTCACAAGGGGCATGGCCAGCTGAGCCCCCTCTGGACAGAAGAAAGGTAAAAGGCAACTCCAGAGGCACTTGCCAGCTCTTTTGTCCTTTGTGGGAGGCTCCTGAGGCCAAAAGGAGGGAGGTGGTGGCATGAGAGGCAGCTCAGAGAAGCCTTGGAGGTAGGAGAGGCCGAGGACAGTCATGGAGCCCATTCTCCATGAAAACAGGACAAAAACAGCCCCTGAGGAGCCACAGATTTACTGGGATCAGGCAGCCAACAGAGCTGAAATCCCAGTCACTGTGTCCATCACAGAGTGTCACCTCCTCCACATCCTCAGTGAGATAGGGGCCATCAAACCAAGCCTTCCAGGCTTCCCCAAAGAGGATTTGGCTGGATGTGCCCAGGAGGAAGCAGCCTCTGGTACCAGTTCTCAGTAGAAATGGATGGAGCAAGAGGTTGATGGTTGATTTTAGCAAAAACATTCTCAGCTGGGAGGTTTCCAGCAGGTCTTTCCTTCCCCACAGCTGCTGAAGAATTGAGGGACCTCAGAGCCTAGCAGGCACGTGGGTCCCACTCTCTGTGCCTTGTGGGGAGCTCAGGATTGAGAGGATTAAGGTGAATCAATCCCAGCAGGTGCTGCCCTTGCAGTCTGCTGGCATTGCTGTCGAGTTGTACCCATTGGAGGCAGGCAAAACTGTTACCCTGTGGTTCCACCTGGCTACTACCTGTGGCCAGGTGAGGGAAGGGAAATGGAGGCATGGAAAAGGAATCAGAAACACCCCCCATCCCTCCAGCAGGGAACATTTCTCTGTAGCCATGGGATCACACAGCCCCACACCCCAGCAGCTGCCCCTGATCCGGGCGTCACTGCCTGTGCCACGGCTGACACTGCTGACGCTGCTCACCCCGAGGAGAGGAGCTGCATTCCTTGCACTCCTTACCCTTCTTCCCCCGCAGCTGCTGCCCGCCCAGGCTGGTCCCAGGGACACCCAGCACTCCCTGTGCCCTGAGATATGGGGGCTGTGGGCATGTGGTGGTCTCTGGCCTGGGTTAATTAACTGCCCTTGGGTGGCTCACTGATAAGAGTTTGAATTTCCTCATCAGGCTGTGGCCTGCAGTGACTCCAAACCTCCTGGACCCAGGAGGGTCCAGGTCAGGGATGTGTTGGGGCCAAACCATGCACAGAGGGGCAGGGCAGGTGCTCAGTCTGGGATTTTAGGTGATGATTTGCTTGAGCAGTTCCCTGCTGCCATGGGACATGGAAAAATGCGGAAGGCACAGAAAATCACAAGACACCCAGTGTAAGGCACCCACGGGACACTCGGGAGGTCACAGTGGGGCTCAGGGTGTAACCAGAAACCTCCAGCCTCTCAGTGCAGCCGAATACCCAAACATGGGCAGTTTGCAGACAGACAGTTCCCCTTGCAGGCTGCCACCAAAGTTTCAGTTCCTCCAGCTGAGCAGCTCTACTTCAGCAAGGCTGGAGCTTCCTGCAGAGCTGGCTGAAGCCAGGCTGTTACTGGGACAGGGATGCACACGCGCCTGAGCAGGACTGTCCTGTCCTTGTCACAGCCAGGTCGCTGCACTTAGCTGATGAGGGGATGCTGGCAGGTTCAGTCCCCTCTCCAAAGAGTCACCACCAAGGCCACCAGAGACACAAGTCCCCCAGAGTCACTGAATAATGACATGGTTTTGGAGGGACCTTAAAGCTCTAAAAGCATTAGAGAGCTGAGCATGCAAACACCCCCAGCCCCTCGGCTGTGCCGAGCTGGAACTGAGAGCGCGAGGACTCCTCAAGTGCTCTTGTGCTAATTGAGCCGGTGCCTTTGGTGGCAAACACGGGAATGCTCAAGAGAAGCGTTTCCTCATCCCCCGTCACCCCTGTCTGGCAGCCGCCGGCTTCCTGCAGGAAGCGCCGGGCCCGGCTGTGTCAGCTCGGCCGCTGCTCCTGGCCAGGCAGCCACAAAGCTGGGCCAGGAACAGGGAACAATTCCCAGAAATGTGCCGGGGGAGGGACTGAGAGCGAGGGGAAAGAATGCAAGAGTGAGCTAAGAAGGTAGTGGTGTGCTCAGCAGAGCTCAGCCTGCTGCAGCTCATCTCTACTGAGCTGGTTTTGGCAGATGACCAAACGCTGAATAACCGAGGATTTTGGTGTGAGTTCATGGAGTTCAGCAGCCATGGGGAAGCAGAGTGAGCAGGGCCAGAGCCTCCAGCTCCCATTTTGGGAGGTGTCAGACAAGTCCCACAGCTTTCAAAGAGCAGCACTCAAACACCGTGTTAGCATTTTCCATCAGCTGGGCTGAAAAACTACATTCCCTCTTCTTACAGACTTGGCTCTGCCAGGGAGAAGCCCAGGCTCCTATCAGGCACTCCTAAATTCTCCTGACAATACAGAATAATCAGGGCTGGTCTGTGACCTGCAAGCCCAGGTCCTGGACAGACAACTGGAAAAGCACACAGACTCCCAGGAGGAAGCAGCATGGATATTGATGGGATTTTGTTAGTCTGAACTTTGGAAATCTCCCCATTCCGGACCTCAGCCCAAGCTCAGCTCGGAGCCGTTCTGCTCTGTAGTCTCTTTGTGCAGCATCAACGCCTGCCCCATGCCAACACACTTCCCTGCAAATCCCAGTATGGAACCAACAATTCCCCTTCCCCTTGTGCTTTGGGGAGATGGGATTCATTGCCCTGCTTCCCAGATGGAGAAATTCAGGCAAAAGTAAATCAATGTCTGTTTTGAATTCATTTAATGAGCGCATGGCAGAGCCGAGGAGCGTCCAGGAGCCTTGGGATTTAACCCTTTCTGCTCCGAGATGGTGGGAAGGGCCAGGAATGTGGCTTCACCTGCAGAACCACCTCTGGAGCAGCTGCTGAGCATGAGACATTTCCAGGACACAGGAGAGCACAGCGGGCACAGCTCTGGGAGCAGAGCCTGGAGCCACGAGCCCCTGACAGTTCCTCCATGGCACAGGCAGAGTCACCTCAGTGCACACCAGCACCACACATCCCTGCACGGCCAGCACAGAGTCACCTTAGCACACACCAGCACCAGATGTCACCTCTGTGACCACATCTCTGCCAGCCACAGATTCTTCCATATAAAGCCTCAGCAGCGGCTGCTGCCTGTTATTTATGGTTGCTCACACACACGTGGAGCCCAGGGGCCGCCTCAGGCCCAGCTGTGAGTTTTTTCCCCTATGAAACACAAACACAAGAGCTTCTTGTTCGGGGTAAGCTCTGCATGGCCCCTCCAGCCTCACCCCTCTCTTGGGCTCCCAGCACACCTGGATTTGATCTGTAGCTACCTGAACGTCTATTGCCTGTCCCTCTATTCCTCTCTGGCTCTGGAGCAGCCAGGGGGCTGAGGGGAGCAAGCTCTGGAATGCCAGCAAGCAGCTCAGCACAACCTGGGCATTCAGGTCACTTTTTGGGCCATTTCTCTGTTTCAACAAGCCCTGACCCTCTGCCTGTGCCACATCCATGGCTCAACCAACCTTAAATCAAATTGTCCCTTCCTCTCTCCAGGTGCCGGCAGAACCAGGCCAGGCAGCCGGGCACACAACCACGGTCTGTCAGGAAATTACCTCCACTGAGGGGGAACACCCAGAGAGACCAGGATTTTATCTCAAATTCCCTGATTTGGAGCAACTGTGGTGCTGTGGGCACCAGTGTGCCCAGTGCAGCTCTGTGCTCTCACAGGGGATGGGGAGGAGGAGGGCTCGGCCTGGGAAGTTCTCGCTGATGCATTTACGGAGACAAAAAGCACAGGGGGGGCGTGCAAGGACAGCCAGGTGCTGGCTCAGCCTGACGGTCACAGCCGATTGCCTCCAATGTCAACAACACGTTAAACCCCAAAGCCCAGCAAGGAGACATCGGAGGGGACACATGTTACAACAGGATGCCGATCCCGAGTGAAATTTCCCCGTTTTCCTCTTGGCACGGGGGAAAAATGCAAGAGATCGACCTGTGAATGGCTCGGTTCCAGCTGGGAGAGTGGGGTTATTTCCAAACAGGGAGAGCAGGTGGGAACAAGGCGGTGCTGGGCTCAAGGACGGAGGGCAGGCACAGAAGGGGCGGAAAGAGGTTGGAGGGCTTAACTCTCGCTAAGTGAATCCTTTCGTGTCTCCACGCTGGGAAAATGTCTCCCAGCAGAGCTGTCTGGGGGAATCGCTGCCAGAGCTGACCCCGAGCCCGACCCCGAGCCCGCCGGGTGCCGCCGGCGCCGCCCGGGACCGGAGCAGCCCCCGCCGAACACCCGGGCCCGGCTGGCGATGGAAGGGCCGGGGCTGCGCCTTTCATATGCAAAGAGAGGAAGGGGGGATGGGAAAGGAAACTGAAACCGATCCTACCTCCTTCTCCGAGATGTAAAGCTGATCTCCTTTCAGAACCACATAACGGTTTTTCCAGATTTCCCTAAAAATGCCTTTCCCGCAGAATTTCCGCACCCAGCCGACCTTCTCCGGCTGCACAGGTTGCTGATTTCCATCCTGGTGCCCCTAACACAAAGCGAGAGGGAAGAAAATGGGGGGGAAACTGGATTATTCTCGATTTTACACTCCTTTTCTCCCCCCTTCCTTCTTTGCCCAACTTTTGCCTCCCCCTCCCTCCGGCCCCTCTCTCCGCCGACGCCGGGACCGAGTCCTTCCCTTCTCCGGGGTCGCTCCGCGGGGATTTTTGTGCTGCAGGCACGAAGCGACAGCAGCAGCCCCGGGAGGAGCGGGCAGGGTTCCTCCGCGGTTATATAAGACAGGCCGGTTTCTCCATCGCCTCTTCAGCGGGCATTTACCGTGCAAAGGGGAACGGGAGGGGGATGGGCGGAATTTAAACCAGCTGGCCTTTCTACTGCGGTGAAAATGGCATTTTGGAGCTTTTTTTGAGCAATTAATCGAAGAGGTGAAGTGTATGGTTGGTTTGTATCGGAGGTGTCTCCGCAGGCAGCGATGATCGGATCGCTGGGTGCAGCACACACAGCACGGCAAAGAGCCGATTGATGGTGCCTCCGGATTTTATCGTTTCCTTGTGTTTCAATATGAAAACTGCCTGCCTACATCCCCCAGCGTCTGTGGCGGGTGCGGGAGGCAGGAGGGGCAGGGAAGGAGCAGGGTTCGGGTCTCCTCGGATCTGCCCGGGGGTCCGTGCGCTTTCTGCGGGGGAGCAGAGCCGAAGCGAACAAGCGGCCGCGGAGAGACAAACCCCCCTCCCCAAAACACCCCGGAGCCTCCCTCACTCTGCCTTGCCCCGGGCGGAGAGCCGCTTCTCCACTCACCCTTTTCGCAGAATTGTTTTTTTTCATGGTGGCTCGGCGCGCTCGGAGGCGATGCGGGGCGGGGGTCGCAGAGGGGGATCCGCGCTGGCTCGGCCCCGCGCGGCTCAGACCCCGCTCCCGTTACCGTTACCGAGCCCCGCGCTCTGAGCCATCGCCAGCGCCGCCGCGTCCCCCCCCGCCGCCACCATCCCGCAGCTCGGGGGGCTGCGCCGGGCTCCCGAGCTCCATCTATAGCCCGTGACGTCGGGGTTCGCGGCGCGGGGCGAATCGCAGCCCACGGAGGGTTTTTCTCCTTTGTCTCTGACTCACCGGGGCCGCGGGGCCGCCTCGCCCAGTGTCCCCCAGCCGCGGTCCCGGCGGTGGCACGGGTCACCGGGAAACTTCCCGGGAGAGGGAAAAGCAGCCGGGTGGCACTGGGAGGGGGTGCCTCCCCTAAAGGTGTTGGAAAGCGTGAACAAATCCCTCTGGAGAGAGGAGCTGGGAGGTTTCCTGGGGAGGAGGTCGCCTCCAGCCGAGATTTGATCGGATTCAGAGCACGGCTTCCAAAAGTGAGGAGACACCCGGCTTCCTAAAAAATGTCCTTTTTTGGCTTATTTTGTCTGCCTCCTTCATGTCCTGCAAGTCCAGAACAGTCTGAGTGTGGGACTGAGGTGACAGATGGGATTTAAGGATCAGAAATGGGTGAGGTAGAGGGAAAAGCAGAGAAAGGAGAAAATGGCTCTTTCCAGAAATAGATTGATTCATCATCCATCAGTGGATCAGCTTTCCAATAACAGTGTCCATCCCATCACTGGACAACATCCCCCTCCCATGATTTCAAGTTGTAGTTTAACCCCAATGCTCTGGAATTAAAGCACACAGACTTTTAGGGATGTACATGGATTATGGAGCATTTCCAGAGCTTCTGTGAGTGTTTGTATCCCATTCTGAGTGTTTGCCATGGGGCCCAGGACCAGGACTTGCCATTTCCGTGCCTCAGTTTCCCCCTTTGCCCCCCATGGCCAAAGCTTGGTCCAGGCAGGGCTGAGGACAGAGGGACAGATGAGCCCCCAGTGTATCCCCGGGACACCACAGAGCCTGCCAGTTTATTTAATGACATTTTGCCTCCCAACCGGACTTGTCCTTCCTCACATCCTGTTTTTGGTGGCCAGGGCCTGCAGAGCAGCGGCTGGTGGCCAGCACCAGATGGCACAGGGCTGGTGGCAGCAGGACAGCTCTGCCATGCCCTTTGAATCCAGGGCCCACGCTCTTCCCAAACGTCCTCTGGTGCCAGGGAAGTTGCCCTGAAAGCACAGCAGGTAATGCACCTGCACACATCTCCCCATCCCTGGGAGCAGCAATTCAGCTGCAGTTGGAATCCTCAGGCTGCTCTGACAGTGAGTCACACTGTGAAGGATGTGACCAATGATTCAGAGCTGGAAACATCAACAATTGACAGGGAAGGAAGGAGACAAGAGGGAACCGTCTCCCATTTCTGCACCAGAAACAGGCAGCTGCACTCACAGCAGTGGGACAGGTGACAGGGTCTGTGCAGCTCCTCATACCCAGCCCTGTGGGCAGAATGAAAAGCCTCTCCACAGTGTGTTTGTGTCTCTCCCTATGTTCACAGGGCCCCTTGGCTTCACCTGGCCCTGATGCTGTTCCTTGTGCTGCTCCATCATAAAACAGCGATTGCCAAAATCGCCTCTTCTTGCAGAGCAGATCAGCAAACTCTTGGTTTATTTACATATTTAACACCCCACACACAGCCTTTTGCCTCTGGATATCAAGTGTGAAGCTGCTGCCTGGAAGGCAAGGGGAGTTTAATTAGGACACATGCTTTTCTGTGTCTCTGACTATAATTACAGCGTTGGTGTCTGGGAAAGGGGCGAGGGGCTGTGACTCAGCTCCCTGCTGTTGGGGTCTCAGGCTGTCAGACACCTGAGTCCCCTGTAAGGGGGAATTCACTTGCAGCTCTGCCTGTCCCAACAACCCAAAATTCACCAAAAATTCACCATACAGGTGCCTACCCAGTTACAGAGAATCAGCCCCAGCACAGGTTGTGTTCTCCCCTCCTTTCCCCCAAGAGCTGCCCAGGACCCCCAGGGCCAGATCCCCTCCTCCCTGCAGGGCTTTGTTCTATCCCACATCAACAGGACTTAGTTGTGATGCCAAGATAATTCCCAGGGATTTAGGAGCTCATTTCATTTGATCGGGCTTGTTAATTCCCAATCAAGCACTGATTAGAGGCCAGGGTGCAGAGCTGGAAACGCACTTGCAGGTTCCTTGGTGTGGCCCTGGAGGGGAGCAGAAGCTCCCAGGGAGGCTCAGGCTGTAACTGCACCTTGTGGCATGGGGAAAGGGAAAGTGGGAATCATCGAGTAGACAGATTCAGCCAAAGTGGGGGATTTAATAGGATTCAACATATACAGACAACTGAGCAGGGGGCTCCTGTGCCACAGCAGCGCCCCCACAGTTGCTCCCCCAGCACAGGGCAGCACTGCTGGGCTCCTCATGGGACACAGCCCTGGGTCCTGGTAAGGAGCCAGCAGCTGCAGCCCCTCAAGGGCTTTCCTGGGCTCTCCTCAGGTGACAATCCCAGTTTGTGAGGGCACAACGAGCAGCTGCAGTGAGGGCACATCCTTGCCCTTGGGCTAGTGCCAGCTCCAGCATTTGCTGCCTTCTGGGTGTGGAGGGGAATCTCCGGCTGCAGGGCAGGAACATCCTGAACGTGCACAAAGTACTCATTCCTTCAGGATTCACCGTCGGCTGCTGGACCTTGGCGGGACCTGGGAGCTGTCAGCGCCTCGGCCACGGAACCCTGCAGCTGTGACCTCCTCCAGGAAGCTGCCAGGAAAGGTTCAGCTCAGTGGAACAAGGGCCAGAGATTGGATCGTGGCACCCTGACACTTGTCCAAGAGGTGCCCAAGGCCAGAGGGGCTGTGAGCATCCCCAGCACAAGCTGGACCACAACCCACGGCTGGAGCAGCTCCCAGAGGCAGAAGTGCTCAAGGATGCTGCTGAGGATGGTTCCTCTGGCAATGAGACACCTCCTGGGGGAGGAAGGAGTGGAGCTACGGCAAAACAGGGCACAGCTGTAACCAGAGAGCAGGTGAAATGAAGGGAAAGCTCTGCAGAGTGGTGTGTTCCACACTGGGGACCGAACCCCGACCCTGAACCCGAACCCTAACCCTGCCCCTGGGGGCGGGGCCTCCTTCCCAGGTCCATCACTGTGCTGATCAGGTGATCGCAATGCTTTAAACAATGCTTAAAAAAAACCACCCAAAAAGATAAAGAAATACAAACCAAGATATGCCACAAATCCTAAGAAACGGGATTCCCCTAAACTGCGGCTGCAGCAGCTTTTCCTGCTCAGGTTGTGAATCTTGAGGGGTTTGAAAAATAGTAAAACCCTAAAATCTCCTGCAGAACCCTGCAGCAACACCCAGCTGTGAGCCCCATCAGACACAGCTGGGAGGGGGCACAGACAGGGCACTGCCCACTGGCACAGGCTCTGGCACCTGGCTTTGTGTTCCAGCCAGAGCTCTCCCTCCTCCAGGTTATTTTTAGGCACTAGAACCAGGCAAAACTGAGCTCTGGCAGGGAATGACTAGTGTTTTTAGGGTCTCCTGGTTCTGTGCTGGCTGGAGCAGGTTGTGCCTGTGACCAGTGACACCTCAGGGAGCCTCAGCACATCATTTCTGAGCACATTCCCAGGCTGGAGAGACTGGAGGCAAGAGCCAAACTCCCACCTGCCCTCCAGGGATGAGCTGCACCATGGCACAAATCCCCCTGCTGAGGCTGCTGCTGCCAGGACCTGCAGATCCTGCAGGAACCTCCACAGCTGCCCCACCCAGCCAGGCTGGAGATGGAGCTCCCAGGAGAAACGAGCCCTGCACAGAGAGCAAGGTCCCCAGGAGGATCCAGAGCCGTAACTGGGTAACTGGGTCAGGCCCCACTTCCTGGGATTAGTCCCAGCAGGTTCGTGCTCAACCTGCCCAGGATGAGTCAGCCCCAGCACCAGATGTTCCTGGCAACCCTTTTTATCCGATTATTGATCCCTTGTAACCCTTTCTCCTCCAAACCCAGGAATTGCTCTGGAATCCCCAGAAGCAGAGCGAATTCTCCAGCCTTTGGGCCACCCCTTTGGGCCCACAGATGTTGGTCCCAGTTCCAGCAGGGAGGAAGTACAATGGAACCAGGATTAGGTGCTTACACGGCTGCTCAGTGCATTAACACCCAAATCCCCTTGTTTCTGGTGACAGATCTGCCCTAATCCCACAGGAATCAGCAAGGCCATGGATTACAGGAGGGGTTGGGACACACTAAAAGCTGGCTTTCCTCATTTTAGACACCTCATGGATGTGCTAAGATATCCCTGATCCTAGGGCACTGTGCTGGAATCGTGGGTAACAGTGGACAGGAGACAGCTTTGTTGTCCTTCCATCCCCAGGGAAACCTTATCAAGGGAAAATGGATCATTTGGGACAGGGCTGTTTCTTTGCTGTCCTCCCCAGGCAGGACCCAGCCACATCCAGCCCTTCCAAAGCACCAGCCTTTTATTTTCCTTCCCCTTTCCCCCCCACACCCCCACCCCCTCTTCATTCTTTGAAATGCAAATTTGGTTACAGAATCCCAGTTTTTTGTAAATAATTCAGGGACTGCACGGCAGCAGAGCCCAGACCAGCCCAGGTGGCTCCCAGCAGCACCAATCCAAGTGGAGCCACTGGTGGAGCTGCAGATCCTGAATTTCAGCAGCGGCTCAGGATTTTCCCACCATCCCACACTGAACATTGGGAATCTGGAGAGAATTCCTGCTCTCCTGCCTGGCCAGGAGCAAGCTGTGCTGATGGGAAGCAATTCCCACTGTGGCCTCAATTCTTTCCTGTGCCCAAAGTGAGTAACTTGGGTTCAGGAAAAGTTATTTGTATTTATAAACCAGACATTTCCCACTGGGAATTCCATACTGACAGGGATCTCTGCCCAGCTTCAGCAAAGCAGCTGCAGGTTCATTCAGTGCTGCTCTTACGAACTAGAAAAACTCTATGGAAAACTCTTGCCTGCCCTTGAACTCAGGGAAATGCAAGTTAAACCTCCAGCTCAGGAATCTGTCCCTGAAGAACCATGAGCAGAGCTGGGTCCAGAGTACTGACACCCACGTTCATGTGGGGATCCTGCAGGCATCCTAAACTCCTGCTGTGCCAGCAGTTTTGCAGAGAGGTGGGTTTTACCTCCTGGTGTTGTGGATGGTGGTCCCGCCCAGCACGATGCGCACGCCGGGGTTGGAGCGGTTCAGGTTGAACACAGCCAGAGCCTCCTCGTAGGTGGCCCCCCCGATGAGGAACACAATGATGTCCTGAGGCCTGGGATAACGGCACAAATCATGACATGGTTGGAGTTGAAGGGATCTAAAAGCTCATCTCATTCATGGCAGGGACTCCTTCCACCAGACCAGCTGGATCCAAGCCCTGTCCAACCTGGCCTTGGACACTTTCTGGGGTGGAGCAGCCACAAATATTGAGCTGGGATCAGACAAAGCCAAGGATAAATCCTGCACCTTGCAGGCAGTGATCCATGAGCCCGAGGGCGCCTCCTCCAGACCATCCCTCATCCCTGTGATGTGCCAGGCTTGGAGCTGAAAACAATCCACTGAATTCCCCAAAACCTCTCCTCTCCTGAATTTCACCCACAGCCTCGAGCAGCCTCTAGCAGCATCACCCCGATCCCTGTGGATCCACATGCCCATGGTTAATGCATGATCTGCTGGGGCTGGGAAATCAGGATCAATTCTGGAGTCAGGCAAGGACACGGCGCTGCCCCGGAGCTCCCGGGCTCGGGGCAGCTCATGCTCGTGACTGATCAGGATTTGTGCCTCAGTTCACCCGAGGGGACATTTCCCAGCCAGCAGGGAATGTGGGATGGCAGAGAGAAGCCAAGCAAGAGGAAGGGGGGAAAGGAGGGAAGCGCCTTCCTCCATCCCAGCATAAACTCAGGTGTGCTGTGCCCATCCTGCTTTCAAGTGAGCTGCTCCTTCCCTCTCCTGTAACCACCCTCCCAATCCCTTGAAAGGACCAACACCAGGGATTTCTTTCTTGGATCACTGCACAGACAGCATGACCTGGAGCACAGCTGCTCCTGAACAGAGGAGCATGTTGGCCACTAGATTTCCATGGATCCCCACACCACTTCCTCCCTGCTGAGGGGGATGTAGGAAAGCAGGGAAAAATCATGGAAAAGCTGAGTGCAGTCCTTTCCCAAGGTGATCACTAACCACCCAAAGCCTGCTCCTCCTCAGAGTCTGGGTTAGGTCTCCATGACCCTCTCCAGCAGGATCCCATTCCCACTGGGAACAGAACTGGCCCAGGCAGGAGAGCTGCAGCTGGGCTGTTTTTGGCAGTCCCCAAACAGCAGCTGGCACAGCCAGCTCTGATGAGCAAGGGCTTCATCCTTCACCTGAGCCTCCCAATGGGAATGGCACATCCAGGCCAGCAAGGCAATCCAGGAAGAGCCTGCTCCAGGGAACATCCTTGGGGATATGAGACCTCCACACCCAAGAGATTTCTGTGCCAAGCCCCAGTTCTGTTCATCATCAGTCCAACCCCACTGTGGGGACAGTGCTGGGGACACCAGGGATGTGCCAGTGCCAGGGATGTGCCAGTGCAGGCTCTGCCCCAAAGCCCCACGCACCTGTCCCGGAGGGTGTTGGGGCCCAGGTAGGGATACTGGCTGTCCTTGAGCTTTCCCTTGATGAGCAGGTCCAGGGTTTCCTGGAGCAGGGGCTGGTGCTGGGTGTACACGTTCTCGATGCCCTGCAGCCGGAGAGAAGCTCTTCAGGAGGTGGCCCAGCAGGGCAGGAGGATCAGCAGAGGCACAGCAGGATTCAGCACCCCTGAATTTGGGACTGAGAAGCTCTCCAGCAGCTTACTGCCGTTGTTCTCGGTGGAATCAGGCCCTGAAGCCACTGCCCTCTGTGAAACCAAGTCCAGGCAGCAGCCCACAGCATTCCTGCCAGCCCCGCTCCTCTGGGCTGCAGTTTTGGTTGAGACTGCCCCCATTCCCCACGGCAGCTCAGTACCTTCAGGCCTTTGAGGAACTGCTTGGTGATGGCCACGGCGTCCTTGGGGCTGAACAGGTCACTGCCCCGGACCCGCTTCCCCCCGTACTCCACCACGGCGGACACCAGCTGTGCAGGGAGAGCGCAGGAGCCCTGTCAGCCTGGGAACTCCTCCAGGCTGTGGGCAGGAGTCACTGCAGAACCTCATGGAGGTCTGGAATGGGGACACAGAGCCATGGAGGCGATCCCAATGGAACTGCATGTGGAGATGAGGGGGCAGAGCAGCAGCACCCCCACACCCCCAGCCCGCCCCGACCCTCCTGCTTGGGGAGAGGCTTCATCTCCTTTTCCTGCAGCAGCGACATCAGCTTCTCCACACGAGCTGACATCATCCTGCTCCTCCACCTCCTCCCCAGCTGCTCCTGGCACTGCCACCTGTTCCCTCCCTGCCAGCTCCTCTCCATCCCCAGCCCCTCGCTGCAGCCGCTGCCTGTGCTGCAGGAGCTGGGGAAAGTGGGGGAGGAAAAGACGAGAGGAAGCACATCCCAGGCCCGTGTACGTGCCACACTCCCCTCCCAGCAGGCTCCTGCCATCCCTTCTCTATTAAATCCTTCATAATATCACAGAATCGCAGACTAGTCAGGAGTGGAAGGGACCTCTGGAATCCAACCCCCAACATCACTGATTTAGGAAATGAAAATCAAGTCACTTGTTTAAAACACCTTCTAAAGTCACACCCACAGGTCCCAGCCGAGCTCAGAGCTCTGTGCAACAACACAGCCCTGGGCTGACCCGGAGCAGGCAGGTTTCACCCCAAAGACCAGCGATTCCCCCATGCTGTGGGACATGGGGGCTGCCCCTGCTCCTGCCCCACCCCACCCCGGGGTCACCTCCCTGCCCCTGCCCCGCCCCGGGGTCACCTCCCGCTACCTGCCCCACCCCGGCCCCACCTCCCGGTACCTGTCCCTGCCCCGGCCCCACCCCGCGGTTACCTTGCGGTAGCGGTCGCTGCCGCCGCGGCCCCGCAGCTCCTCCAGCAGTGCCGGGAGGCCGCTGCTGGCGTGGCGCTCGTAGCGCAGCGCGTAGAGCATCACCAGCCGCGCCGCGTCCAGCTCCGCCAGCCGCGGGCTCTGCAGCAGCCGCCGCACGCTCTGCGGGACAGCACAGAGCTCAGCGACGCGGGCACCCGGCACACCGCCGGCACCAGCACCTCCACACACCTCCAACCCCTGCCGGGCTCCTTCCAGCCTGGGCAGAGCCACCCCACGGGATCCACCGCTAAACCCCTCAGGTAACCCCTCCAACTCCATCTCCTTTCTGGAAGGTGCAAGGCAGAGGCATCAAAGTCTTAGCAAGCATTGGATGTGAGACATGGAGGAACAAACTGTGCTTTTGGAAGCAAAGGAAGGAAGAAATTAAAGCATGGGAAGAGAGATCCCAGCTACAGGAAAGAACAGGGATCTGTTATCACTCCCGATCTGCTGCTGGATTCACCACCTGGCCCAGGTGTTGGCATCTATTTGACCGACGCTGACTAGTGACAAAAACAAAGTGTAAAATCCTGGCTGTGAGGAGCATCAAGAGGAATTCCACCATTCAAGGTCAGGAATCCACCTGTGAGGGGAGGGCCAGAGCCCCACAGAGGTTCCTGTGCTGGCAGTGGCCAAGCAGAGAACAGAACAGCTATTGTCCAAGGGAGGAGCTGGGATTCCAACACTCCCTTCAGCTCCCAGGGCTCAGGCACTGTGTCAAGGTTAATGAGAGCCCAGGGGAGGAAGAGCCCAAATGTCCTGGACTGGGGGGCCCAAGGCCACCAGAGATGCAACAGTCCCTAAGATGACATCAGGGGAGAACAATTCCACCCTTATTCCAGGCTCTGGCTGCTGCTCCCTGTCCTGTGGCCTTGCCCCTCTGGCTGCCATTGGGAGCCCAGCAGGGACAGCCCAGGGCGGGGTGGCTGCAGGGACAAAGATGCCACTGAGAGGATTTTCCATTTCCTTTTAAGCTGCTGCATAGCTCCCAGTGGCCTCAGTGGCTGGAAATACAACAGGGCTCTTCAGGCACAGGGCTGGAAGGAAACTGAGGCAGCATTTCTGCTCTAAAACTGCAGAAACACTGTTTGTGTAGGGCAAGACCAAGGTGACCCCAGAAGCACCAAGGCACAGCTCTGTGCTACGGATATTCCATCAAAAATCATGGCTCATGGCACAGGGAAGGAGCAGACTGGGAATATTTGACTTTTAAAGCGCAACAACCTGAGCTGGAGACAGTGATACAGCATGAGGACCTCAGAGGCTGCTTCCAGCAAACACATTTCTGGCTGCATTCCCAGTTCCATGCTCAGCCATGTGAATCCTGCCAGACACCAGCTATGGAATCCCATCCCCACACTCACTGGTCCATAGGGAAGCATCAGCCCAGGGGATGGCAGCACATTCCACCTCTGGGGATAGTCCACTGTTATCCCCTCAGCCCCCACCTGGAGTTCAGGGAAACTGATCTCAACCTGCTGGAGAGGCTTTTCCTCACTTCCCAGTCCCTCTGCTTCCCCAGTGCCATGCAGGGTCTGTTACATGTTGGGAATCCCCCTCTGCTACCAAAATCAAGGAATCATTTCTCAGAAGTGAGTGGCTACTCCAGCCCTGCCCTGAGCCAGCCCCATCCCAAAGCTGCTGTTGAGCACCAGCCTGGATCCATCACCACTGACTTTGCCAGACCCTGGGGGCCACGTTCAGCTGTCACAGAGCCTCTCTCCAGCTTTTCCAGGCCTCTGTGCCAAAGAAATCTTGGATCTAAGAGACTTTCCAGTGGTTTTTCTTAAAAAAAAATATAGGTAAAGTCAATTCCATGGATTCCTGCTCTTTTCCTGCCCAACAAACACATCAGCTCCTGCACAGCATCTGATGCTGTTTTTTCCTGGTGCCTGCCAGAAGCCAACTGGCTGAATATAAAGGAAGAATGTTGGATTGTGGGATGTAAGGACAGGATTTGCAAAGATGCTTCTCAAGCCAGTTATTAACAATGACTCATTCCCATCTGAGCTGAGCACTGAGGAGCAATTCCACATCCAGTGTCCCTCCCCACACAGAGCTCCCACTGCCTCCAGCATCCAGCCCCACTCCCAAGGGAGAGGCAGGGTGAACCCCCCGATCCACAGTACCTGGAGGGCACTGGAATGGTCACTCTGGCAGGCCAGCTCCTGCTCCACCTCTGACACCTCCAGCAGGTTCCGTTCCGCCACGAGCCGGGACAGCTCCCCCACCACTGTCACGTGCTTGGACACTGTGCCTGACATCTTCTTGAACTGAGGGTAGTTCTCCACAAAGGCCTGCAATGGGAAACTGAGGCACTGGGTGCTTCCAGGCAAAAGCAGGAGACAGAAGATGGCTGCAGCCAGCCATAAACTGTACGAATCCAAGCCCTTGGCAGGTGTGCAGAGGATCAGACACTTTGATCCCAGGAGCCCACAGGATTTCTCCCATTACCAGGAGATTTCTGGGAGGGATGTATGTTTTATTTACTCCTAGCATTAAAGGATGGGACACAGCTGGGATGGACTTTATCTGTACCTTCATATCTGCAATGGACTCCAGCTTCTGCTGCTCCTTTGGCTTCCTCCTCTGGAAATCCTCCATCAGGTTCTTGATGTTGGTGCCAATCTCAGCAAAGTTCAGGTACATGTTCTGTGTGGAACAAGACAGGAAGCAGAAGGAAACTCACTTGACAGTCTTGACCAAGGAAGAGCCTTTCTCAGCTGGGAGAAAGTGGCTCCATCCCCCCAAACCTGCAGCAGGGTTTGAAATGAAATTACAAACAGGACACGTTGTCTCACATCAGATGTCACTGGTGCTGCACACCAATGGTCATGAATGGCACATCCCCACCTTGAAGCTCAGAGTCATGGGGAAGCTCCTTTCCCGGGGCAAACCCTCAGATTTGGGCACTGATGAACCCCCCAGGACACCTACGTTGGCGTAGAACTCGTCGTTCTCAGCTGACAGGACGACCTCGCGCAGGTCCTTGCTGATCCCCGGCACCCGGGACAGGTCGATGCGGTTGTTGTTGATGCCCAGCAGCTCGTGGACCATGGCCTGGTACGTCCACTGCCAGGGGACAGAGCAAGGCAAAGGCATGACCTTGGTGAGACACAGCACTGGGAGATCAATGGACTTCAGCTGAACCCAGCCAGAGCAGCTCCTGCTACCCCAGGACACACGGCAGAGTCTGGGAGTGTGCCCCTCAACCAGCCAGGACACTCCAGTGAAAATAAACACCACTGATGAATGACCAGATGGGGAGACAGTGCTGAGGGAAACCACCCCCTCCAGGCCATCTCAGAATCACGGGATGGTTTGGGTTGGAAGGGACATTAAACCCATCCTGTTCATGGCAGGGACACCCCCCACCAGAATTCCTGCAGGTACCTTCAAAACAGACCAAAGAGGGATGGGGATTCACATTCCTGTTCCAACACTTCTATTGGCCACCAAACCCCCCAACTTACTGCCCAGAAAGGGAGAGATCCCACAGTTCCAGTGCAGAATTCCCCACATGCTTCACTGGCAGGAGCATTCCTGCACATTGGGAGTTTCTATTTTTATCCTGAGAAGTCTAATAATAACCCAGAGAGAACAGTGGCAGCTGATCAGAGCCCTGCCATGCCCAACACTCCATTTACATCCCTGAGAATCTCTCTGGGATAGGAAATCCTGAAACAGCAGATAACACCCAATACTGAGCACAGTCCTAAACACCATAAAGCAGATGTGAGCTGGGCTGTGACAGCCACACCCCTCTGTGACACAGATGTCACCTCCAGCTCCTGCAGAACCAGTGTTACAGCAGCTCTGGGGCTGCTGATCCCACCCAGGTGGGGGTCCCAGGTTCCAAGGGAACCCCACAGAAATTAAAGGAGACCAAAAGACCCTGCCAGGATCTGCAGCACAGCATGGAACAAATAAACCCAGCAGCTCCCAGCAAATCCAGCAGCCATCGATAACAGAGGGAGACTCAGCAGGGCAAGGTTACTCAACAGCTGTGTGCTGCCCACAGCCCAAAAAACAGCACCTGGGAAAGGCCCTGCAAAGCACTCCAGAAGCCACACAGAGGTGGCCCTGCTTTCCAGGGTGCTGGGTCCATCTGCCACTGAAGGCAGCACAAACAACCCCCACTCAGGTCTGGAAAAGCTAGCCAGAGGATAAAAGAGGGATTTTGCAGGGATTGGGGGTGGGAAGCAACACTTTTCTCTCCTACATCCAACCCATGACGTGCCAGGGGTGGAACCCCAGCTGCTGCAGGACTCCCAGCCCTGCCCCAGCCTGGCACAGCTGGATGTGACTCACAGCCCGTGACTCACCTGGTTCAGCAGTGGGGTGATGGCATCGTCCGAGCGGTCCAGGATGAGCAGCAGGGGAGGCACCTCGGTGCGCCGGAAATCAAACAGCTCGTACTCCTTGGTGATCACTTGCTGTGGGGAAACGGGAGAAATCCCACCTGGACACCCGGGAAAGGCTCCCTGTCAGGGTGGACTCGGACACAGAGGGAAGGGAAGGTGAAACCCCAGCAGTGCTGCTCTCTCTGCACTGCCAGGAGGAGCTGGGACACGGCTCCCAGCAGTGCTGTGCTCCAACTCTGGGAGCAGGGCAGGACACACCTGCCCTTGAAGCAAATGATGGAATTTACTGAAAACAGGATCCCTCCAGTGGATCCACACGTGAAAAATTAACCAAGGCTGAATTCATGCCAAAGGGAGGTGCTGTGGGCTCCCCTCACCTTCACGCACTCAGCCAAGCGCTTGGCTGGCTCCGAGGAGAGCTGGTAGCGGATCATGGGGCACTTCTTCAGGGACAGGAGCAGGGCAGTGAGCCCCTGCGTGGTCCTGGTGAGCTGAGCCGGGTCCCAGCTGCGGCCCTGCAAGGAAAGGCTGCACCTCACACGGATGCACTGGTCCTAGACTCTCACATCCCTGTTTCTACGCCCTGAAGTCTCACAGGGAAGCACAGCTGCACTGGGGCAGCAGGTACCCACGGGCTGAACCCCAGCTCCCCGTGCTCCTCTCCTCTGCCAAGGCCCATTCCCCTCCCGTGGCCCCTCCAGCAGCCCCCAGGGTCCCGGTTTACACACTGACAGGACAACTGGCCGTGCTCCTACCCGACAGCAGCCCAGCAGGTTGAGGGAGAAGACATGTGGGTTCACCGCAATGTAGTCACCGTAGAACTCCTGGGGAGGGGAGCAGGACAGTCCTGTGTTGCCAATCCTGACCCCATGTGCCAGCACTGCCACTCAGCCCCAGCACCACCTGGACACACTGGATTGGACCATCCTTCCTTCCTCCACCCCAAACCCCTCTGCCAACTCCCCTCCTGTCAGTACTGTGCATTGCTCCAGTGCCCAGCTGCTCATCAGCACCACAAACACAGAACCATGAATTACTGACTTTGGAAAAGCCCTTTAAGACCACCCACAGTCCCTCCAGCACTGCCAAGGCCACCATACCCCACGTCTTCAAGTGCCACATCCACATGGATTTGAACTTGGCAGCACCTTGTGAGGCACCAAGAATAGCAGCAGTGAGAGCACAGAGAAATGGGACCTTTTCTGTCTTTTACCTCTTAATCCCACAGTTGTGTCCATCCCTCCTCCCACCCAGGTCTGTCATGAACCTGTTGGGAACAACAGCCTTCCTGCTCCCAGTGTCTGGCAGCCTGGACCTCCCCTTTGCTTCTGGGTTTGGATCTACCTAAAACACCCAGACTTCACCTGGACTTCAGCCACGACCTCCTGCTCATCAGCCTCAGCCAAGGCCTTCACGTCGCTCTTGCTGATGACGTTGCTAAAATCTGTGACGAAACAGGGAAGGGATAGTGGGGCTCCCTGCAGACCCTGTGGGACAACTACTCTGATCCCCTCTGGAGCAGAAGCAGATCCCACAGAGACCCTCTAACCCTGCAGGTGCTGGAATCCTGAGCCACCTCCCAGGGATGCTCCCAGCTCATTCTCTGCCCATCTCCCAGCGCCTGGTCCCACCACGTCCTGCAGAGCCACAATGACATCTAGAGGCCACTTCACCCAGTTCCTGGGATCCTACCGACTTAATTCCCGGGCTGGAGGACTAGACTTGAGCCCCAAACCAGTGGAGTCATTCTGCCTCATTCCCAAACTCAGGGAACAGTCCGTGGCATGAGCAGGACATGCGGGAAGCCCCTGCCTGACACAGCTGGCACAGGAAGGTGCTGTGTGATCCTGTCCCACCACACTGGGATGGAAGCCTGTTCCAGATTTAGGGATGTCCAGGACCCCTGGACTCTTCACACTCACAGATGAAGTAGACGCTGTACTTGGGCCTTCGCAGCTCCTGCACCAGGAGCTCCACATTCTCCTGGATGGAAACAGCACCAGGGAGAGCAGAGTTAAGGAATACAGAATAATGGAGTCGTTAGGGTTGGAAAAGCCTCTAAGACATTGGTGTCCAGCCATTCCCCCAGCACTGCAAAGGCCACCATGGCCCTGTCCCCCATGGCCACATCCACACGCATTTGCACAATTCCAGGCACGGTGGCTCCACCACTGCCAGGGTGACAGGGCGGAACAACCCTTTCCATGAAGGAATTTCCCTGAATATCCAACCTAAACCTCCCCAGCACGACTTCAGGCCGTTTCCTCCCGCTCTGGTCCGCACCTTGGTGGGCCGCAGGAAGCAGATGGCCTTGAGGTGCTTCATGGGCTCTCTGTTGGGCGAGTCGAGGCGCTCGAAGAGATAAACCTCGCGCTGCAGGATCTCGGACTGGGTGTATACCACGCTCACGGCGCCGGTCTAAGGGCGGCAGGGGAGAAGCGCCCGTCACGGCGGCCCCGGGCCCGGCGCCCGGCCCCGCCGCCCTCCGCGCTCCCGGCCCTGCCGCTCACCGTCTCCCGGTCCATCAGCAGCACCTTCATGCCGGGGCCGCTGTCCTCGATCATTTTGGACACGTACTGCCGGACCGCCAGCACCGCGTTCATCTTGGCGGGGATGCTGCTCTACCGGGCCGGCCCCGACGCGCCTCGGCCCCGCCCCGACGCCTGCTGGGAGCTGTAGTCCGGCAGTGGGAGCGGCCCCGCCACCCCGGTGCCTGCCGGGAGTTGCAGTTCGAAAGCGGAAGTGGCCCCGCCACCCCGCTGCATGCCGGGAGCTGTAGTCCGGCAGCGGGAGCGGCCTAGGTCCCGGCTCGTCCTTCTCCTCCCGGGACCCGAGCGGTGGAAATGGCTCGGGGAGAGCGGAGCAGTTTGAGACTGAACCCAACCAGACCCTAGACACACTTAAACCCACCCAAACCTACCTTAAAAAAAACACAAACCCGCCCCAACCCACACTAAATCCACCCGAACCCACCCAAGCCCACCCCAAACGCACACAAACCCCCTCCAAACCTACCCAAGCCCACCCCAAACATCCCCAGATGCACCCGAGCCCCCAGGAAGGCTCGGCGCACCCGAGGGTCCCCCAGGACAGAGGCCGTGACTTGGTTTCCCTGAGCACAGCTCAGTAAATTCCGTGCTGGAAGCTCGGGGTGGGCTCCGGGACCAGCCCGGCCCCGCTAATCCCGGGAGCGGAGATTAGGAGCTATTCCCGGCGGGACAGAGCTGACCCGGGGCCAGGCACTGCCCCGCTGCCAGAGCCCTATTTATAGCAGCGGATAACAATTCATTAATGATGATGTCCTGCCTTTCACTTCCAATTAAGCAGCTCCCCACTTCCTCTCAGAGTGACGAACACCTTTGTGTCTTTAATCCTTCAATTTCCTGCCGAGATTTTACTTTTCACTTCCATCTTCTTTCCTGGAGGCTGGGGAGTTTTGCACATGTATGGATCTTTATACAAACCCCAAAGATTTGAATCGTTTAAATAGAAATTTATCTAGAAAAATACAACTCCAATATTTTCTTTCTTAAATTTTTTTATTTCTTGCCTGATTTTGTTTCTAATATCCAAACTGATGCCTTAAGGAGTGTGTGGGTGCTCCTGGGTAAAGGATACACAGAATAATGGCAAATGGAATAGAAAATCAGGGTTTAATTGCATCTGATTGTTTTCTGGCCTTACTGTTAAATGATTCAGTGTCTGTAAAGTGCTGGTTTAGTTATTGTCCAGTTTCCTTGGAAATGCTTTTGGATTTTATTTGTGAACTAACCAAACCCAGGGTGTCATCTCCTCTTTAAATCCATCTTTGTCCTTGTCCTTAGGGAAGACAAACCCCTTGTGCCATTTTAATGAAGTGAATCACAAACCAAATCTCTGAGGCTTCTTGGTGATTTGCAGCTGAAACATTTTAAACAACTTTTATTCTGCAGAAATGTTACACTTTTCATTCCCCCTAGGCTGATTGGTGGGGTAGGAGAGCAGTTCCATGTCCTGGGAGTGGTTGGAATCATGGAATTCTTTAGGCTGGAAAAGACCTCTGTATTTGCCGTAATTTTTAATTTAAACCTTCCTTAAGAATGAATTCAAGTGTAATTTCTGTAGATAACCCTGATTTAACCTCACCCATAACTGCCCTGGCCTGGCACGAGGACGGATGTTGGTCCCTAAGTTGAGGCAATAGGATTGCCCAGGATTACAGCACTGCTATTTTAAGGGATCGAATTTGGTGTTGATTATTTCAAAAGCAATGGGTTCTCCGCTCCTGGTTCCAAGGAGAAGTGGCCACTGCAGCCTGTGTGTCCTGGGACAGCACCCAGCACCCCTGGGGGACTCAGGAACATCCTGACCTTCCTGCTCTTCCCCTGACACAGCACTTCTGTCACAGGCATCTCCTCAGGAAAATGCTCCATGAAAAGAGACTCTTGGCAGTAAAATGAGGCCTGGATAAGTTTCCAGCTTTGGAGAAAAGGAATCACAAAGGGCTTTGCCTCACCTTGTTATTGTTTTACAAAGCAATTGTGGTTCCCCTGTTAACAGTGAGAGGAGGAGAAAAAACCCAAATAAACACTGAAAGGCCCAACTGGATCCTTTTGGAAATGGCATCCCTGAGACAGATAATGTTCACTGGCTGCTCCAGAGGGCTTTGGGGGAAAGTCAAGTGGAGTTTAAGGCAGGAAAAGCTCTTTCCCAAGCTGCTACCAAGGCCCTTGAATGTCACCTCCAGAGCCAGGGGTGGATCCCAAGTTAAGATGCCGGGGCCTTGTGTCCCCAGCCCCATCCATGGACGCTGCCTTCACTAGTGAAATGAGTTCCATGCAAAATCCTGGCCTCCCTCCTCCAGTGCCATCTGCTCCTCCATCCTTATCCCCTCCCTCCACCCCTGATCCTCTTTATGGCCTCTTCCAACTGATCCCAAAGTCCCCCAGCAAATCTGGGTGACTCACCATGGTTCATCTCCCAGCCCTGGGGTGTCCTGTGTGGGGCAGTTGTCCCTGTCCCCATTGCCTTGCCCTGCGTGTGGCTCTGGAGGGACCAGCAGCACCAGTGGCACTGAGGCCTCCCCTGGCTCCTCAGTGGTAAATTCGCAACAAAACCCTTCAGCTCTGTCTGGGAATGGTTCTAACTGGAGCTGTCAGGAATGAAATGGGATTTTATGTCTGTTTAATACTGTGCTGATCCCTGCCATGGCTCCAGCAGGAGCACGATGGGAACAGGGTGAGATGGAATGGGCAGGGATCACTCTGGAACACGGGGATCACTCCAGAGCACAGGGCCACTCCAGCCCCTCGCTGGGCACCAGAGACATTGGGCAGGATCCACTGTGTGAACAAACAGTGCAGCCAGCAGGGACAAACCCTGGGCCCGTCCTTTCTGTGCTGGACATTTCCCTGCCCAGACACACAAACAATCCCTTTGTGCAGGACACAAACAAGGGCAGGTTCCTGGCAGGACACAAAGAACGGATTCAGCGTCGGGATCAGCTGAGCTGTGTGCATGACATGGCCTGTTTGCCACCAGCCCCAGCAGCCCCCGGCCCCCACTGGCCACTGCTCCAGCTCAGGGCTGGCCCACCTGTGTTTTTACTAAGAGAAAACCTGGAGGAAGGAAGAGAGGAAGGCTGAGTGGGAGATGGACCAGGAGGCAAATACACCAGCAATGGCACCATGGGAGCTGTGCCAGCACTTCCCAGCACATCCTGACACAGCTGTGGCATCACCAGCCCCCTGCTCTGGGCACCAGACCCCCAGGGCTGGCACAGCACTGGGACACTGTGTGCTTCCATGGGCACCCACAGCAAGGGGAATGTGGGACCCTGGGCACAGGTGGGGCTCTGGGCACGGGGAATGTGGGGCGCTCAGCCAAGGGACTGGCCATCCCACCAGCCCTGCAGCTGCTGCCCCACTCAGCATTGTTCCCGTGCCGTGGGGGAGAAACAGGGAGCTTTCCACAGTAAGGAAAGCAATTCCCAGTGGGCATCAGGCTCAGGGAGTGGGCGCTGACCCCTCACCCTCCGGGCTCGGCATTTCAACCCCACGCAGGGGGCACTGACCACACAAAGGCCAGCCCCATGCTGGGGATCAGCCCCACGGGGGTCCCAGGCCACTCACTGGGGTCTCAGGCGCCATCCCAGAGTCACAGGCTTCTCACGGGGGTCCCAGGCCCCTCACCCGTGGCACCGCCAGGGGGCGCTCTGCTCCCTCACGCCCGGGGGGCGGGGCCAGGCCCGGCCCTGCGCCCCCATTGGCCCCTCCCGGCACGGCGGCGTGCGCCCTCCAAAGCGTTCCGGGCGGGAACGGGGGTGGCGGCGCGTAACGGGTGGCGCGTTCCGTTCCGCCCCCCCCCCTTCCCCCCCACGCCCGCCCCGGGAACGGTCTCAGCGGCGGCGACGACGGCGGGAGGGCCCCGGGCCGCTCCGGGCCGGGCCGCGCCGGGCCGCCCATGGAGCCTCTCGTAGGTAACGGCGGGCCCGCTCGGCCTCGGGAAAGTTTTGGCGGGCCGGGCCTTGGCTCATGGCGCGGCCATAAGGGCGGCGGGGGGCGGGTCCCGGTGTCGGTGCGCGGGGCCCGGTGTCGGTCCCGGTGTCGGGGCGCGGGGCCGGGCTCAGTCCCGGAGGCCGTCCCGGTGCGGTGCGGGTCCCGCCTCAGCCCGGGGCCCGCGGGCCGGGGCCGGGAGCGCTCCCCGCAGGCCGGGCCCGCTCCGGGGCCGCCCCCGCCCGTTCTCGGCCGGAGCCCTCAGGCTGAGGCCGCCGGGCCGGGGCTTCACCCCGCGGTTCGGGGCTCCTCGGGGAAGGGGCGACCGCGGCTGCCCCTGGGGCAGGGCAGGGACATTTTCCCGGTGCCGGCGACTCGGAGCCGAATAATTGTCCTCTTGGTCCTTGTTTTCCCGGGAGCGCCCGGGTGTCCGCACGGCTGCCGCTCCAGAATGGGTCGCTCCCGTGCCGAGCGGGGCAGGGCCGTGAGCTGCCGCCGGGGCCGGGCTCCAGCCCTGGGCAGCGGGACACGAGCTCAGAAACAGCCCTGGAGTGGCGAGTCCTGGTCCGTGAGGAGAGGGAATTCCTCGTCTGGCTGATTCTCTCCATGTTTTCGGGCCAAGAGCAGCTCCCGGCCCAGCGCCGGACCATCCCCAGCTCCAGGGAAACTGCTCCGAGGCCTTGGCAGGCACTCACGATACCGGCATGGAGCCTCCCGAGAGTTCAGTTGGATCCCAGCGCACCGGGAATGCTGCGGGGCCCCTCGGCTTTCCTTTGTGAAATGGGTACTCGGAGGGGCTCCGGGCAGAACCCCCACCAGAGATCTCCGGGTTCCTAAAGGCCTTGTTGGGGCTGGAAAGTCCAAACTTCCAGCGGGATTCCTCACTCTGAATCACTGGGTTTTTTTCCTGACCTTGCATATGTACATACTGAGTCGGTTTTTTTGGGTTTTTTTTTTGAGAAGTGTCATGTTTGAGCTGCTTGTAGATGGTTTTTGTGCTAAAGAAACTTCTGAGGTGGGGATGGTGTGGCCACTTGTGGATGCAGTGTTGGATGTGTCTGAAGGGGCAGCTGTCAGGACACACAGCTAGATCCAGGCATCCCTGTGCATGCTTCAGGTGTGCGACCCTTGTCAGCCCTTCTGTAAAATTCAGGACTCTGCTCTTCCTGGTGCCTTAGTATTGGCTGGTTCGGTTTTCTGTTGGAATTTATTTGATTTTCTGCTGGTGTTTGTGGTGAATCTGTGCTGGGATGTGGCTCTACTGTCCGTGGAGGAGTGCTGGGAGATGCTCTGGCCCTCAGCTCTCATAGTCCTGAGTTACACCCTAAACTCATCCCTGCAAATGACTGGAAGTGGATTTTCCTTGTGGGTAGAGCACTGGATTGAAACATTCTGGAGAGAAAACGCGCGGAATTGGTGATGGAGCTGCCGTGGCCTGGATTGCAGAGGGGACAGTTGGAGCATCCCCCGGGACACAGGCAAAGGACTGTGTGCCAGACCCAGCTCCTGCAGAGAGCCAGGGCCAGGCTGGAAATAGGCACGACCTGGTTTAAGGAGAACGTGGCTCAAAGGGAATTTCTTTGGTGCAGGCACTGAGAGAACTGAGTTTGCTGTGAGCGCGTCGTTAGAGAATCCTGTAATTTTGGGACGAAGAGGAATTGATAAGCAGGAGGGATAATGATAGTGGGACACAGCCTGGATTTGATGGAGCTGCTGTGTTTGTGTTGGAGACTTGTTGGGCTTTTATCTGTCTTGGAGGTATCAGTCTGGTGGGTTCTTCAGCCCAAGGTTTAGGATGGGTATTGGGAGGAGCCCAGCTGTGTCTGGAGCACTGGGAAGCAGCTGGAGCTCTGGAAAAAACAGGATAAAGCTGTTCATTGAAGCACTGGAGCTTTATAAAAACAGGATCATTTTTATAACTGTCGTTTCACTCCCACTCCAACTCCCGAGCACCAGTGTGGTTTTAGGAGCCCCTTTTCCCTGCTGGAAAAGCTTGTTTGCAGGGATTATGTGTTGTCTTTTTGGATTGTGCTAAATCTCTGCCAGAGGTTCCTGTGGTTCCCAGAATGGTAAATCTTGGAGAGCTGCTCCTACCAAGTGTGAGGTGCAGCCACAGAGCCGCATCCAGCACTGGCACAGCTGCCTGAGCCACCTGTTCCCAAACATCCCTGCTCTTCCCTCTCGGACTGGCTTCCTTCTGCACTCACAGCACCCCTCCTTGGGGCTGAGGGGCTGATGAGCTCCCAGGATGTCCTGCACTATCAGTTCTATCAGGAGTAACTGGTTTTTGTTGGTGGTGAGGATGATGTTGGGCCGGGTTGGTTCCCATGCTGGAAGAGGCAGGAGCTGTGTGGTCTGTGTCCCAGCACAGGTGTGTGTGTGTGCCCCAGGAGCTCAGTGAGCCCAGCACAGGTGTGTGTGTGTGTGTGTGCCCCAGGAGCTCAGTGAGCCCAGCACAGGTGTGTGTGTGTGCCCCAGGAGCTCAGTGAGCACAGCACAGGTGTGTGTGTGTGTGCCCCAGGAGCTCAGCCCAGCACAGGTATGTCTGTGCCCCAGGAGCTCAGCACAGCACAGGTGTCAGCTCAGGCTGGGTGTGTTAATCCCAGTGTGCAGCTCTGCTGGCAGTGTTAGGTAACCTGCTGGGCCAGGACAGGGCTGTGGGGTGGCACAGAGGCAGCCCCCCTGTTCTGGGGAGCAGAGGATGCCAGAAACCTCCTTCAGGTGCATCAGTGCTCGTGTAAGCTCACAGAGAAGCTCATTTTCCTCTTTGTTATCCTGGGAGGGCTCAGATTGGAGCTGCTCCCATCCCACCTGTGTGTCCCAGTGTGGCCTTTCCCCTTGGGACCCCCCTGCTTAGCCCTGAGTGCTGCCACATTCCAGAGTTTTGGAGGATGTGGAGTTTAGGAGTTTGATATGTGCTGGTTTGCCACTCTGCTGCAGCTCCCCAAAGGTGGGAGCAAAAACATCCGTGTGGGTCTGGCAGGATTAAATTTCCCTTTGGGTTTGGGCACCTCCTGCCTCTCCTGCAGCTCTGGCCTGGGGTTCCCCGTGTGCCTGTGGGGATGGGCTGGGAGCAGAGCCTTGTGAGTGGAGTCCTGGCTCCCAGCTTGCTTCCTGCCCTCAGCAAAACATCACGTGGCAGATCCGGGGGAAAGACGTCAGAGTTTGCTGCTCCTAAAATATTTCTGGAAGTCGCTTTATAAACACACAGGAGTCACCGGTTGTGACCGACCTTGGGTCAGGATTTGGCCCTAACAAAGAGAATTATTTCCTGATTCTGCAGCATGCTTAGCACGATTGAAATCTAATAAAATACAGGAATTAAAGCCCCATAAAATCTAATCTGAAGATTTGAATGGATCCAGTTTTGCTGCTTCACAGTTGGTTCAAAGGACCTGCTCCAGTTCAGTGTTCCCAATGGTTTATTTCCCCCCGGGATGGAGCTGAGAGGCATTGAGCTCTTGGACCTTGTGTCCTCTTGGATTGCTCCCTGGGTTTCCTGAGTTGTGTGATGATTGGGGCAGGGAGCACAGTGCTGCCTGTGCAGGGCAGGGCCGGGATGCTCCACCTGCTCCTGGAGTCCCTTCCTAAATGTAATTTAGGTGAGACCTAAACCTGGCGTGCAGCCACTGGAGTTGCCCCGGGAGAGGCCATAGGCAGCAGGAGAGAGGAGGCTCTGCGAGGCTTTATGACTTTCCCCTTGCTTTGGATGGACATTCCATGTTAAAGGTCTGAATTCCCGTTAGGAAGGATTTGCAGGCTGCCAGGATTGAGCAAGCCCAGCTTTGCCCCATTCCCACAGGCACAGCTGTGCCATTGCTGCTGCCTGGGAGGCTGAAGGTTGGTGTCAGTGCTGGGTGGATCCCTTGGCACCTTGGGCTGGGGCTCTGACTCCTTCCCAGGGGCGTGTGACCGTGGAATGCTGCTTGCCCAAAGCTCGCTCCTTCTGCTCCCAGGTGCGACTCCAGCACAGCTGAGCTCAGGCCCCTGGAAGTGTGGGGGGATATTTGTTAAACATTTGCTGGAAACCTGCTGGTGTGTCCTGCAAAGAGCTGCTGGGATCACCGGGAATCACAGGAACAACTGGGATTAGTCCTGAATATGTTTTCTGCATATTTCTGCTCGGAGTGTGCCAGGAGCACTCACTTTGGGTTACATCCAGCCGTGCTGCAGCCCCCTGTGCTCCCGGGGGCTTTGGGGGGTACTCAGCACCTGCTGCATTGCTGGGGGATGGATTTGCAGTTGTGAATCTCCTGGGGCTTGGATTTCCTACCTGGGCTCATATTTCTGACCTATTCTGGAAGGAGCGAAGAGGAGAGAGCATTTCCTTTCCACAGGGCAAGGAAATAATCAATAGCTCTGTGGTGAGGGCATTTCTGCATCTGGTCCCTCAGTAAACCTCCAACAATCTGCCACCGCCTTGTTGGACCCAGAGTTTTCCTCCTGTGTTTCCCTGGCATTTTTGTGCAGGCGGGAGTTCGGAATGCCATGGAGCAGGGGGTGGGATGTGCTGCTTGTTCCCTCCCCAGAGCTCTGCTGAGTGCGCTGAGTTTTCATTTTCGTTGGAATTCCACTCCCACCTGAAGGAAGTTTTACCCATTATCGTAGCCAGTTTCGTCCTGGGGCTGCTCCTCGTTCCTGCAGCTCCTGCCAGGGATTAGAGGATCCAAACTTGCGGCTCCTAATTAGGGATGTTCCCTAAATTGGTGGAGTAAGACCAGGAATCCGTGCCAAATCCTGCTCCCAGGATGCTGGGCTCTGGCATCACTGCTTCCGAGCAGCTCCCGGCAGTGAAGGGATGCAGAGTTTTTCTGGGAGGAAGAACAGAATAACGACAGGATTGTGAGAATGGGAATGTTTTCTCTCCAGCAAAGCCAAGACATTCCATGTTAAAGGCTGTATGTAACAGTTGCTCATGGAAAGTTGTGCTGTTAGGGAATTTCACCCACCTTTAGGGATAATCTTGGAAAAAATATTTTCAAGGCACCAGGGGGTTTTTGCCCATCTTTAGGGATAATCCTGAAAAGGAGACTTTCAAGAAAACAGCCAGGTTTGTTCCACACAATCCTGAAATTAGCTCTTGTACCTGATATACCAGCACCTCCCTCTCCAGCCTTCCCAGATTTTCCACTTCCAGATTTTCAGCTTGGCGTAAATTCTTTGCCCGTTCTTTTCTGTTCCTTGATGGCAGAATTTTTATCCCAGCCTTTAGCTGCAAAGCTCCAGATTCCATGAAGCACTTTGCTGATCTGGGCTCCCATGGACGGGGCTGCTCTTCCTTTCCCTCTCTGCCCCGAGGAATGCAGAAAATCAGGATTTGGAGGCATGGCAGGAGCACACGCCTTCTGCAGGCTCAGAACCTGACAAAATCCAGATTTATGGACTGGATCTGTGGTTTTGTTCCCCTCTGGGAAGGAGCTCTGGAGCTGAAGGAGCCTGGCAAGGGGCTCAGGAGTAGAAAGGGGCTCTGTCTGGACATTGATTTTGTCTGCCAGAGCAATTGGGGTTGTTTGGTTTGGTTTGGTTTGTTTTTTTGTCTGAAAGGGGCTTTTTAAAATGTATTTTCCTTAGGACACATCTCCTAATTCTAGCATTTTGTCCTTACTTCCTTTTCCCTGCCTCACAGCTGGGGTGCTTGGAATGGGATGGAGGCAGGCATTTGCTCCCTGTAAATGTACAAGAGAAACTTTCTGCTTTCTCATTGCTCCCAAATATTCAATAATTATGTAATTTATTCCTGGATCCTTATTCCTAATTTGGAAAGAAAAGCTCCACCACCTTTGAGATGAGAACTGGGTTTAGTTTGTGAATTTTCCAAGGAAATGCCCATTGTTGGTTCCAGCACAGTGGGTGCTGTTGTGCCAGCTCTGGGGGATGAAGCGGCAGTCTGGGAGCACAGTGGATTTTCGGGGGAGGCTCAGGCCCCCCCAGCTCGTTGTCCGTGGGACGTGCAGCCCGTGCTCCCGTGTCGTTGCCAGGTTGATGCCGAGGAGCGGCGCCGCTGACCCCGCCTGGCCTCGGCTATGGACATCGTCCTGTCGGATTTTGTGCGCTCAACAGGGGCAGAGCCGGGGCTGGCCAGAGACCTCCTCGAGGGTATGGAAAACTGGGAACAGTGGGGGAAGTTATGGGGTGGCTGATGGGGAGCTGGGAGGAGAAAGGTGAAAACTGGGAACAACGGGGGAAGTTACGGGGTGGCTGATGGGGAGCTGGGAGGAAGAAGGGCTGGAAGAGGGTGAGGGAGGTGGGGGCTGGAGCAGTTTCCCACCCTGATACTTGGGAAGTGCTGGCTACAGGTGACCAGCGCTGCTCCCTTCCTGTGCAGGCAAGAACTGGGACCTGAGCGCGGCGCTGAGCGACTTCGAGCAGCTGCGGCAGGTGCATGCGGGGAGCCTCGGGCCCGCGCTGGGCGAGCCCCACGGGGCGCTGGGCCAGCCCCACGGGGCGCTGGGCCAGCCCCACGGGGCGCGGCCCCGAGCCCGAGCTGGCGCGGCCCCGGAGCTGGCGCGGCCGACACGGCCCCCGCTGCAGCGCCAGGACGACGTGGTGCAGGGTCAGTGCCAGAGCCAGCGCCTGTCCAACCTCCCATCCAGCTGCACAGCTCGGTGCTGGCTGCTCTGGGTTGCTGCTGCTGCCCCACTCTGCTGTTTGCTCTCCCTTCTCTCCCCCAGAGAAGCGCCTGTCCCGAGGCATCTCCCACGCCAGCTCCACCATCGTGTCCCTGGCCCGCTCCCATGTGTCCAGCAATGGCAGCAGCAGCGAGCACCTGCTGGAGATGCCCATCTGCACCTTCCAGCTGCCCGACCTCACCGTGTACACCGAGGAGTTCCGCAGCTTCATCGAGCGCGACCTCATCGAGCAGTCCATGCTGGTAGCGCTGGAGCAGGCTGGTGAGTGCTGGATCCGTGCCATGGGCAGTGACACCCCGGGGTATCACATGGATATAGCCAACAGGGAATCCTTCCATCGTTTGCATGACATGGTGCAAGGGCTGAGTAGGAGCCACTTCCCCTCACCCATGGAAACCGAGTGTGAATAACCCAGGAGTATTATCACTGTGCACATTTGAGAGGGAAAAAACCCCCAAACTGGCATTGGAACACCCCAAAACTGGCATTGTCTCACCCCTGGAGCATCCCAGTGCTCTGTCCTGCCTGTCCCATGGAGAGACAGGGAAGGGGGAATTCCTGTGTAAAACATCCCGCTGACAAATTCTGCATTGATTACAGACCCTGGAGGTCGATGCTGCTGCTCCAGTGCCTGCTGGGTGCCTGGGGAGGAACCTCATGCTTTTCTTTCCATCAGGTTCCTGAAGAGCTGCCAGGGGATCAGTAAATGAGGGAATGAGGGGACATCCATGCTGGCAGGGAAAAGCCTCATCCCTGGCACCAGGAAGGTGCAGGACATGTGAGGGATCTCAGGAGGGTTTACACCCCGCCCTGTTTCTGTGGTGCTGCACATAGCAGAAAACACGTTATCCTTAGGGATAACAGGCACTCTGAGGGCCCAGCTTCTGCCTGTGCTGCTCAGGAGTTGCTGTAAGAAATATTCTCATGTTTTGGGAATGAGCACTCGATCCCCGTGATCCCGTTACACGGCGGCGCTGTGCGGTGACAGCAGAGCTGCTGGCTCTGGTGCAGACGAACCTCAGATCTCATCCCCTTGGAGCCAGGGCTTGGGTTCCTGTGTCCCAGCACAAATGGGGTGCGGGGCTGGGGCTTGCTGGGTGCTTCACTGTGGGCTGGGGGCTTCCACACACTTCCAGGTGTGCTGAGATGCCGTTAACAGGAAGGAATTTAGATATTCAAGAGTTTTAGAAAATGCGTTTTGGAGACTCGAGTGTCTGTGGGTTGTTATAAATGAGTGTTTTGTCTGTAACAAAGGGCTGTAGTGTAACTATGAAATATTCCAAGCTGGATTCCAAGTAGGGTTTTGAGCATGGTGCAGAGGCTCCCCTTATTAATTTAGCACACACCATCCTTAGGGGATTAAGGAAATATTTTATTGCCGAATAAATGTTCAGATCCTCTTCCCCATGATCCTCTTCCCCTCTTCAGAGGTCTGGTTGTCCCAGAGGGTGGCCAGCAGTCTCTATGTCCGTGTTGGATCTCAGGAGCAGTCCCTGGGACTCTCCCCGTGTCAGCAGCAGGAGCAGGTTCCCATTCCTGGTAGCCTTAGGGGAGCCATTTGTGTTTGGATGAGGCAATCCTCCCTTTAGGCTGGGTGGAGCCATCCCTTCCTTCCCATTGCCATGGCCTGTGCAGGTGGCTCCTGCTGGAAGATACAGTGGGATTTCCCCAAGCACCCTGTGGGGACAAGCAGGTGTTCCATGGGATAACACAGGGTCATGGAGAGGGAACCTCTGGATTTCTATGTGCAGAAGATCTGTTGCCACTGTGGCCATTCTGGGAAGATCCTCAGGCTCCTAAATCCAGTTGATTTCCCTGCAGAGCTCTTAGGGCTGGTTAAGGACCTCACACAGGGAAATGTGTTGATTTCAACACTCCTGGGCGGCCTCTCGGCCTTTCCACCACCTTAATGGGAGCCGAGCACTGGGAGCAGGGAGCAGAGCACTGGGAAGAGGGCAGCAGAGCACTGGGAGCAGGGAGCAGAGCACTGGGAGCAGGGAGCAGAGCACTGGGAAGAGGCAGCAGGGCACTGGGAAGAGGCAGCAGGGCACTGGGAGCAGGGAGCAGAGCACTGGGAGCAGGGAGCAGAGCACTGGGAGCAGGGAGCAGAGCACTGGGAAGAGGGAGCAGAGCACTGGGAAGAGGCAGCAAGGCACTGGGAGGAGGGTTGGGCGTGCGGCTCCTTTGGAACTTCCGTTGCATAACTGGAGCCAGTGCAAACACTTGGGCACACAAATACCTCCCCAAGGTGTGTCCCCTCACATCTGGCTTGGGCAGAGGTTGCACAACCTCCGAAGTGCAAGTGGGACATGCAGACTCCAAAGGAAGGAGCATCAGACCCCGCAGGAGTGAGGGGAATGCACAGGAGGGAGCTCTGGGTGCTGCCCCCAGCAGCAGAGTGTGGGACAGCTCCTGGCAGCCCCGTGTGTGCTGCCCTGGCCCTGGGCCACTTGGGCAGGCTCCCGCCTGAGCTGTGCCAGGAGCTGCAGTGAGGGAGCAGCCAGGCTCTCCGTGCAGGGCCATTGTCCCCAGGGCCAGTGCAGAGGCCAGCTCTGGCGCTGGGGACAGGAGCAGCCTGCCTGTGTCACACTGAGCTTTGTGCTTTTTGTTTACGAGTGTTTTGGTAAGTTTTAACCCCTGTTTTCTGCGTTTAGTTCCTCTCCAGCTGCTCTCCCTGAGGTTGTACAAAGCATTTCCAGCAATCCTGTGTCTGTGTACTGGGGTCCCTGGCAGGGATTGTGCTCCAGAGGAAGGAGAGGCTCTTTGGGAATGATGGGAAAGGGCTGAGTTCCTGCAGGAGCAATTTAAATACAACTTGGAAGCCTAAACAGCCACATCCAGCCAAAAACCTGCCTGTTGCACTGGATCCAAAAACTCCTGGAAAATGTGACAGCTAAGGAGGGATGTTGAGGGCAGGGTGAGATATGGCCAGGGGTTCAGAGTCCTGATCCCGCCCAGCTTCAGTCTCTTGGGAAGGGCTGACTCTCTGGGCTCACTGGGCATTTTTTCTTGCCTTTTATTTTTAGCTGCTCTTGACTTGAATCACCACAGTGACCCAAAACTCCCAGTCTAAAGTGCTGTCAGTTTGCATTTGCAGCAGGAAAGCTGCTGGGATCAAGAGAAATCCTGGAGTATTCTGTAAAAAGCAGTGAGCAGGGAAACCCAGCCATGAGAGAGTTGAAACCAGAGGAATTTGGTTCCAAAAAGCAGCAAAAGGCTGGTTTTCCCTGGAGAAGTTGTTTGTGCTGAGTGTTCCTGGAGGCGTTTTCAGCCTGATGGTCTGTGGGGAGGGAAATAAGGGATATGGGAGAAAAGCAGATGGAGGAGAACAGCTCTAGGTGGACGTCCCAGCTCCTGTTTGTGTGCAGTTCTGATTTGTGTGACCCCAAATTCAGCTCGGTCTTTTCGTGGCATCCCTGGGGGGTTTTGCAGCTCCAGTCTCCTCTTTTTGTTGCTTTGTCACTGTCCTGGCTCTTTCCCCCAGCCCTGGGCAGGTCTGTACCTTCCCAGCTGTCCAGGCTCTCCCCCACTTGCTGAGCTGGTTTTTGGCCGTGGTTTCAGGGGGGCTGAGCCCCGTGGTGCCCCCCAGGCTCCCCCAGCCCCGTGCTGTGCCACGCTCTCCCCAGTCTCCCCAATCTCCCCAGGGCGTCTCAACTGGTGGGTGACGGTGGATCCAAGCTGCCAGCGCCTGCTGCCCCTGGCCACCACTGGTGATGGGAACTGCCTGCTCCACGCTGCCTCCCTGGGTAAGGCTGGGCTCAGTCTGCAGGGAAACAGATTGGAAGCAAGAGCCAGGACCCCCCTTTGGGAGCAGGACCCCCCCAGCCTGGTGGGAAGCTGGGATGCTGCTGCTCCCCCTTGGTGCAGAGGAGCAGCTGCAGAGCTCGGGCTCAGTGGGACTGGGGTGGCTGGAAGGGCTCGGTGGGACTGGGGTGGCTGGAAGGGCTCGATGGGACTGGGGTGGCTGGAAGGGCTCAGTGGGAGTGGCGTGGCTGGAAGGAAAGGGGCTGCCAGCAGCCTGTGCACTTCTCAAATCCCTCTCCTCCTCTGTCTGGCAAGCTTCCCTGGATTCCTGAAGGAAATGTGGGATAATGGAGCAGCCCCTTCCCTTCTCTGTGCTGGGACCTCTTGGGGTCAGGGAGGGACACGAGCCCCTCCTGACCTTCCAGGCTGTTCCTTGTCCCTGCAGGGATGTGGGGCTTCCACGACCGGGACCTGGTGCTGCGGAAATCCCTGCACACGCTGATGGACAGGGGGGCCGAGCGGGAGGCGCTGAGGCGCAGGTGGCGCTGGCAGCAGACGCAGCAGAACAAGGAGGTGGGAGCCACTCAGTGCTGCTTTGGGCCCTCTTTGCCCGGGGGAGCATCCTGGGGAAACATCCCAGCGTTTGGGAGGTGCTTCCTGTTGGGTCTGGAGTTCTGGGCAGCTCCCTCCTGTGCTGTGGTCAGAGCTGCAGCAAAATGAAAGGGTCTTGGGACAAGTGACAGGACAGGGGGAATGGATTTAAATTGAGAGGAGAAGTTTGGATAAATATTGGGAAGTACTTTCGAGGACACGGTGCAGAGTTTGTTTATTGTTTTTGCATAAACCCATAGACAAAAGTTCTGCTGTGGGTATAAAGTGACTGGAAGAGCTTCACTGGGGAGACTTTGGGTTCTCTTTGGCGTTTTTCAGTCTGGCCTGGTTTACACGGAGGAGGAGTGGCAGAAGGAGTGGAACGAGCTGATCAAGCTGGCGTCCAGCGAGCCCCGCGTGCACTACGGCACCAACGGCGGCGGCTGCGGCGGGTACGGCCAGGGGGCACCCAGGGGACAGCAGGGAACACCCAGGGCACAGCAGGGAGCATCAGCCTCAGGGCACAGCTCTCCTGGCTCCAGGGCACGGCACAGGGCCTGTGTTGGTCTGTCTGTCTCCTGGGAGTTTAGGGGAAGGATGAAGGATCCTGAGGAAGCACAAGGCACATGGAGCATCCTTTTTTGGTGCTGCATGGCCTCTTCTGTAGGACATAGACTGAGCAGGGAACAAATTTTCCTTGTGTTGCTTGCTCTGAAATGAGAGAATAAGACAGAGCTGGGAGTTTTTGCCATCTCACTTCTGTTTCAAGGACACTTCCCTGCCACAGAAGTCCAGCTCCTTAGGTAAGGGACTCCCAGCAATGCCAGGCAGCAGCTGGGTGTTCCTTGGGCTCGAACCCTTGTCTTGGAGCAGGACATTTTGGGAATCCACACCAAAACTCTCAGATTAGTGCTGAGGTCAGCCTTAGCCACCTCTGTGCGGCTGACTGTGAAACCTCCTCCTGATGCTACAAAGCAAATGGTTGAATATCCAGGGAGTAACACTCAACTTCTCCTGTCCCCAAGGGTGGAGAGCTCCGAGGAGCCGGTGTACGAGAGCCTGGAGGAGTTCCACGTCTTTGTGCTGGCCCATGTGCTGAGGAGACCCATCGTGGTGGTGGCAGACACGATGCTGCGGGACTCAGGTGGAGAAGGTGAGACCTGCTTCTCTTCCCAAAGCCCCTCTGATCTTTGCACCTTCCCTTTCTACCCTGGGTTTTCCTGGGGCCTCTTTGCCCTCAAGGCTGGACCTGGAATTGGGAATGGCACAGGGGGGAAAATTGACCTGCTGCAGGTAAAGCCCACAGGGCCAGGCTTGGCTCCCAACCCAATTTCTGCTGCTTTGAGGGCATCCACACGAGTTGTTTTTTTTTTTTTTTTTTTCCACCTCTTTGCCCCTATACACACATCTAAAGATGGGAAAATCCATTCCCTGGGTAGTGGATTTTCCACCCTCAGCTTCAGTTTCCTGTCTGAGAAGGTTAATCCATTTCCATCCTTCTGGGGGCAAAGTTTGTCTTGTGGGGAAGTGAAGAGGAGGGCTTTTTATAGAAAATACCAGGTCATTCTACATTTTAAATCCTCCTGATGTAAAATAAACATCTATTTTGGGTTGTGGTTTTGTTTAATGTCCCCTGAAAAGACAGATAATTGCAGGTAAGCCCTCAGCTGAGGCAAACAGCTCATTCTGGAGCAGTTGCAGCACAAACAACTCTGAACTCTTAAACCTGTGATCAGAACTAACCACTCTTGTTTCTTCCCAGCATTTGCCCCAATTCCCTTTGGAGGGATCTATCTGCCCCTGGAAGTCCCAGCCAGCAAATGCCACCGGTCTCCATTGGTTCTGGCTTATGACCAAGCCCATTTTTCTGCCCTGGTCTCCATGGAGCAGAAGGAAAACACAAAGGATCAAGGTGGGTGATGAGATTTGGGTGAACAAAGCACTGAGGAGGAGGACTTGGGAGTGCTGGGGGGGAAAAGCTTTCCAGGACCCCTCACCATGCACTGTCAGCCCAGAAAACCAACAGTGTCCTGACCTTGGAGCCCTCCCAGTGCCTAAAGGGGCTCCAGGAACTGCAGAGAGACTTGGGACAAGTGCCTAGAGTGGCAAGACAAGAGGAATGGCTTCCACTGACACAGGGCAGAGTGAGATGGGATATTGTGAAGAAGCTCTCCTGTGAGGGCCGTGGAGCATTCCATAGTGCTCTGACAATTCCCTGGTCCTGAGTGCTGGCAGTCCCTGGGATTTGCAGTCAGGCCATTCCCATCAGAGGGGACAGTGCTCCTGGAGGGTGCTCAGAGCTGGCTCCCAGTGTGGAGTATTTGTCCTTTCAGGCTGTAAATGTGACATTTCTGTCCTGGCAGCTGTGATCCCCCTGACAGACTCCGAGCACAAGCTGCTCCCCGTGCACTTCGCCGTGGATCCCGGCAAGGAGTGGCAGTGGGGGAAGGACGACAGTGACAACGTCAAGCTGGCCAGGTTGGTGATCTGCAGGTGACCCAGGGTTTGGCTCATGGAGGGTCCAAGGTGATCTTCAGAGAAGTCACGGGTGAAGGGGTCAGTCCTGACCCCAGCTGGGATTTCTTGTGCTGGATGAAAGTTGTGCCGAGGGAATGGCACTGTTCATGGGGATGCGGCAGCTTTTCCTTCATTTCCCTTCGTTTTGATGTGATTTGGGTGGGGCTGTGAGGTCTCATGAGCTCCGTTCACACATAGGAAGGAGATGATGCTCCAGACCCTGGAGCTCTGGGCTGAGCGTAGTTCAAGACACGAGCAGCAGGAGGAGGAGTAGCACAGAACTGGGAGGGTGGTGGCCACCAGATCATGACTGGTTTGGGTGAGACTTTGCGCAGGTCTCACCGTGCTTTGGTCCCAGCAGTTCCTGTGGCTGAGGCAGAACTGAGGCAGTTTTGATTCTGACACTGAGGAATCTGATTTTTCCCTTCGGGTTTTCATTGCAAGGAAAGCTGCATAATTGTCCCTTTTGTTCCACTGGGCCTGCTGTAGGAGAACAGCCATTTAAATACACAACACAGGGAGCAGTGTAAACATGGGGGGAGGTATTTCCAGGTGGAAATTGGAAGTGGCTCTAACCTGTGGTTTCACCCCGCTGCAATGCCAGCGTGACACTGTCGCTGGAGGCCAAGCTGCACCTGCTGCACAGCTACATGAATGTCCGCTGGATCACGTTGCCTTGTGACACACAGGTAAAGGCACCAGGGGCAGCTTCTTTACCTATGAATTATTCAGCCCTCCTCTCTCCAGGGAGCTCGTGTAGGGCCTTTCCTGGGGGCTCTGCCCCATGTGGGGTTCTGTGCCCACAGGTAATGTGGCTGATCTGCTCCGAGAGCAGGGAGGTGACTCGGTTTTGTGGGTGGGCACCTTTTCCCTTGAGCTTTCCATGCCTGTTTCAGTCTTCACATGACCCAGAAGCCCCCATGCCCCTCAGGGTGCCTCACGCTCCAAACAGGTGGGAACTGTTGGCTTATGGCCTCAAGACTGGGACAAGTCTCGCCCCCCTCTTCCCTGGTTTTGCACCTGAAACCTCGAGCAAGTGGAGGTATCATGGAATCACAGAATGAATCATAAGATCCTGGGATATCTCAGGTTATTTGGGGGATATTTAGGGACGCGCAGGATGCACTGGGTACGCGCCTGGATGCACTGGAACGTGTTCCCAGCAACACCACCTCCTTTGCTTCACCTTCCACCTGAAAATCTTTGCCTGAGGGGTTTGATATTTGTGTTTCCTTCCTCCCCAGGCGCCTCTGGCTCAGCCAGAATCCCCCACAGCCTCCGCAGGCGACGACACTCGCTCGGCAGCGGAGTCGGGCGAGTCAGACAAGGAGTCAGTGTGCAGCAGCTCTGCCAGCAACGGGGGCACCAGGGCAGGCAAGGATCGGGAGAAACCAAAGAAAGAGCGAGACAAGGAGAAGGAGAAGGATAAAAAACGGGCAGACTCGGTAGCCAACAAGCTGGGAAGCTTCGGGAAGACTCTGGGCAGCAAACTAAAAAAGAACATGGGGGGCCTGATGCACAGCAAAGCCGCGAAGGGCGGCATGAGCAACGGGCAGGGAGACACCCTGGAGAAGAAGAAGAAAGGATCGCTGAAAGCACGGAAGGACAGCAAGGAAGAGTGTTCCCTGGGAGAGGCAGCCCCTGCAGAGAGGCCGTGCGCGGGCAGGGCGGCGGAGAAGGCGGAGAAGGATCCCTGCAAGTACAGCAGCGACGTGCGGCTGAGCCTGAGCATCCTGCGCGCCGCCATGCAGGGCGAGCGCAAGTTCATCCTCGCCAGCCACCTCAAGACCAGCTCCCGGCACCAGTTCCAGGAGGAGATGATCCAGAGGTACCTCCTGGACGCCGAGGAGCGTTTCCACGCAGAGCAGAGGCAGAAGGAGGCGGAGAAGAAGGCGCTGGGCAGCGCTACCCCGGCCAGGAGGGCGGAGGGGGAGGCGGGTGCCCCGCGGGGCGAGGAGGCCACGCCGAGCCCGGCCTTCGCCCAGCCGCCCCCCGCCTACCCCGCCCAGCCCTTGGAGCCGGCCCTGGCTGCTAAAATCGCCGCTTTTCCTGGCTATTCCGGCGTGTTCACCTTCCCCAGGCCCTCTGTGGGCAGCGCCGAGGGGCTGCACCCGCCCGGGTGCCCCGAGGGCCGGCGGCAGCTGGCGGGGGGCCCCTGCGGGAGCCTGCCCCCCTATGCCACCCTGCCCCGGCACCACCCGGCCCGGCCCGGGCCCTGCCCTGCCCCGCTGGGCTGCTGCTCCCCCCCGGACATGGACGTGCAGCCTCCCTTCCCTGCCGAGTGCAGGGGCTCCGGCTGCCTCCCCCTGCACAGCAACGGCTGCCGGGAGCTCCTCGAGCAGGACAGGGCAGGAACAGGGGAGAAAATGAGAAGCCAAGCCCTCTACAGCATCCAGCAGACCAAGTGCAAACAGCCCAACTGCAGCTTTTATGGACACCCGGAGACGGGGAATTTCTGTTCGTGCTGTTACAAGGAGGAGCTGCGGCGCCGGGAGCGCGAGGCGCTGGTGCACAGGTTCTGATGCTCCCCTGTGCAGCTCCAGACCCAGGGAACTGGGCACTGCAATAACAGAGATCCAGCTTGGTTTGACAGCCAGCCATGCTCCTCTCCCACTCTGCAGGATGTGGATGGGCTGGCAGTGGTGTGGGGCTGCTGGGACTGACGGGGAGCAGGAGGGAGATGGGGGAAACCAGCCCCTGCTTCCCCATAGCCCCTGCCAGGAGGAGGAGGAGGATTCCCAGGGGTGCCTGGGGATGCTGGGGGCTGCTTGGGTTGGAGCACAGGGTGAGGGGGGAGAATTCCTCAAAAACTCAATAAACCAGACCAAAGCTTTGGGAGCGGGCAGAGGGAGCAGCTCCCACCAGGTCCTTCCAGCTTCCTGACCACGTGGGGTGGAGCAAAAATGCCCCATTTTGAGAGTCACAAACCTTTTAATGGAGTTTTTTAACACTGGTTTTATTCTGTATTTCTTCTTGCTGGTACTGAGCGACACCGTGTTGGAGTTGGACATTGGTGGGGTGAGGTGGGCTGGATGCCCCCCACCCAGTCCTGGATGACTCCGAGCACCAGGACAGGCTCAGGCCTCTGTTGCCCCCTCTCCTACAAGCTCAACTCTGGTTTTAAAACGTTGTTTTTAAACTCTTTCTGATGTGGGGGAAGCCAGGGGGACTCCCAGCGCTCAAGGGATTGGAGTTTTCCTGTGCAGAACCCCCAGGGCACGGGAGAGCCAAGGCGAGATCCTGGGTCAGCGTCTCCTGCCAGGAATTCCCAGCGGCGTGGGGCAAATCCCCCAGGAATCCCCACTGGAAAGGAGTCCCAGAGCACCCCCAGAGCAGGGTGGAGCCGGGGGGCACAGCCCCAGTAACTCCTACTTGAGCACAGCTACTCTGTACTACCTCTGATCCTGATTAACTCGGCTCCGTTGTGCTGAGCCACCGACTGACCTTTAGGCTGCAGAATTAATCCATATTTTTGATAACAGGGCTAAAAAGCAGAACAATAAGGTAAAATCCTCCTGTGACTAACGTCCAACGCCGTTCCTGACCCCATCCCGGCCCCCTGGCTCCCAGAGTGGGATTCACTTTAGCACTGCGATGTTTGCACAGAATTCCTTGGGTTTTTTGTTAACTGCAGCTCCCAAGCCGGGCCTGATCCTGCACAGAGTGAGGTGCAGCATTTCCTATCACACAGAAATAAAACAGGAGTTACATCCTTCAGCCAGAGCTTTACAATATTCCCTCGTTTTTATTTTTGGGTTGATTTTCCAGAAAGTGTGAAACTATGCAATCCCTTCCTGCCCATGGCCATTTTCAGGAGAGAGGACGAGGGCCTGGGCAGGGGAGCTGGAACTGTGCTGAGCTCGGGGGATCACCCGACGCCTTACACATGGCCCTAAAAATGTTAACTTAGACCTAAAACCCCCTGAATTAAGGCCTTTCCTATACCTAAATGCCCCCAAATAAGGCCTTTCCTCATGGGATCCCAACACTTTGAGTGCAGCCAGCAATGCCTCTTGTCCGCAGGTTTTCAACCCCAAATTTCAGACACCCAGGGATGATTTGACTCCAGTGTAAGTTGCTTTCCCTCTTTTTATAAAATCTCCGAGCCTGGCTGAAGCTGTGGGAAGGGGAGGGTGTGAAACCCGCTCCAACTGGCTCCTCTTACCTCAGAACAAATTCCACGCTTCTTCCTCAAACTGCAGGAATTCCAGTGGACTTTAACCCCGGGGCAGGGACATGCAGTGCTGGTTGAGTGGCACAGACTCTGCCCCCACTTGGTTCACCCCAAATTTTAAGCTGAAATGGTTAAAACCTAACCCAAACGCTTCACTATTTATGGGCACTTGGTTGAAATTCCAGTTTCTGATGTTTATTTTCCCCTGAATGGGAGCAGCAGCTTTGTTTTGGCGTTGGGAATATTGGGAGCAGAGATTCTCCAGGGCATGGGAGGTGAAGCCTCATCACCTTCCTCGGTTTGGGGGAATTCCTCCTGTTGGCTCCATTCCTAGTGGGATGGGAAGCCCCCAGAGCTGCTCCATGGTTTGGTGGGTTGTGGGAGGACATGGAGAAGGCAGAAAACCCATAGGAAAAGCAGCAGAAAACTCCAGAATGGAGGAGACACAAACCCACCCCAGGAGGGATTTTTCCACAGGGATGGGGACGGGGAGGCTGTGGTGTGACCCCAAGGTCAAACTAAGTGCACTTACTGGTGTGGTGGGAATTCAAATTGCTGCCATCAGATCCTGGTGGAGGAAAACTTTTGTCTTTCAGCCTGTGTAAAACCCATTAATGAGATTTGATTTGGTTTTGTTAAATGAGATTTGCCTTTGCCATTGTCCGGCCCCTCGGCAGCTTTGGGTCTCACTAGCGTGACACCGAGTGACCTGAGTTCATCCTTCAGTTTATTCACAAAAAAAACCTTTTTTAAAAAATTAAATCCAGCTTAATTGGTGATATTTGGCCTCCCAGTGAACAGGGCTGGAGAGTTGCACTTCGGCTGTACCTGTGGCCTCGTTGTGGCACCACAGACTCATTGACAATAAAAAACTTCAACTGATGCACTTGAGGCTCCTTCATCCCCTCACCCTGAGGGCTCTGGGCATCCCCAATTCCCTCCTGGGGAATTCCTGCTCCTCATCCCCTTCTTCATCTGTTTTGGGGTTCTGGGGTTATAGTTTATTAATTATTTTTGGGGTTATTATTTATATTTCTTATTGTCTGATTCAATTTTGATACTAATTCGTGGCTTTCATTTAAAAAAAAGAACACCCTCAAACACCCTTCCCTCCCTGCTTCTGTCCATCTTTGCTGCTCTTGGAGCCTTTTCCCCAGCTGCATCCCAAGGCCCGCCCAGAGTAAAGGGATACATTCCCTAAATTTAAATTAGGGATAAAATCCAGCATGGGCCATACGGATGCTGAAGCTTTAAATGAAAGAGGAAAAAGGGGTTTGGGAGTGGTTGGAGATGGATTGTAGGAGGTGAGACCCCGGGAGCAGTTTCCCATTGGATTTCTGTCATTGGGATTTTCTCTCCCAGCTCCTGGTGTTTTTCCCGGCACTGTGACTGGATGCTCCGTGCCCAGTGCCGTGTCTGTGGTGGATGATTTTCTTCCAGGATCTTTCCTCCTGCCATGGCCCAGACTGACCCTGCCCTGGCTTGGAGCAGCTCTGGGCTCAAAGCCTCCAGGAAATTCCTCTCATCTGCCAGGTGCCAGAGCCAAAATCCTTCCAAGCCCCTGGGAACCTCTGCCAGGTGATTCTCCTGCAGGAGGAAAATTGGGGTGCAGGAGCTGCAGCCTCCAAAGCTGGGACTGCCCCAAATATCTGGGGGGAAATACACCAAAAATCAAGAGCTGGAACTTGAGTTTCATCGAGTTTTCCATGTGCCTGCGTTGTGTCAGGATTTATCCTGCCACGTGCAGGCGCTGCTACCTTGGCTGCCTCGGGCGTTGGGTTTTGGGTGCCCGGAGGTGCCGTGGTGGCCCCAGGGCCACCGATGCGGGTCGGGGGCCGGCGGGAGCGGGCCCGGATTGGCTCGGGAGCCGCTGCTGGGCTGGGAGGGGAAGGCTCCGTGCTTCTGCCGTGAGTCACCGAGCCGCTTCTCCCGCCCTGTGCCCAGGAGGGGCCCCGGGCCCCCCTCCCGTGATGGGGTTTGGGGGTTCCCTGCTCTGGGCAGCGCCTGCGGGACCCCAGAACCGCCCGTCCCGGAGGCATCTGTACCCCCGTCCCGGGGCTGAACTTCTGGGGTGCCTGCGGCTGCCCCCCTCCCCATCCGCCCGGGGAGCTCCCGGGAGCTTTCCCCGGAGCTTTCCCCGGGCTCCCCGGAACTTTCCCCGGAGCTCCCCCGGTCTCCACGGAACTTTCCCCGGGCTCCCCGGAGCTCCCCCCGGGCTCCCCCCTGTCGCAGAGCCGGGACCGGGCAGGGCCGGCGGGGGCGGAACGGGGATCGGAGGGCTCGGGATGAGCGGAGCGCCGGGCCCCGAGGGGCGGGATGCCGGGGCAGGGATGCCAGCGGAGGGCGGGATGCCGGGCCGGAGGGCGGGATGCCGGAGCCGGGCCGGGCGCTCGGGGCTCCCTCCCGGGCCGCTCCGGCCCCGGCGCTCGGGGCCCGCCCGGCCAAAGTCCCTGCGCCATGAGCGGGGTCCCGGGCGGCCGCCGCCCGACCTTCTCCGCGCTCGCAGGTAGGGCCGGGGCCGGGCCGGGGCTCCCGGGGCGGCTCGGGGCGCTCGGAGCCCCGCACCCAGTGTCGGTCCCCGCAGGGAGCGGCTGCTCGAGGAGGCGGCGGGCGCCCGGCAGCGCTGCGGGAGCGGCGGCGGCTCCGTGCCGGGGACGCTGCTCTGCACCGACCGCCGCCTCGCCTTCCTGCCCGGCCAGGTGCGCCGGGAGCGCCGGGAACAGCGGGAGCAGGAACGGGACCGCGGGGGGGAACCCCTGCCCGGCGCGACCCCATCCCACCGCACCCCGGTCCCATTCCGAACCCATCCCACCGCATCCCACCCCATCCCGGCCCCATTCCGAACCCATCCCACCGCACCCCGAGCCCCGGCTCAGCCCCACCCTGCCGCACACCTGACTCCCATCCCAGCTCCATCCCGGTCCGTCCTGGCTCGTTGGCTGCAGAACAAACCGCGTTCACCTCGGGAACTTTCACTGCAGGACATAGTGGGGACAAGGCACAAGGGACATGGGGCCGCCAGGTCCAGATCCATCCTCACCGCCCTTCCTGGGACTGGGGAGACACTCCGGGGTAGTTTCCAGCCCTCCCCACTCTCCCACAGGCTCCTGGCTCCCGTGGCCGCCTCCACTCTGAGGGCGAGGTGGCCCTGCCCTGCATCCACAAGCTGGTGGCAGGTAATGGGACATCGGGGCTCGAGGGATGAGCTGGGCAGGTCTCGGCTCTCAGCCCCATCGGACGAGCCGGGCGGGTCTCAGCTGGCCCTGACAGCTTCATCCTGCTGACCGCAGCCAGCAGCTTCTCCAAGCCCAAGGTGCTGACGGCCGCCTCCACCCTCAAGTTCATCCCCGAGGAACTCGCTATCTTCTGTCGCGATTTCCGCCTGCTCCACTTCTCCTTCCCCGAGAACGGGTTGGCTCCGCAGGCGTTCCGGGTGAGCCAAGGAGTGCAGAAGTGTTGGACCCCCATTCTGAGGCACCCCTCGGTGCCGGGGCAGCCTGGGTGCCTCACACCCCAGCCCTGGTGCCCTCGCAGGTGGCCAACGCCATCGCACAGGCACGGGAGGCGGCTGCGTGGCTGGGGGACACTGCCGAGGGACACGATGGCTGCTCCTGCCATGGCGAAGCCCCCCCAGAGGAGGAGGAGGACGAGGAGGAGGAAGGCTGGTCCACCACATTGCTCTTCGAGAGCCTGCGGGACTGGGAGAAGGAGCTGCAGCGTCTGGGCGCTGCGGGCTGGAGGGTGAGCGCCGTCAATGAGCGCTTTGACATGGCCCCCAGGTACGGCCCCAGCACCGTCTGAGCCACTGGAACTGCACCCGTGCTTTGGGGGACCCCACCTGTGTCCCACCTTGTGTCCCACCTTCCCACAGCCTCCCCCAGTACCTGTGGGTGCCCAGCGGGCTTCTGGACCATGACCTCAAGCGAACCTTTGCCCACTTCCAGGAGCGCCGGGTGCCTGTGAGTGCCTGGGCGGGCCCTGGCAAGGCGGGGGGCGCTGGGGGGTGTGGGGGCTTCATCCCATTTCTCCTGCAGCGCCTGTGCTGGCACCACCCGGGCGGGGGGGACCTGCTGAGAGCTGCCAGCTTCCACCCGGCCTCAGAGCCAGGCAGCGAGGACGTGAGGTGGGTCCTGGGGGGCCCGGGGGGCTGGGGGTGCCCCTGGCCTGCACCCACCTGGGGATTCCTGTGCCCCCCAGGTGCCTGGAGGCGCTGCTGCTGGGGGACCGCGGGCCCTGCGTGCTGGCCGACGTGGCCGAGCTGCCCACGCTCGCCGACATCCAGCTCGCCCACCTGAGGCTGCGGGCGCTCTGCCTGCCCGGTGAGTGGCACCGGCCACACCCTGGGGACCCCCAAGCCCCCCGGGGGGCTGGGCCATCCTCTGGCTGAAACCCTGTCCCATGGGACCCAGGAGCGGTGGCAGAGGAGAAGTGGCTCTCGGCCCTGGAGGGGACACGCTGGCTGGACCATGTCCGGTGAGCAGGGGGACAAGGGGGCTCCTTGGGGTGTAGGGAGGTATTTTGGGGTGTAGGGGGGAAATTCACCCTAAATCCCATGGCGGAATGGCCCCCCCAGCCCACCTGGGACACTGTAGGGTGATGGGGGCATTGTGGTGGGTGCACGAACCACCCGAACGGTTGACTGCAGCATTTTGGGGTGCCCTGAACCCCTTCCTTTGGCCCCCCAGCACCTGCCTGAGAAAAGCCGTGGAGGTGGCGTCGCTGCTGGCAGGGAAGCGTTGCTCCGTGGTCCTGCAAGGTGGGGGCACCGGGATGGGGGATGGAAAAGGATGGAGGGGGCTGGAAAGGGGCCCCCCCTCACCGCCCTGCCCCCCCAGAGCCCTCGGACCGGGACCTGAACTGCCTCCTGGCCTCGCTGGTGCAGCTCCTGGGGGACCCCCACGCCCGCTCCCTGCCCGGCTTCCAGAGCCTGGTGCAGCGGGAGTGGGTGGCAGCTGGACACCCCTTCCCCCGCCGGCTGGGGCTGCTCTGCCGGGACAGCCCTCGAGAGGAGGTGAGACCCCGCTCCTGTCCCATGGGGTGACAGGAGTTGGGACCCTCCCTGCCTGGGAGGAGGTGAGACCACCCCATCCCGTATCCTGCCTAGGCCCCCGTGTTCCTGCTGTTCCTGGACTGCACGTGGCAGCTCCTGTGGCAATTCCCGGCGGATTTTGGCTTCACTGAGGCTTTTCTCCTGGCGCTCCACGACAGCAGCTTCAGCCCCGACTTCAGCACTTTTCGCTTCAGCTGCCAGCGCCAGCGGCGTCACAGCAGCATGGTGAGAGGCAGGGGCACATTGCTGCACCCTCAGACCTGCCCATTTCACCCCTTCTCCTCACTCTGTCTCAGTGTCTCCACCCCCATTCCAAACTGGGGATGGGCACCCCCAGATCTCCCATTTTGCCCCTTCTTTTCCCCTCTGTGCCTCAGTTTCCCCATCCCAAATGGGGCACTGACTTCCCAACTGTTCCTGTGCAGCCCCGGCTCCCCAGCCAGACCTACCGGCCCGTGGGGGGCTGGCAGGGCCCCGGGGGGCTCAGGGGGAGCCCCCACACCTGCACCTTCCCCCCGGTCTGGGCCTGGGGGCGGCGCTACACCCGGCAGCAGCAGCAGCAGTTCCGGAACCCCGCGGGACCCCCGGCCCCCGCCGAGCCCCTGGCCCCAGGCACGGTGAGTGTGGCTGGGCTGGGGGGCTGCACCCTGCCTTTGCCAGCTGTTTGTCCTTCTGCATGGCTTTTCCCTCCCTTTTCCCCTTAATCCCTACTGTTTCCCCCCCCTTTCCTCTTTCAGCTCCTTTTATTGCTAAGGCCTATTCTTTTCATCACACTTTTCCTCCCCTGTTTCCCCTTCACAACGGATTTCTCCCCTTCTTGTTTCCCCCTAATCCCTATTCCCTCTCATCCCTCGGCCCAGCTGGGTTTCCCTCTGTTTTTCCTAATCCCTGTTTTGCCCCTTTCACAGCCTGGAGACCCCTGCCCACAGAGGGGGTCCAGGCTGGTGCTGGCTCTGGCTAAGGGCTCGTTGTGCCCCCACACCCTGCCCTGGTGGAGCCGCTCCCCCCTGCGCCCCCCACACCGGGTGTCCCTGTCAGAGAGCCAGGGGACACGAGGGGGGCTCTTGGGGGCCTGCCAGCAACCCCCAGGGCTGCTCCTGCCCTGCACCGCTGGGCCCTGCATCCGCCTCTGGCACCGCTGCTACCTCAGGGGGCTGCCCCAGGAGCAGGTACTGGGGAAACGGGGGCTGGGGGGTCCTGCTTTGGGGATCCTGCTTTGGGGATCCAGGTTTGGGGGATCCTGGTTTGGGGGTCCTGGTTTGGGGGTTCCCAGCCTGTCCTGCTGCGTGGGCTGGGGGTGAGGCTGGACCCAACTCGTGTCCATCCAGCTAACCCTGTTTGTGTGTCCAGAGGTGGGGATGGATGGATGGATGGATGGATGGATGGATGGATGGATGGATGGACAAATGGACAGGTGGACCTATGTCCATCCATCCTACCCTGTCTATGTCCCTGTCCCGTGCTGGACATTCTGCCCTGTGTCCCATCCTTGTGTCCCAGTCCCATGATGAACACTCTGCCCTATCCATGTTCTCATCCCTGTGTTCCTGCCCCGTCGCTGCCCCTGCCCCATCCCCATGTCCTGTGTCCCCTGTCCCTGCCCCATCCCCGTTTCCTGTGTCCCCTGTCCCATGTCCCCTGCCCCGTGTCCACTGTCCCGTGTCCCATATCCCCTGTGTGTCCCCTGCCCCGTGTCCCGTGTCCCCACGCCGCGCTGGATGTGGTCTCTCGGCAGCGTGGGCGCCTGGCCCCGTCCCTGGCCGGGCTGGCTGAGGAGCTGGAGCTGCTGCAGGACCGGCTCCGCGCCTGGAACAGGCCGAGACCGCACTGAGCGCGGAGGGCCCCGGGCGGCACCCGGCTGTGGGCCAGGATCACTGCGGGCCTCTGGAACAGCCTTCAGAGCAACCGGCAACCTCGGGGTGCTCGGGGGCCCCGGGCAGGGCAGAGCGCGGTCCCGCGGTGTCCCCGGTGCTGCATGGACACTGCGGGCTCACGGCTTTCCATTAAATCTATGCTGCCTCCAGGAGGCTCGAGGAACTCAGGAATGGGAGGAGATGGGATGGGGCTGGAATGGGGACACGGCGGGAGCCCGGACCTGGGACCTCCGGCACGGGGATCATGGGGCACTGAGGGCACTCGGGCCGCGAGGGCCACGTCGCGACAGAACGGCAGCAGCCCCTGCCGCAACAGAACGCCAGCGCCCTCCCCGCCCTCACCCAATATGGCGGCGGCCCCTCCTGCCCACACCCAAGATGGCGGCGCCGCCTTCCCTGCGTAACGCCACTTCCGGCCCGTCCCACGGAAGCGAGACTTGCGCGTTGACGTCACGCGCGTCGTGCGTGCCACCGTGAGGCGCCGCGCGCGCGGAGCGGCAGCGGGATAAAATGGCGGCGGGGCCGATTTCGGAGAGGAACCAGGGTGGGAGCGGCGAATGTGTCCGGGGGCACCGGGGAGGGATGTCTGGGGGCACCGTGGAGGGTGTCCGGGGGCACCGGGAGTGTGTCCGGGGGCACCGAGGCGATGGGGGGGAACACTGAGGGAGATACCGCGGGGGTCCTGTGGAGACCTAGCGCCGTTGAGGGGTGCTGGGGAGGATTCTGGGGGGAATGGGGAGTCCTTGGTGTATCCTGGAGACACGAGAAAGCGCCGGAGGGGATTTTGAGCTCCCTGGGGACACGATGGGGTTGGGGGGGGCACCGGCGGAGCTCCAGTGCCGTGGTGAGCTCTGGTTTCCCGAAGAAAAAGGGGGGCTGGGGGACCCCCTCCTGGATTAAGGGATGACGGGGGGGGGGGGGGGCTTCGGGTTCGGGGGGCTTTGACTTGATTGACTGATCCAAATTCCTCGCAGATGCTACGGTGTACGTGGGGGGGCTGGACGAGAAGGTCAGCGAGCCCCTGCTCTGGGAGCTCTTCCTGCAGGCCGGGCCCGTGGTCAACACGCACATGCCCAAGGACCGGGTCACGGGCCAGCACCAGGGTGAGGGACCCCCACATCCCAGCGAGGGGCAGAGGTGGGGGTGAGGTTGGGATATGGAAGAGGGGGATCATCCTCTGCCCCTCAGGAGGTGTTTGGGGCCAGAGTTTAAATTAAGTGGGGACTGAATCAAGTATTAAGTGGCATTTAAATGAAATCAAGGGGCTTTCAGTCAATAATTAAATGAGGTTTTGCAATGAGCTGGAGTTTTAAAAAAGGGGGGTGGGTCTGGGCGGTCTCTTTCTGTCCTGAAGTCCTTTTGGGGTCCCCCATGAAATCCCTTTGAGGTCTCTTGCACCTCCCCTCAACCCCAGCTGGTGTCCCCCTGACCCTTTTGGGGTCCCCCAGGGTACGGCTTCGTGGAGTTCCTGAGCGAGGAGGATGCTGACTACGCCATCAAGATCATGAACATGATCAAGCTCTACGGAAAACCCATCCGAGTGAACAAGGCCTCGGCCCACAACAAGAACCTGGACGTGGGCGCCAACATCTTCATCGGCAACCTGGACCCCGAGATCGATGAGAAGCTGCTCTACGACACCTTCAGCGCCTTCGGGGTCATCCTGCAGACCCCCAAGATCATGCGGGACCCCGACACGGGCAATTCCAAGGGCTACGCCTTCATCAACTTTGCCAGCTTCGACGCGTCGGATGCGGCCATTGAGGCCATGAACGGGCAGTACCTGTGCAACCGCCCCATCACCGTGTCCTACGCCTTCAAGAAGGACTCCAAGGGCGAGCGGCACGGCTCAGCGGCCGAGCGGCTGCTGGCGGCCCAGAACCCCCTCTCGCAGGCCGACCGGCCCCACCAGCTCTTCGCAGATGCCCCCCCGCCCCCGTCCGTGCCCACGCCCGTGGTCACCGCACTGGGGCCTGGGGTCACCCCTCCAGGTGGGTGACAGAGCTCTGTGGGGCAGGGCTTGAGGTGCTGGCCCACCATCCTGCCTTGTTTCCACGTTTCTCCCAATTCCCACCTCCTTTCCTTCTCCCCTGGCCCACGGTGTTCCCGCTGTGTTCCAGGCCTGCCTCCCCCGGGCTCCTTCCCGCCGCCGGTGCCACCGCCCGGAGCGCTGCCCCCCGGGATGCCCCCGGCCATGCCGCCCCCGCCCATGCCCCCGGGTGCTGGAGCCCCCGGGCCCCCCTCGGGAGCCGCCCCGGCCGGGGGACACCCCCCGCACCCGCACCCCTTCCCGCCGGGAGGGATGCACCACCCAGGTACGGAGCGGGGCCAGGAATGGGGCCGGGAGCTGGGCGGGAACAGGGCTGGGAACAGGGCTGGGAACGGGGCAGGGAATGGGGCGGGAGCTGGGCGGGAACGGCGCTGGGAGCAGGGGCAGGAACGGGAATGGGGTGGGAACGGGGACGGGAATGGGGTGGGAACGGGGCAGGGAATGGGGCTGAGAATGGGGCCAGGAGCAGGTCTGGCATTGGGGCGCAGCTGCTGCTGCTGGGGATCCTCCTCTCGTCTCCTCAGAGTGGGGTTGCACCTGCTGAAGGATTTGGGGAATTTAGGAAGTCACTATTGTCTGGGAGGCACCTGAGCAGGGAGAGGTTTTGGTTGCCTTGAGTTGGGGAGGTGTGAGATGCAGGGAGGCAGAGACACCGGAAGGCAGGAAGACACATGGGAAGGTGGCGATGCAGAGAAGGAAGGCAGGAGCTAATTTTGGCATTAATAATTTTATGAAACCATTTTTTTCCCTGGTTCCCTGCATTTTGGCCTTGTGGTCCTGGGAAGGAGCTGTGTCTGTATCTCAGCTCTGGGTTCAAATGCACAGATTTTTGTGAAATGTGCAATTTAATGATACTCTGGGATTTATTTGCTCCCGCAGCTCCAAAGCCATCCTAATTAGGGAGCTTTGTGTGATCCTTCTCTGGCCATGCCAGGAACAGATGCTGCAGGGCCTGAGCAGAGCCAATTACACCTGGCCAGGGAAAGTCAGGCACAGGAGGAAAGAATAATTTGTTTTGGTTTTTTTAATGGGACAAAATGGGATAATTGGGAAGAAGGAAGTTTAGCGGGACCCTGGCTGCTCCAGTCGGAGCAGGGCAGCTCCTGCTTTGGATTGCTCTGGGAGTTTGTCCAAAGTGTCCAGGGATGGGGATTCCTCACTGTCCCAGGGCTGCACACACTCAAAGTCCCATCTCTTTTCCCACACACTTGCATCCAAGGCCTTTCCCCTTGCCCAAAAGCTCTGTGTTCCCATCTGTTTAAGCCCCTTTTGGCAGCAGAAGCTCCTCTGCACCCACGCTTTCCAGACCCAGCTGGAATTTCGGTTCCTGGGGGTGCCTGGAGCTGCTTCCCGGCACCCCTGACTCTCTGCTCCCCCAGGAATGCCGCCGATGCAGGTGCACCACGGCCCCCCTGGGATGGGGCAGCACCACCCGGGCCCGCCCGGCTCCGGGGGGCAGCCACCCCCCCGGCCCCCCCCGGGGATTCCGCACCCCGGGCCCCCCCCCATGGGGCTCCCCCCGCGGGGGCCACACTTCGGATCCCCGATGGGTGAGTGGGCTCTGCTCTGCTCTGCTCTGCTCTGCTCTGGGGTGGGAGGAGGGGGATGCACAGCCGGGTGTGAAGCAGGACCGGGGCACCTGGCACCCCCCCAACTCTGGGGTCTTCACAGGGTTTCCTCTGTGACATGGGACCCTGAAACCCACCCACCCCCCACTTCAGGATTTCCACAGCATTGGGATGGTTCTGGATCCATGGGGGTCTTGGGAGAAATTTCTGTTTCTGGGACTCCCATGCAGAGGGAGTGCTGGCCAGGCTGGGGGCACCTGCTGGGTGTGGCACCCCTGGGTGTGGGCGTGGGGGCACTTGCAGGGAGGTCAGGGAGGTGCGGTGGGGCGGGGGGACCGTGCTCCTGCAGGGGTCTGGGGGGCTCTGTCTGTTCCCCCGACTGACCCCTGTCCCCCACAGGTCACCCCGGGCCGCTGCCGCACCACGGGCTGCGCGGGCCCCCCCCGCTGATGCCGCCCCATGGCTACAACGGGCCCCCCCGGCCCCCCCCCTACGGCTACCAGAGGGTCCCGCTGCCCCCTCGGCCGGCGCAGAGACCCCCTGGAGTGCCCCCGCGGGGACCCCTGCGGGGACCCCTGCCCTGAGAGCTGGGGGGCTCCCTGCTCCCCGTCCTCAGCCTTCCACCGGCCTTGGTATAAACATTCCCATTCCTGCAGAGGGCTGGGGGCCATCCCCTCCTCCTCCCTTCCCTCACCATTTCTTCCCCCTATTTCTTTTTATAGTGTTAATTTCCCTTGCTCTCCCCACCTCCTTCTGTTCCTCTTCCCCTGGAAGATTTTCCAAGCTCCTTTTTATTGGATTTGTTGGTTTTGTATGGAAAGCAGTGGCCACCCACTTGCAAATAAAGGATTTGGGAAACCACAAGGGTTCCTGGATTGGGGATGAGGCTCTGCCTGTTTGTCACCAGCTGAGATCTCTTCCCTGCTTGGGCTGTTGGGAAGAACCAGGCTGGAGGGATTTGGGGCCTGGGGAGTGGCAGAGCTGATCCATGGCCTGATCACTGGTAAGTCTGGAAGAGCTGTGTGCTCTCTTCAGCTGCTCCCTAGGAATGTCTGGATTCTTGAGCCATCGCTGACCAAATCCAGGGAGCTGAGGTTTGACTGTGGAATGTTTTGGTGCCAAGGTTTAGCCAAAGTCAAACATTGCCCTGGGAAATCTTTAAAGGGCTTGGGGTCCACAAACACCTTCTCCTGCTCCTGGGCTGTGCCAGAGCCTCCAAGAGCTGGGAGTTTGTGGGGGGACATGGAAGTGGGAATGTGCTGCTTCCTTCCTTCTTCATCACAGTGTCGTCTTCTGTGCTGAGGTTGTGCTTTGCCTTACATCCAGGTGGGAAGTCCTGGGGTCTGGATGGGCTGGGAAGGGAGGGACAAGGTTGGAACCCCCTCTTGATCCTTCTCATCCAGAAATGTGGGGAGAATCCCGCATGGGCTGGTGGAGTGAATGGATTTAGGTGTAAGGGTTGGGATGTGTGGTGTGGGAGTGGGAGTTCCCTGTGGCGCTGAGAGCCAAGGGGCTGAAAAGATCTCCAGTATTCGAAGAATCCAGTGATTCCTGTCTGGATCAAGGGAGCCCCAGGGTGCCATTTCTCTGCTCCTCAGCCATGGAAGCCACCAGGATCCACCCGGGGCAGCCAATCTCCCTGCATGGACACAATCATCGTCCCCTTCTCCCCTGGAGTTACCCACTGTCATCCCCAGTTTTATCCCATCATCCCTGGTGTTATCCTGTCATTCCCAGTTACATCCTACCTTCCCCCTGATTGCAGTCCATTGTCAGCCCTGACATTGTCCCTTTTCCTCCCATTTTATCCCATTCCCCCACTTTACCTCATCATCCCCCTATTTTTATCCCATTCCTTCAGCTCTGTCCCACTCCCCGTGTTTCAGGCCCTGGGGCCAGGAGTTGCCATCCTCTGTGCTGCTGCCAAGGCTGTTCCCTCTGCTGCTCCACAAAAACACCCCGGGGCCAAGCAGGGGAGTGGAGCTCCGCGGTGACAGCGGCACTGACAGTGGCACATGAGTCACCGGTGCCTGAGGATGTGGCACTCGCCCTCCTCGCCCCACCGGGGCTGGGGCTCGCCGTGCTCTCCGGAGGGCACAGCTGGACGCTGGTGCTGCCCGTTTCTCAGGGATGCTCCTCGCCTGCCAGCCGTGTCCTGCGCTTCCAGCCCCCTCTGAGGATTTTTCCCAACAGTATATGTCACAATTGCTTCCCAGCTCCTGGATTTCTAAATCCTTCCCTGTGCTGGCCCCACCAGTGCAGACTGGTCCCCATCCCTGTTTTCCAGTCTGAGGGGTGAAGTGCTGATCTGGGTGGATCCTGACAGGTTGTGGGGCTTTGGGGTTAACACCCTGGAAGCTGGGAAGGGTCAGCTCACTGCAGGGGATGCAGGAGGAGGGGGGTTCAGGGAACACTGGAATGCCGGTGAGGATCTTGCTTCTGGGAGCACCCCCAGCCCTGCTCGCTGTGCGGGCCCCCCACTCTGAGCTCAGCCGGCCCCAGGAGCACCCAGCACCCCATAGCCCTGGGGATATGGGGCTGGAGAACTGCAGGTCCCAGTTTCTCACCCTCGGGAAGTCATCCATGGGAAACGGTGGTCGGTTTGGGCATCCCATTCTGCCATGTGCATCTCCAGCCCTAATGTCCCCCCTACCTGCCCCCTAGAAAATTAATGGGGGGCTTTTGTGTCGTGTTGTAGCCTAGGGGCCGAGTCTGGCCAGCCCAGGCGGGGACGATTTGACCCCAAAAAAATCCCAATCCAGCCCCGCGGAGGCCGTGACTCAGCCGTGACGGGGGCGGGGGGCGGGCTGAGCTCCGCCGAAGGATCCGGGGGGGCTCGGGCTGATGCCCCCATCCCACGGCCGCTCCCCGCCAGCCGCAGTCTCGGGGTCCGTCCCGGCAGCTCCATCACGGGCACTGCGATCCCGCTGAGCTCCGCACCCCCGGGATCCTCTCCCTCGCCCCCGCCCGGTGTGGCGAGCCCCCCTCCCCGCCGACCCCCCCCGGTTGCCCGGCTGGTCCCTCCCTTGCCGGGCTGCGCCGATGGGCTCTGCCCGCGCTCCGTGTGCGCGCCGGAGGCTGCGGCGCTAGCGCTGCTCCCCGCAGCTGCTGCCGCTCCGCGCCGCTGCCGGCGCACCCCCGTGCCGCTCCGAGCCCCTTCCCGAGCATCCTCCCTCGCCGGAGCATCCCCCTCTCCGCAGCATCCCCCTCGCCGGCGCCGCAGCTCGAGTGGGGCCAAGGCTGAGCCAGGTAAGGGGGAACAAAACGGGTTTATAGCGCTCATCCCCACTCCCCGCCGCGTTAATCGGCGTCCTCGGAGCCGCTGATGGATTCGGGGTTCGGCTTCCCCTTCCCACTTGCTGTGGCCATTTTGTCCTGGAAATCCTTCTCTGCAGCCCGGCTCTGCCTTTGGATGTGCGTTTTTGGGGGCTCCTGTCATCTCCCGCTCCGTCCTGTGACCGCAGAGCAGCCGGAGGGGATCGGGAATTCGCCGCAGGGATGGGAGGGGAAACCGGGGCGTTTTGGGGAAGGGGCAGCAGCGGTGGGGATGTTGTGGGGTGACCTTGGACACCAGCGATTTCCAACTCTTCCCCCTTGTCGCCATGTTCCTGGCGTTCCGCAGGGAGGCTGGGGGCTGCGGGAGGGGGGGGGAATGCAGACCCCCAGCGTGGGAACCCCGGGGTTTTGTGGTACGTGGTTGCATCAGTCCTTGGCTCCGCATGGATGCGTGGCAGGAGGGGACGGATCCAGGTCCAATAACCTTGTCCAGAGCTGCCCAACGCTACGACGGGGCTGCAGGGCCAGTGGCATGTTCAGCCCCAGATGGGCATTTTCGGGGAGCTCCTTGACTCCTGCATCTCAGGGACTGTGGTCTGTGGGATTCCTGGCTCTTTTGTGGGATCAGACCCCTGATCTCATCCAGCTCTGGCTCCTGGTGTCGGCTCGGCCACTGTCACGGAGCCAGCAGTGACCTTGCTCCCCAGCCCATCCTCTTCCTCACCCTGCACCCAGCCTCTCCTGCTCCCCCATTCCTTCTCCTGGCCCCCAGCACCTCCCGGCCTGTGGGATCCCGGCCCCACACTGGGAGGCTCTAAAGGGAACCACGAGCCTGGCTGGAGCAAAATGACCTTGGTCATGGATGAGCCCTGCCAGGAGCGTCACAGGCCCTGGGACCCCCAGGGAGGGGACTGGGGTCTCCCTCCAGCCAGAGGGGAGGTCGTGGGGGAAATTTGCCATTTTACACTGTAAAACGACCTGCCTGGCTCTGCTCAGGAATGGGGGCCCATGCTGTGCCGCAGCCCCCCTCCCTCCAGGGTTTCCTGAGGGCTAAATTTAGCGTCCCTGCGTGCCCTGTCCCCTCGCTTGGGCAGGGGAGGACACGTCGCCGGCTGTGTCTCTCTGCCTGCAGCTCCTTCCTGCCTCGGCAGTGATAAAAATAACATTGGGGGGTCACGACGGCTGCTGCGGGTGGAGCTGGGGGGGCTGGGGGTCCGTCCCTGTCATGAGCCCAGCTGGGCTCTGTGCAGTGGGTGTGGGGATGCTGGGCTGGGGGAAGAGGGGGTGGGATGCTGGGATGTGAGGGGACAAGGAAATGCCACCCCCTGGTGTCCGATGCCCCTCTCCTCCCCCAGGGCTGGACCCCAGGGCACTGTGGTACCCCCAGCCCACACTGGCCGGGTCAGCAGCTGCTGGTGCTGGCATCTCCCGCAGTAAATCCTGCCTGCAGCTTCTGCAGCGAGCGTGGCCTGGCACACGGGGGTCACTGTCACTCCAGGGACCCCTCCGAGGGATCCTCTGTGCCAGCCTCGAGCTGCCCCCCCAGGACATGGCGGTGCTGGGAGGGTCTGGGGACCTCCATGCCCTCGGGGCTCATCCCCTAATCCTCCCTGTGGTGCCAAAGGAAATGGGGGACCTCAGTCCAGACCTGCTAAGGGCCTTGTTATTTGGGGTGACTCGCAGTCCTGGGGGGATAGACTGGGGATGCTCAGGGTAGCCGTGCCCCTGATGTCCCCCCAGCTCAGCCTCATTCCCTCATTCATCTGCATTGGGATGAATGCAGAAGGGATGGATCCAGGGGGACTGGGGGGTCCCAGTGACCTGTAGGAGCTGGAGCCCCCCAAGTGAGGGGAAGGGGCTGGCATGGAGCCAGCGTCTCTCAGCCTGTCCCCACTCCAGCACCCCCTGTGCCCCGTGCCACTTCACTGGGGGGGGTCCCCAAATCCTCGTGTTTCCATCTGAGACGGAGAAAAAGTGCAAAGTGGAAAGCAGGGCCCCTGCCACCCCACCTGAGCCCTGGTTGTGTCTGGGCTCCCCAGGTCCAGCCGGCACCAGGGTCCCCTCGCACCCCGTGCCACGGATGGGTAGCGCCGCCTCCCCTGTCCCCGCAGCCCGGGCCTGAGGGCGCAGCTCCCGAGCAGAGACCCCCTGCACCCCCGAGCCCCCGCCCGAGCCCCCGGGACCATGGACGAGTCGTTCCGGGACCGGACCGCGTTCATCCGCGGCGCCAAGGACATCGCCAAGGAGGTGAAGAAGCAGGCGGCCAAGAAGGTGAGCCGGGGCATGGACCGAGTGCAGGACGAGTACACCCGGCGCTCCTACTCCCGCTTCGAGGAGGAGGAGGACGACGAAGACTACGCGCCCCAGGACGGCTACTACCGGGGCGGCGAGGGGGCCAACGAGGAGGAGGGGGTTTCCAGCGACGCCACCGAGGGCCACGACGAGGAGGATGAGATCTACGAGGGCGAATACCAGGGGATCCCCCGGCAGGAGTCGCTGAAGGGGGGCGAGCGCCTGGGGGCCGCGGCCGCGGCCGCGTTCGACGACAGCGAGGGGCAGCGCAGGAAGGAGCGCGAGGAGCTGGCGCAGCAGTACGAGCTCATCCTGCAGGAGTGCGGCCACGGCCGCTTCCAGTGGACCCTCTACTTTGTCCTGGGCCTGGCCCTCATGGCTGACGGCGTCGAGGTCTTTGTGGTGGGCTTTGTCCTGCCCAGCGCCGAGAAGGACATGTGCCTCTCCGACTCCAACAAGGGCATGCTGGGTGAGGAGAGGGACAGGGGGCAGGCAGGGGCACGGGGAGAGGGGACAGCCATGGGGATAGGGGTGACAGGAGGGTCAGAGCCACGTGGAGGGGCATTGGGAGATGTGGGGAGTCCCATGGGGGATGTGGGGATACAGAGAGACGTGTGGAATGTAAGGGGGATACAAGGACATGTTGGGGGAGCAGAGAAGCACAGGAGGGGAGGGACACAGGGAGTTGGGGATGGAGAAGGCATGGGGGGCTCAGGGAGATGTAGGGGAGTCATAGGGGCTATGGGAGAACACAGGAGGAATTGGGAGACCACGAGGTCGTGAGGTATGGGGTCCAGGACGGGATGTGGGGACATCCCCGGTCACAGGGCTCCCACCATCCTCCTTCCAGTTCCACTGGTCGCCACGTGAGCAATGGTGAGGGGCAGCTGCAGGGAGTGAGCTCAGGAACTTGGGCTGATTAACGGGTTCTGAGACTGGGTTTGGGGGGCTTTGTTCGATTGCTTCCCCCTTCTCTGTGACGCCTGCCAGAGCCTGACAGCCCCCCAAATCCCAGGGGGTATCAGTGCCCCCCATCCCTGAGATCTGGCAGTCTTGGGACGGGGAGGGGCTGGGTGAGGGGTCCTGGGGCACATCTTCCCCCCATGTCCCACAGTCCCTGAGCAGAGCAGGGGGAGAGAGAGCCCCAACCATCCCTTCACACGGGATTCTGTCCCCTCCCGTCACCCAGCGTCCTGAGGACGCTGCCCCAGTGCTGAGGATGCCCTCCCTCCCCCGGGGTGCAGGTCCTCGTGTCCCCTGGCTCTGACCTCGCTGTGTGTCCCCTCCCCAGGACTCATCGTGTACCTGGGCATGATGGTGGGCGCGTTCGTGTGGGGCGGGCTGGCCGACCGGCTGGGCCGAAGGCAGTGCCTCCTCATCTCCCTCTCCGTCAACAGCGTCTTCGCCTTCTTCTCCTCCTTCGTCCAGGGCTACGGCACCTTCCTCTTCTGCCGCCTGCTCTCGGGCGTGGGGTAAGGGGGGCCCGGCTGCAGGGGACCCCCAGAGCAGGGGCTGCTCCCCCTCGTGCCGGGGGCAGGGGTTGATGCCGCTCCCTCCTCTCCATCCCCAGCATCGGCGGCTCCATCCCCATCGTCTTCTCCTACTTCTCGGAGTTCCTGGCGCAGGAGAAGCGCGGGGAGCACCTGAGCTGGCTCTGCATGTTCTGGATGATCGGGGGCATCTACGCGTCCGCCATGGCCTGGGCCATCATCCCCCACTACGGTAGGAGCCCCGGGCCGGTGGCGCACAGGGGGTGTCCCGGGGCTCGGCCCCACCGCCCTGTCCTGTCCCCGTCCAGGCTGGAGCTTCCAGATGGGCTCCGCGTACCAGTTCCACAGCTGGAGGGTCTTTGTCCTGGTCTGCGCCTTCCCCTCGGTCTTTGCCATTGGGGCGCTCACCACCATGCCCGAGAGCCCACGCTTCTACCTTGAGGTGGGCTCGGGGGGGCATGGCTGTGTCCTGGGGGGAATCTGAGCTGAATCAGGGCCCTGCAGTGGGGGTGGTGAGAGGATCCCCAGGAAGAGACCCCCAGGTGGGGCAGAGATGGGGCAACCCAGCCCGGGACCCCCAGGGGTGGTGAGGCCTGGACAGGAAACCCCAGGTGGGTTTTGGAGAGGTGTGGAACTGGGCAAGACCCCCCAAGTGAATGATGGGACCCAGCCAGGTACCCCAAAGGGTGGGGGGACCCCACGGAGGTGATGAAGATGGTGGAGGGATGAAGATGGGTGGCAGGATCTAGGTGGGTGGTGGAAGCCAGGCAGGGAGTGCTGATGGGGCTGTAGGGTCCGGCTCTGGGGTGTCCCAGGGTGACTTGTCCCTGCTCTTGCAGAATGGGAAGCACGATGAGGCCTGGATGGTGCTGAAGCAGGTCCATGACACGAACATGAGGGCCAAGGGCCACCCTGAGAGGGTCTTCTCGGTAAGGACCCCCCAGGGCTGAGCCCTGGGGTCCCCAGCATCCCAAGCCAGGGTTGGGTGTCCTGCAGGAGCAGGGGTGCAATTCCCACCTCTGGGAAAAGCATCACAGGGGGATGAAGTGCTGCTGTTACAGGCAGGGAAACTGAGGCACGAAGTGGGGCCCTGGTGCCTCCCAGTGTCCCCACACTGTCCCCCCCACAGGTCACCCACATCAAGACCATCAAGCGAGAGGACGAGCTCATCGAGATCCAGTCGGACACCGGGACGTGGTACCGGCGCTGGCTGGTCCGATGCCTCAACCTGTCCCAGCAGGTGAGGCCGGAGCCCCCCGGGGGTCCCTGTGCCCCATGTACCCCCTGTCACCTCCCGTGTCCCTCTGCAGGTCTGGAGCAACTTCCAGCAGTGCTTCGTGCCTGAGTACCGGCGGGTGACGCTGATGATGATGGCGGTGTGGTTCACCATGTCCTTCAGGTGCTGAGGGGTGGGACTGGGCTGGAATGGACAGCCCTGGATGGGGTGGGATGGGATGGGATGGGATGGGATGGGATGGGATGGGATGGGTGGGATGGGATGGGATGGGATGGGGCAACACTGAGTGGGATGGGACAGAACAAGTATCACTGCGATAGCACAGGCTGGCCCTGGGAGCCCTGGGCCAGCACTGGGAGCCCCAGGTGTGTGGTGCCTGCTCACCCCTGTCTCTGCAGCTACTACGGGCTCACCGTGTGGTTCCCGGACATGATCAAGCACCTGCAGAGCATCGAGTATGCGTCGCGCACGAAGCTCTTCACGCGTGAGAAGGTTCGGCACTTCACCTTCAACTTCACCCTGGAGAACCAAGTGCACCGTGCTGGGGAGTATTACAATGACAAGTGAGTGAGGGGCGCTGAGCCTGGGGGGGCTGAGCCTGGGGCTGCTCAGCACAGGGTTGGGGGGCACCTGGGGCCTCCCTGCTGTCCCCCCGTGCAGGTTCATCGGGCTCAAGATGAAGTCGGTGACGTTCGAGGACTCACTCTTTGAGGACTGTTACTTTGAGGACATCACTTCCAGCAACACCTTCTTCAAGAACTGCACCTTCATCTCCACCGTCTTCTACAACACAGGTGGGGGAATGGGATCCCCAGGTGTGGGGAGAGGGGACCCACCAGGGTGGCCCCCAGGTTCTGATGGAGGTGGGGGTGAGCCACCAGGTTGGAGGAGGGTCAGGAAAGTCCCCAGTGGCGTGAGGGATTTGGGGTGGTAGAGGTAATGTCACCCCCCCCAGGGAGGGGCTGTGAGGTCATGGGGTGACCCCTTTGCCCACTGTCCCCCCAGATCTCTTTGAGTACAAGTTCATCAACAGCCGGGTGCTGAACAGCACGTTCCTGCACAACAAGGAGGGCTGCCAGCTGGACTTCAGCGATGACAACAACGCCTACATGATCTACTTTGTCAGCTTCCTGGGCACCCTGGCTGTGCTCCCTGGGAACATCGTCTCAGCCCTGCTCATGGACAAGATCGGCCGCCTGCGCATGCTGGGTGGGCACCTCGGGCAGGGTGGGGCTGGGGGATCCTGGAGCCCTCCAGCCCAAACCAGGCTCTCCATCTTCCTCACCCACCTCCCACCTGCTGGGTCACTTCACCACCATCACCTTTCGGGGCCTGCCCAGTGGGTGACCCCACTTCCATCACCCCTTTGGGACCTTCCTGATCCTCCTCCCAGCAGCTGTCACCTCCATCTCTGTTGGTCTCTTGGGGACATCCCTGTCCCTGCTGTGGGTCACCCCCATCTCCCTCTCCCTTTTGGTACCCTCAGCCCCCCCAGTCCCACCTCCCATCTCAGTTTCCCTGTGCTCTGACATGTCCACGTGTCCCCCAGCCGGCTCCAGTGTCATGTCCTGCATCAGCTGCTTCTTCCTGTCCTTTGGGAACAGCGAGTCTGCCATGATTGCTCTGCTCTGCCTCTTTGGGGGGGTCAGCATTGCCTCCTGGAACGCTCTTGATGTGCTCACCGTGGAGCTGTACCCCTCTGACAAAAGGTGGGGCCTGGAATGGAGGTTTTGGGTGCCAGCAGTGAGGTTTGGGGTGCTGGGTGGGAGGTTTCAGTTGCTGGGGGGAGGTTCTGGATGCAGGGTGGGAGGATTTAGGGGCTGGGTGCCGGGTGTGGACATTTTTGGGTGTCAAATGGGAGGCATGGGGTGCTGGGGGCAATATTTTGGATGCCAGGTGGGAGAGTTTGGATTCTGGGTGATGCATGTGAAGTGCTGGTCAGGAAGCTTTGCATGCTGAGGCCCCAGCTGCTGGTTACAGGTCTTGGAGTGCTGGGTGCCAGGTGTGGGTTACCAGCTGCTCAGTACTTGTTTCTGGGTGCTACCTGCCAGCCCTTGGCGCCCGGGTGCTCATGTTGGGGTTCTGGATGCACATTTTCGGGTTCTGAGTTCCCATTTTGAAGTGCCAGGTGCCTGTTTCAGGCACGAGCCTGCACATGTGCAGGTGCCCCCGAGGGTGGGTGCCCACCTAACCCTAACCCTAAACCACCCCTACCCCTGAGGGTGCCTCCACCAGCCTCAGCCCTTCCCTGCTCCCCAGGACGACGGCGTTTGGCTTCCTGAACGCGCTGTGCAAGCTGGCGGCCGTGCTGGGCATCAGCATCTTCACCTCCTTCGTGGGCATCACCAAGGCCGTGCCCATCCTGTTCGCCTCGGCCGCGCTGGCCCTCGGCAGCTCCCTGGCCCTCAAACTGCCCGAGACACGGGGGCAGGTCCTGCAGTGACGGGGGGCTGGGGGAGAGGGACCCCCGGCCCCGGGGCACCCCCCGAATCCAGCATTCCCCCCTCGTGCCCCTGGGATTAGTCGCGTTAGACACTGTGAAACGTCTTCTTGGAGCATTTGGGATCTTTTTCATTTGCACTTGGACCACCCCACTCTCCCCAGATCCCCTGGTACCTCCAAAACCTCCTTGACACCTCAAACTCCCCCCTGGCCCCCAAAACTCCCCCCGATTCCCTGTCTCCCCTCAACCCCCAATACCCCTCTCAGCCCCCCAGTTTCTTTTCTTGGTGTCACCCCCTGTGTGAGTTGCTGCTCATTCCTGGGGGGCTGTGGGACAGGATTTAGGGGGGGCCCTGGCATCGAGGGGGCATGACACAGGCCCTCTGAACCTCCATATCTCTGTGCATCCCCCCAAATCCCTGCTGAGCCAGGGAGGAGGAGGAAGATAAAGTCTCTGGTGTGGGGGGAGGGTCCCCTTGTGCCTCAGTTTCCCCGTCCCTGTGGAAGGCACTCAGTAGGGTCCCCCAAACCCCCACAGATTTTGGGGGGGGGGGGCATCTGGGGGTGGTCTTTTGGGGAGCAAGAACCCTTGGGGTGCCCCAGCAATGTCTCCAGGGGGGACACAGGATATTGGGGTGCAGCAGTTGGGGGTGCAGGATCCCCTTGGGACTCCCTGACAATTTTAGGGTGTCCCCCATTAAAGCACATGCCCCATTTCCCCCAGGATGCCCCCACTTTTGGGCGCCCAACTTTCAGGGTGCAAAGCACAGCTCCCCCCAGGCACAACCCCAGCCCTTGGTCTCATTTGGGGTGCAGCAGCGGGGGACCCCCAAAACTGCCAGTTAGTGATTTTAAACTGATTTTTAAAGGACTTCCCCTGTTAGAGGGAACGCTGGTGTGGGTGAACAGGGGTGTGGGGGGCTCCCTGCACCCTCTTTTCCTCCTCCCAGCCCCTTCCCTTCCCTGCATCCCCATGTCCCCCCCACATCCCCTTTAACCCCTCCACCACAATATTCCCCTGCACCCTCTTTTACCTCCCCCCAGCCCAAAACCACCAGCGGTTTGTAAAGCACAAACAGCCCTTACCCCCAAAAAAACCTGGGGTACAAGGGGTCCCCAGTGCTGTGTCCTCCTCAAAAGAAGTCGGGGTTTAGGGGGGTCCCAGTGCTGTGCCCCCTCCAAACCTGGGGTTTAGGGGTGTCCCCCATGCTCTGCCCCCCCGCCCAATCAGCCCCACAGGGCAGGGTCGGTCAGAGCCCCCTGGGACCCCCATCCCCAGGGCAGCCCCCTCCCATTCCAAGCAGCCCCCATGTGCTTTGTTCCCCCCTTGGTGTAGCTGGTCCTTGGGGCCCCCCCCCGGCCCCCCTGTAGCTCTGTCGTGCCGTGCTGTAGTTTCAGGTGTTTGTAAATTAATTAAAATGGAAAAAAACCATCCCAAAAACCACAGAATTATGCAAATCCCCCCCGGCCCCCGCCAAACAAAGGGTTCTCCAGATTCATCTGCCCCCAGAACACGTTTATTTAAATGGATTCAGACGTTAAATGGGAGGGACACCCCAAAAATCCCCCCGAGGGTGGGAGCGGGGGGGATGGTTGGGTGGGTCCAGGCTGGGGGGGTCGAGGCAGAGCACGGTGGGGGGGTGTCACCCCCATTACTTTTGCCCTCTCCGAACTCCAGGCTCGGTCTGTTGTGCTGACACCGGGGGGCTCCGGGAGCCTCTGTCACTGCTGCCCCGGCGCCTCCCCCCCGGGCCCGCGGCGCTGCTCCCGCTTGGAGCCCCCCAGGCACGGGGGCGCGGAGGGGACGCGGGGGTCGCTCTGCCACTGCTCGGGGGTGCGGGCGGTGACCTGCAGCGCGTGCAGGGGCCCGGCCAGCTCCGCCCGCAGCGCCTCGTGCACCAGGCGGTGCCGCTGCAGCGGCGGCAGCCCCGCGAAGCGCCCGCTCACCACCAGCACCCCAAAGTGCGTCTCGGCGCCGGGGGGGCCCCCGTGGCGGGGGGAGTCGTCCCGCACCTCCAGGTGCGTGGGCTGCAGGGCCGCCGTCAGCTTGGCGCGGATGGTGCGGGCCAGGGGCCCCCCCGCGCCCCCCATGGCCCCGCCAGCGGCCGCCAGGAGGGGACCCCGCATCGGAGAAGGGCTGCAAGAGAGAGGGAGAGTGGGGGGGCTGCAAGGACAGAGGCGCCCATGGCCCCCAGGAGAGGACCAGGCTTCGGAGGAGTTTGAGGATGTTTGGGCGGGCTGAAAGGGAGAAGAGGCTCGAGGAGAGGGCAGTGGGGGGACAGGGATTGAAACGGAGGGTCTGCGGAGGATCCCACGTGGAAAATGGGGTGGCAGGACGGGGCACATGGAGCAGCACGGAGGGATGAGCGGAGGGCTCTGCCGCTGTTACTGGGGACAAGGCGGTGCTGGGGGCGGCGGGCCTGGGGGAGCCCTGCGGGAGCGGCTGCTGCTCCGGGAGTGCGGAGGGGGCGCAGGGGGTGTCCCGGGGCTCGGAGCTGCGGAGCAGTCTCAGAGCAGGAGAGAAGGGCCTGACCCTCCTCAGCCCTCCCCAAGCCGGGGGTGCATCCAGAGCCTCCCCATCCCTCGTGGAATCCACGCCGGGTACTCTCCGCTCCTTCCACAGGACACCCCCGGCACTATCACTTCCTCCCACAGTCCCCAGCACCGCTCGCGATCCCCTCGGTCCCCCTGAGCCCCTCCCGCCCCTCACCGTCGGCTCCGGTCACACCGGGATCGCCTCGCCGCCGTCACGTGACACCGGCGGACACGTGTCACGTGACCCACCGCGCCCAATCCCCGCGCGGAACCCGCAGCAGGACCAACCCCGCCCCCCCCGGCCCCGCCCCTTTATCCCAATATGGCAGTGGTGCTGAGGCACCGCCCCCCCTCCCAGCCACGCCCCCTTTATCCCAATATGGCCGCGGCGCTGCGGCCCAGGCCCCGCCCCTTTTATCCCAATATGGCCGCGGTGCTGAGGGGGTGCTGAGGCGGCGCTGTGGCCCCGCTGTCCCCAGAGCGGCCGGGGCGCTGCTGAGGTCTGGGTGTCCCGTGGGATCCACCCAGCGTGGCACCATTGGAGGCCTCTCGGGGTCTCTCCACAGAGCTCAGGAGTGTCCGGCTCCGCCTTCTGCTGGGTTTTTTTAGCCCCCAGCTGCCCGGCCCTGGAGCAGGTGCCCGGGGATGGGGTTTATGCACATGCCGGTATCGTGGGAGCGGCTCACAGCGCTGCGATCCCGTGGGGTTTTGGTTGTACCTTTGAGCCAGGTGGTTCCTTCCCCACCCCTCTCAGTGTCTTCCAGGCATAGGAATAAGATACCCAGTTCTCCCAATACCTGTCCCTCTCCAGGAACTCCAAGGGAGGGAGAGGAAAGGCTCTGGAGTGGAGAATCGCGGAGGAGAAGAGTCTCTGGACACCACTCTCACCTCCATGGGCTCTCCCTTCTCTGCTCCAGAGCCAGGAGGGGAGTGCTCACCTGCAGTGGTGGACACTGCCAGCTGCTGATGGAGTGGGAGCCTCCTGGGATTTCCAGCAGCACTTTGCATTCCCAGCCTGCTTGTTTCTCCCAGAGCCTGGAGAAACCTCGGGATGGGCAGCTCTGAGGGGCTCCGTGTCCACCTCACCCACTGCCTGTGGGTGCGGGTGGGAAGTCTTGACTCTCCCCGCCTTCTCCCTTCCCCTGCCCACTGGAATTCGCCTTTTGGAATCAAAAATCCTACCGGCTATTTTTAAAGTGCTGTCGGAGCCCACTCAGCTCCTGCTCCCAGTGACAGATCCGCCTGTCAGAATCTTCAGCTGTTTTTTGCTCCCTCTGCTCCAAGCCCGGGTGGCAACAGCCAGGATTCCCTCTCATTCACACCCCGAGCCAGACCCAGGCCAGGGACTGGGATTTTCCTCTGGAGGGTCTAGGGGGATTTGGTGCCCGTCCCATCCGTGGCATTTGCCGGGGTAAGTGGAGTGCTGGGATCCTTGGCAGAGGTGTGGGGATGGAGGGATGGGATTTATGCCAAACGTGGCTTGGAAGGAAGAGTGCATCCTTTGGGATTGATTGTGCACGTGGCCCGTCCTGGAAAGAAGAGGGATCCACTCTTCCAGCTCTCTGGCAAATGCTGCTTTCCCCAAATACTTCTCTTCCCACCCCAGTCCTGGTGCGGTAGCTCTCCTGGGCTCAGGTGGGCACGAGAATTTGCTCCCTGCAGGACAGAGCTGGGTGTGGAAAACAGCAGGAGCTTGGTTTAGGAGGCAGAAAGCTTTCCTGAATGTGTTCCCAAAGGAATTTGTGGGTACTGGAATGCTGAGGGACCATGCCCTCCTCCATGGCCTCTGGATTGGCCCTGAAAGATCCTGGTGTGTTCATTCCTGACCATTCCTCCTCCTTGCAGGTATCAGGGGCTAGTGCAGCTACCTCCTGCACCTGTGTAGGTGGGATTTCAGGAGTGCAGCCAGCATGGCCTGGCAGTCATCGATCCCTGGGGACATTGGCCACCAATCCCTGGGGACACTGGTCATCGATCCCTGAGGACATTGGCCAACTTTGACCCATGCCATGTTTGTGTTCAGGACTTGGCTGTGCCCTGGGAGGGGAGGCTGTGAGAGAAAAGGCTGGAAAAGCATTCCCTGTCAGGAAACATCCCATTCCCTATTGGACAAATCCCACAGGGACAAACACGGTGCTTTTCCACAGGCACTCACTCTCAGGGGGTGCAGGCAGGGCATTTCCAAGGAGGAAAACCCATGGAGCTCCAGGGAAACTCCCACGGATGCATGACCCAACAGTCCCCAGGGTTTGGGGGCTCCCACCTCCTCCTGGAGCTCCTGGGCCCCACCTTCTCCACACGCCGGCTGTTGTTTCCGGCTGGATCAGAGCCCAGCTAAATTTAGGAGGATCGATTTCAACCCCTGCCTCTGCCCCCTCTGCAGGGGAAAGGACGGAGCAAAGGTGGCCAGGAACGAAGAGCCTCAGGGGGCTCCACTCCCTGGCCCCTGCACGAGCTTGTGGAACCTCAGATTTTATCCAGGTGCACGGCCATGGAGGGGCCCAGGGAGGCTGGGATTTTCCTGGGTGACCCCACGGGTTTCTCTGGCTGTCACTTGTGGCAGAGCTGGTGACAAGGACACCCATGTGTCCCACAGGGAAGGAGCTCCCAGCGCTGGGAGCCAGATCGTTGCCTGAGGAGGCTGACACAGGTGAGTGGGGCAGTGGGGAAGCAGGAATGAGGGTCCAAGGACATCGCTGGCACCCAGGGGTGCTCCAGGCTCTGATCCCACATGTGGTGTCCCCAAAGTGAGGGAGGAGTGAAATGCCCAACACCACCACTGTGAGGAAACAGCTCAAGCAGCACCAGGGGAGGTTTAGGTTGGATATCAGGGAAAATTTCCTCATTAAAAGGGTGGTCAAGCCCTGGCACAGGCTGCCCAGGGCAATGGTGGAGTCACATCCCTGGAAGTGTTCAAAGCCATGTGGATGTGCCGCCTGGGGACCAGTGGTGGCTTTGGCAGTGCTGGGTTGGACTCGCTGCTGGCTGCAGGGCCCCTCTTAGTCCCGTCTGCTGGTCCCTGTCCAATCCCACCTCTGGTTCCAGGGCAGCTGCCGAATGAAGCCGGGAGCTGCTGGCGGGTGAGAGACGCCGCAGGCTCTGCATGGATGGGAATGGGGACACCTGCCCGCAGCAGGAGCCCAGGGCAGCTGGGGAACTCCAGCCCCTTCCTCCAAGCTTTCCTGATCCTTTTGCTCTGCAGGCACGGTAAGGATCTGCACGGGCAGAGCTGTTCCCTGTAAAAACCAGGGGACAGGGGCCTCCAGGAGGAATCCCCATGAGAGCCTAGAGCAGGCTGGATGGTGGGAGGTGGGAGGAGAGGCTGCCCTTCCACACCCCATCCCCTCTCCAGGGAGCCATCCCGTCTCTCCCAGTCTCTTCCCAGTGCAAGATCCTCCGCTGCAACTCCGAGTACGTGGCGGCGACGCTGCAGCTGCGGGGCCCCGAGCGCGGCCGCGCGTTCTGCACCGCGTTGCGCTCCTACTCGCTGTGCACCCGGCGCACCGCCCGCACCTGCCGCGGCGACCTGGCCTTCCACTCCGCCGTGCACGGCATCGAGGACCTCATGATCCAGAACAACTGCTCCAGGGAAGGGCCCACGGCCCCGCCGCGGCCCCGGCCCCCCGCCCCGAACCCTCGCGGCTTCGAGTCGCTCGACATCTGCGATTACGAGCGGAGTTTCCTCTACAAGCACGGCCACCGGCCCGGCTTCCAGCACTGCGCTGCCTTTGGGGACCCGCACATCCGCACCTTCCACCATGACTTCCACACATGCCGCGTGGAGGGCTCCTGGCCGCTCTTGGACAACGAATACCTGTTCGTGCAAGCCACCAACTCGCCGGTGGCCGAGGGCTCCAACGCAACAGTCACCAGCAAGGTAACATCAGCACACGGTGCAGGCGGCAGATCCAGAGCCCGGGCACCGCCCGTACTTCCAAAACCCTTGGAACTGTTTCAAACCCAGGGGGGATGAGGAAGGAGGGACAACAATGGTGGAGGTTGTTGAGGGGACCCTCAAACATTCCCGTTGCTGTCAGGTGACCGTGTGGTCCATGGGGTACCTGAAGGAATCTTGCTGGGTTTGGCTCCACCTGAGTTTTCCATTGACTAAATGGTGTTAAAAAGAGAAGGAAAGAAGGAAAGATGTGTTGTTATCCCAAAAGGACTGTGGCAGGGATGGTTTGAGGATGGATAGGTGGGGTGGGACCTGCATCCTGGGATACTCTGAGCAGCTGGGACGGGGCCACGGCCGCTACGCTCATTCCCCTGCTGCCCTGCTCCCCACAGCTGACAATCATATTCAAGAACATGAAGGAATGCATTGACCAGAAGGTCTACCAGGCCGAGCTGGACAACCTCCCGGCCGCCTTCCAGGACGGCTCGGTGAACGGGGGCGCGCGTCCCGGCGGGAGCAGCCTGGCGATCCGGGAGCGCAGCCCGGGCCGGCACGTGGAGATCCGCGCCGGCTACATCGGCACCACCATCGCCGTGCGCCAGGCCGGCCGCCAGCTCTCCTTCTCCATCCGCGCCGCCGACGAGGTGGCGCGGGCGTTCGGCGCGGAGCAGGACCTGCAGCTGTGCGTGGGCGGCTGCCCCCGCAGCCAGCGCCTGTCCCGCAGCCCCCGCGGCCGCGGCCGCCTCCCCGCTGACACGGCCCGGGCGCTCTGCCGCGAGATGCTGCCCGTGGAGGATCTCTACTTCCAGTCGTGCGTCTTCGACGTGGTCACCTCGGGGGACGCCGCCTTCGCCATGGCAGCGCACGGCGCGCTGGAGGACGCGCGGCTCTTCCTGCCCGATGCTGAGAAGCTTCACATCTTCCAGGCTGGGGGCGGCTGCCCGCGCATCTCTGCGTCCTCTCTCCTCCTCCTCCCCTGTGGACTTTGGGCTGTTTTGTTGCACTTTTAACCCTTGTCTGCTCCGTAGGGAGCCCGTGAGAGCTGCTGGCTCCAAGCTGCAGAGAGATTCATCACCTTGAAGGAGGCGTCTCCACAGCCACAAGGAATCGGAGACCCAGGAGAGGGGAGAGATGAACCCCTGGTTTGCACCCACTGGTCTCACATGCATGGTGCAGCTGCTCTAAGCTCGTCTCCTGACGGCAGATCCATTTTTTTCTGTGTCCATTCTGACATGTTCTTTTCCCCCTAAGGATGTGGCATTGCAGTGCATCAAAGAAAAATAAACCCCGTGGGTTAGAAACCCCCTCTGTCCCTCAGAGCCTTTCCATAACTCATTTCCCACCTTTCTCCTGGTGTTAATTCAGCAAAATTCCAATCAGGGGCCCTACAGATCCAGAAATAATAGACTCAAAGCCCAATTTTTAGCAGTAAAAAACCCGTTTTTTAAAAAAAAAATTTAAGCATTTTAACATTTTAAAACATTTTAAATGGATTAGAGACCCTTCACTCAGCTGCTTCCAAAGCAGAGCAAGGCCACAAATTGGTTTGGGGAGCGCTGTGACCAAGACAGACTTGTGAGTAGAAATCAGCCGGTTTTGTTCGCGTTCTCCTCTTCCAGGATAAATAACAAGTGGATCTCCAGCAGTGGGAGCTGTGGAGCTTGAGACCTCCTATATCCCAGGCCCCTGTTGCTGTTTTTCCTTGTTTTCTTGGCACCTGTTGTGGACTCAGTTTAGCCGGGTCTGGAGTTGGGACCGGTGTCAGGTTTCAGGGAGGACAAAACTCCTCTTGGGAATTCCCTCCCTTGGCCTCAGATTCTCTGTCACTGCACAAATCCAAGCCAAACTGGAACTTTCACTTGGAAAACAGAATTCCTGATGGCAAAGAGCCAGCTGGGCCCACAGATGGGCAGGGTATTGCCCCATGGAAGGTGCAGAACTGCAGAGGGGAGGGCAAATTTCACATATTTCAGAGGATTTCAGGAAAGCAGATGGAGTTCTACAGGAGAAATCTTTTCCATAGGGAAGACTTTCCTTTCTTTTTAATCAAGTATTAAAAACTTGGTCATCCCTGTCCTGCAGAATTGAAGGAAGGGGTTGTGGAGAGGGGGGAAAGGGAATTGCAGCCCCTCCAGGCATGAAGGCTCCATTAAGGGAGGTTCTATAATTCATGTTTCAGAAAAATCCACGGGGTTTTCTCTCTCTTTATTCTTTTGTGCCAGGAGCACAAAGAATACATAGGAAATAATTTCATGGATATCATGGCAAATTCCCGCTTGGGTGGGTGCTCCATGTCTTGTACCCTGCTCCAGTAATCCCTGATGGGTTTGACATTAAAGGGGTCTATTTCTGAGTCCCCATTTCCTGTCATCTGTCTCTTCATGTCTTTGGGCAGCACTGGCAGACCAGGATAATCGTATCTCCTTCCTCCCCTGCTCCTTTGACTCCGGAGCTTTGAGTGGATGAAATGAAGCAGGAATGAGGAAAGGAAAGCAGGCTGCTTCCCAGTGTGCTCCACAGGTCCCTCTGGGAAGAAAATAATGTGGGGAGGAATAAAATCCTCTGTGGGGCGATAAAATCCTCTGTGGGGAGAAAATGTTCCGTGGGGAGAATGTTATCCATAGGGATAAAACCCTCTGTAGGCATGAAATCCTCAGGAGCAGCGTTGGTAGTGCTGGAGTTCCTGGGAGAAATGGGATGGATTTGATGATGCAGAACCTAATTGTCCATCAGTTGTTGGCCAGTAGAGCCATTCAAGAAGAATTCCATGGGGAAAGGAGGGTTCCAAATGGAATTAAACTTTTCCTCCTCCTGAACAGCCCATCACCTGCACCACCCAGACTGGGCCTGGCGCTTTCCTTTCCTTTCTTAGGAGCTGCCTCTGAATTTAGAGCGCAGCTCCCAGGCTGAAAATGTCCAGGAATTCTGAAGACATGCACCTGATTTGCAGAGCTGTGATTCCAGGTTTGAGGCTCGGCAGCTCCACCTGACCCAGAAGTGTCCAACACGGACACTTCTGACAACTGGATTACAACATGGAGAAGCTGTTGCTGATGAATTATGGAATCATTAAGGTTGGAGAAACCTCAGATCACGAATCATTAACTCTCCCACAGCACTGCCAAGGCCAGCACTGACCCATGACCCCAGGTATCACATCCACTTGTTTTTGAACACACCCAGGATGGCGTCTCCATCATTGCTCCATTCCAATACTGGACCTCCCTTCCTGTGAGCACAATATCCCAAATATCCAACTTAAACCTTCCCTTGAGGCCTCCTCCTCTGCTCCTGCCCCTTGGGAGATGACCCTGAAGTCCCCCAGTTCCAGCTACCCAGGCTGGGCAGCTGGATGCTGAGCCACCCAAAGTGGGCTGAGGTGGATTTTAGCAGGTGACATCAGCAGAGAGGGAAAGGCTCGATCCAAAGTCCGCTGACGTCAGTGGAAATTCGCTTGTTGACACCAACAGCTTGGACTGGCGCCGGTGTTGTACTCCTTTATTTGGGGTGGGGGAAGAGCTCTGTTCTCTCCCCTGAGAGACCTCATCTCCTTCGTGCTGAGGAGCAGCAGTGTGGAATAATTTGGGAATGGGCCAGGACCATCCCACGCTTGGCACATTTTCCCAGCACTGAGCCCCTGGCTATGGCTCAAATTTGAGCCTCTGCAGGGTGTCCAGAGGAGGTGGTGGCCCTGTGACAGAGGTGGTGGCCCTCTGACAGAGGGAGATGGTGACTCTGTGGCAGAGGTGATGGTGGCCCTGTGACTTGCTGTGACACTCCCATACCTGCCCTGAGCAGAGCCAGAGCTGCAGCCCCAGCTGCTGCTCCAGGTGGGCCAGGTCACCTTGTCCAGGGACCGTTGGCCAAAGTCCCTACTCCAGGGGACAAGACTGAGTCACAGGGCCCACCTGAGGCGGAGATGCTCAGAACACACCTGGGACACCATCCCTGACGGTATTCACAGCCAGAAAAGTTCATAACAGCAAAGGAATGAGGAACTTTTCCTCCTTCTCAGCAGCCAAGACTGCTCCAAGGCTGTGAGCAAGAGCTGGGGAACCTGGCCTGGGGAAGAGGAGACATTGGATGGATGGATGGATGGATGGATGGATGGATGGATGGATGGATGGATAGATGGATGGATGGATGGATGGATGGAGAATCCTCTGCCATTCCTGGGAAAGCCTCTAGATGTCCACAGAACCCAGCACGCAGGAAGGGCTCCGGCACAGTCAGAGCTCCAGAGTGCCAGGATGTCCATCCTCCCCCCAATCAGCCAGGAATTACAGAATTCCAGATTGGTTTTGGCTGGAAAAGACCTTAAAGATCGTCTTGCTCATGGCAGGGACATCCCGAGACCAGATGGCTCCAAGTCACACTTCTCTTCCCCAAGTCTGACACTCCCAGCTCTTGCTCGCTGTCTTGGAGCAGTTTTGGCTGCTGAAAAAGAGGAAAAATTCCTATTCCTTTGCTGTCTGAGGGGCTCCAGGGGCTGTGCCAGCATCTGGGGGAAGTCCCTCTCTCCCTGGAGTGGAGCTGATGTCACTGCCTCTTCCTGCCAGAGCAGATGACAAACACGGTACTTTACAGACCCAGTATCTGAATTCCTGCTTGTTTATGAATGGCTGAACTCTTCTGGAGCCTTATCTCCCCCTCCTTGCTCTAAAAACATCCTCTGGGAAGAAAACAGGGGAAGAAATCCCACCTGGATGAAGAATTGCCAGGCAGGGGGAGCTTCCACATCCCAGTCTCCAGTGGGAGCTGGAAAAGTGGGGGAAAATCCTCCTGTGCAAGCCCTGAGAGGACTTGTCCCCACTCAGAGAGGGGGAAAAGGGGATCTCGATCCCTGTCCCTGGAGAATCTCAAACATGGGGGTCAAAAGCCTCTGCTGGGGACAAAACAGCAAAAAAGGTGGAAATTTTGGGAATCCCCTGGGGGAATCTGTCCTGGGAACTTTGCAAGCCGTTCCTAGAAGATCTCTGAGGAGTGACAAACCTCTGTACCTGGCATAGCTGAGCCCTCTCTGCCTCCAGTCAGGCCCTGGAGCCCTTCCCTTCCACCCCCAAGAGAGGATTGGGGATTTAGGAACTGACCTGGCCCCACTCTGGAGCCACCACTGCTGAAATCCCCAGTGTGGGACAAGCAGCTGCTTTTCAGGAGCCACCCCAGTCCCACAGTCCCTTGTTTTCCAGCTGGGCTCTATTCCCAGTGCTCTCTGTACACAAACAACCAGAGGAAATGCTTTCTCCATCCCAGCTCCCCAGTGCACACCCGGGACAATCTGTCCCCACGCTGCAGCCACTGCTGGTCGCTCCCTGGCCCCCTCTCCCCCCTCCCAGCCTGGAATATGCTGGAAGGAACCATATAAGGTGAGAAATATGGAGCAAGCACGGAGAGGCTGCGGGGCTGCGGCACCGTCGGCTTCCCGGCCATCCCGAGCGGACACGGCTCGTCCGAGAGCAGGGACAAAGGCCAGGCTGGCACGGGAGCGCCGTGGCTTCTCCTGGCAACCAACCCCGATAACCCGAAGCAGAAAAACACGGATCTTATCTGCACCAGGAGCTGTGCTGGCGAAAACAAGTCTGTGCCGTGCCCGATTCCTTCCCCAGGACCCACCCCGAGCTCAGTGAGTCACCTCAGGGCCCATTTTCTTGCTCTGTGGCTTTGGAAATGGGTTATTCAGAGGCTAAGTGTTAGTCACACTGTCCTGGCCATCTCCATCCCCTGGCTACGAGCTCGGGAAAAGCAGTGGATCCTGCCCCTCTCCCCATCCATCCACCTTCAGCATGGGAAAGGAGCCTGGGGGATCCTCTGAGCCCCACGATCCCACGGCAAAGCAGCCTGGAGGGAGAGGAATGCCTTGAATAACAGTTTAGTGGGAGCAGCAGGTAGTCCCTGGCCAGAACTCCTGGTGAATTCTCTCCTAGTTTTCTTATTTTTGAAGATTTGACATTGGGAAAGTTTGCTTTTCACAAGTGAAAGTCCCACAATATTCCCAACCCCACCCCTAGATCCATCCAGGGGTGCTGCTGGTGTGAGAAAACTTCCTGGAGCAAGTCTGACTGCCGAGGGAATTCTGGCAGCAGAGAGTGGGGAGGAGGGATTGCTGCTGGATGGAGGGCAGGGGGGGAAAGGGCAGCACTGACCGGCAGGTGTGGAGGAATTCAGGGAGGATTTGGTATGTGGAACGTGCCTTGGATCTTATCCTCGACAAGTTCCTTGGCATGGGGCTCCAAGGCCCTTTGGCTTTGCTGGAATGTGTCTAAGCAGCCTTCAGCTGGAGACGGTTTCCTTGGAAAGGTGCACACCTATGGGAACTGGAGAGGGAGAGCGTAAACAGGGCTCTGACAGAAACACACACCAGCACAGACTAAGGGGTCAAATATCCCATGGCAGGGAAGGCTGGAAAAAGCTCCCCACCTTTGCCAAATCAGAGCAAATCCTTAATTCTCCATTAACCCATCACCTTTTTCCTAGTGGGAGACAATGGGGAGCAGAGGAAAAAAGGTGCAATTCCAAACCACGGAATAATTCCCTCTCAAGGAGGAATTCTGTCCTGCGGTTTGGCAGCAGAACAGTTTATACCCCACGGTTTATCCGGCGCTTTATCGGTTTATACGATCAGGTGTGAATTAACTCTGGGGGAAGGAGGCGATGGAAGGGCAGGAAAAATGCCAGGAACATTCGGACAAACAACCCCTGAAGGACAACTCCCAACAAAAACACCTCCCTGTTCCTCAGCAGGGCGGGGAGCCCCCCCATTTCCATTGCTCCAGTGTTGGCTTGCTCCATGAACATTGTTCTCCTGTTTCCTCTGCTCCCAGCATTTTCCTGAGCTGGGAAAGCACTAAAAAAGGGGGAAAGAGCTAGTTCCTGTCCTGGAGTAATGCTGGAGAGTGAAATCTGAGGGTTGGGTTTCTTGGAAGCCAAAGTCTCCTGGAGGGTGTAGGGGGAGGCAAAATGCTGTCCTACTCCCCAAATCCCAGCTGGGAGACAGGGCCACGGTTTGTGGAATGGATGTCGGTGTTTGCTGCACCTTGGATCAATGTGTGGGAGGGATATTTTGGGGAAGAAGGAGTGGGAAGTGTCCCCGAAACAGAGTGAGAAGCGAGAGAGCTGGTGGAAACACTCCCACAAATACACCAGAGGCACGGAGGGAACCCCCAAAGTCAGGCTTCGATGCTGAACCCCCAAACTCACCCTTATTTACCCCAAGTAAAGGGGGGCGAGAACCCCCTGGGAAACCCCAGATTCCGGGGAACAGGGGCTGTGGAAGCAGCAGAGAGGGGAAAATCCTCCCCAGAGGAGTTGGATCGGTCGCGCTTGATCCCGTACCCCAAACCCGCCCTTATTTAGCCCAGTTAAACGGGGACGGGTCACTTGGGGTGCCTTAGAGCACCCCGGGGGGGACAGTGCAGGCTGCCCTGGGTGGGGAGGAGTCTGAGGAACGGGGTGAAGCCCCCACATCCCACACCATCCCCCCCTCAGGGCCCGGCTGGCCGCTCCCAGTTCGGCCAGTACAACACAGCGTGTCCCAAACTGGGAGCAGCCCCCAGGGCCCCTGAGCCTGGGAACATGACATCGTGTTCCGCGCTCGCCATTGGCCACAGCCGCCGCCCGTCCTCGCTCCCCATTCGCTCTCCGCGCTGTCACTCCGCCCCCGTCCTGTCCCGCCCCGGTGAACACGCGCGGCTTTTCTTCACACGCTGTCCACGCTCCGCAGCCGCCTCTCTGATTGGTCAGAGCTGCTGTAAACAAGGCAGCGGCGACCAATGGGCGCGCTGATCACGCGAGCAGCACGCCTGGCCACGCGCCCTCGGCGTGGCGGCCCCGGCAGCAACAGGCGCGGGCGGGGGTGGGCGGGGCCCCCGAGCCTATAAAAGGAGCGGGATAGGGGCGTTTGCAGAGCGCTGAGGAACTGGAGTAGGAGTGCGTGTGGGTACTTCGCAGCGCCTCAAAACAAAGCGTTCCACTGCTTTTTGACCCGGACTTGCTTGGCTCGGGCGGCTTTTGCTGCTCCACGGAGATAAAGCCCCGCAGCCCTTGCTTTGTGCGAGTCCGTGCTGCCCCAGCCATGGTCATGTTCAAGAAGGTGAAGAGCTTCGTAGTGGCCTTCAGCGAGCCTGACAAGGTCTATTGCAGCGGGGACAAGGTGGCTGGGCGTGTGCTGGTGGAGGTGGCCGAGGTGACCCGTGTCAGCTCCGTCAAGGTGCTGGCGTGCGGCGTGGCCAGGGTGACCTGGGCCAAGGGCCCGGCGCAGTGCCGGCAGGAGATGGAGTACCTGCGCTTCGAGGACGTCCTGGCGCTTGAGGAGCAGCCCACGGGTGAGGGCACGGGGCTGGAGGCGGCAAGGGTTGCTTTAAACACCATAACCCCAACCCAACTCTGGCCCAGGGCTTGGCCATATGGGGGCTGTGGTGGGGCTGGGTGGGGGCAGAGGCTTTGGGAGGGGACAAAAAGGGGCGCCCCTGGGATTGGCCACATAGGTGCTGTGGGTCCCAGTGGACCCCCTTGATCACCAGGAGAGAGTTGATGTTATGTCTGGAATCTGGAAAAATGACCAAATCTAGGAAAGCTTAGGAACATTGGAAGGTTTGGCCAAGTCAAGTCGAAGTCTGGGAGCTAAAGGACAAAATAGAGCCTGGGGAGCTCCTGTGGTGTGTTTTGACTCCACAGGGGTTGGTAACATTGGTGGCACAGTCAGGGAGGGGCACAGGATCACTCCCTGGGGCTGGAGCCCGGAGACAAGGGGGAGCTGGAGCTGGGGTGGAGCCAGGGAGGCGCTGCGTTCTGCCCTGGGGGCGTGGGGTGTTGGTGAGGTGAAGGGAGCAGCACTGAGGGAACACGGGGTACCTGGGGTGTGTTACCCAACGCCCTTGGAACTGAGGATCACCCTGGAGCTCCAGCTGATGTTTCCCTCCCCTTCTCTCCTCCAGATGAGGACGGCTCTGTCATCCTGAGACCTGGGAACAAGTATGAGTACAAATTTGGCTTTGAGCTGCCCCAAGGGTGAGTATCAGGCAGCAGCTGCCACTGGGAACGGAATTAAATGGGAAAATCCATGTTTTGGCTCTGGAGTGACCCTCTCCCTATCTGCAGGCCGCTGGGCACCACGTTCAAAGGGAAGTACGGCTCCGTGGATTACTGGGTGAAGGCGTCTCTGGAGCGGCCAGCCTGCCCCACACAGCAGGTCAAAAAACGCTTTGAGGTGATGGATCCCGTGGATGTGAACACCCCAGAATTGTTGGTGAGCCCCGAATGCTCCAGAGGCTAGGCAGAAAAGCCGTTGGGGAGGGTCAGCATAACCCAGTGGCATCTTTAATCAGATCTGGGCTGAGTGGGATTAAAGGTGGGATTAAGGAGTTCTGGATAATTCTAGAAACTGACACTGGGTGGGGCATGTTCTGTGCTCCAGGGGAATTTGAGGGTTGGTTGCAAAAAGGGAAGGAAGGAAGGGTGGAGGGTGGGAAGGACAGGATGGGGCCAGCGTGTGACTGTTCCCTCTCTCCACAGTCTCCAGTTGCAGCCAAGAAGGAGAAGAAAGTGTCGTGTATGTTCATCCCAGATGGACGCGTGTCTGTCAGCGCCCAGATCGACAGGAAGGGCTTCTGTGAAGGTGAGGATTGCTGGGAACAGGGAACTGGAAGTGGGGGGACCAGTAAGGAAACGGTGGAACATTCCTAAGGTGTGGGTCCCTCCCTTGGCAGGCGACGAGATCTGTATCAACGCAGACTTTGAGAACACCTGCTCGCGCATTGTGGTGCCCAAGGCAGCCATCGTGGCCAAGCACACGTACCTGGCCAATGGCCAGACCAAGGTCTTCTCCCAGAAACTCTCCTGCGTTCGTGGCAATCACATCATCTCTGGTACCTCTGAATCCTGGCGTGGCAAAACCATCCGCGTGCGGAAGCTCAAACCCTCTATCCTGGGCTGCAACATCCTGCGCGTGGAGTATTTCCTGCAGGTGAGTGGGCCATCCTCTCATCCTCCCCCTTACCTGCCTCCTTATCCTGGGGATCCTCATCTTGTCCCAAACACCCCTAAATCTCGGCTCTCCTGCAGATCTACGTCAGCGTCCCAGGCTCCAAGAAGATCATCCTGGAGCTGCCGCTGGTCATCGGGAGTCGCTCTGGCATCGGGAGCCGCAGCTCCAGCATGGCCAGTCAGACCAGTTCCGAGATGAGCTGGGTGGACCTGAACCTCCCGGATGCTCCGGAGGGTGAGTGGAGCGGGATCCACAGGGTGGGATCACATTTTGTGGGGAGCCCCTCAGCGGCCTGAGGGTTGCACACAGGTGAGCTCATGAATCCCTCTCTGCATCCCACAGCACCCCCGTGCTACTTGGACATTGTTCCCGAGGATCACCGGCTGGAAAGCCCCACCACGCCACTCCTGGATGATCCCGATGGATTTGACAGCCCCATCTTCATGTACGCGCCCGAGTTCAAGTTCATGCCCCCCCCCACCTACACGGAGGTGAGCACGGCGCCGGCACGGGATGGGCCAGGTGGATCTGGGGTCACCTGCCTGGATCCCTCACCCGCCGCCTGCTCCGCCGCCCAGGTGGATCCCTGCGTCGCCAACAACAACGTGCAGTGAGCAGCACTGGCGGACACTCCCGCCTTCCTGGACTCGGCTCCATTGCCACACGCCTGCAGCTCATCTGGCCCCACGCAGCGGGAGAAGGGCTCCCGAGGAACTGCTGCGTTCTCGAGGAATCATCCAGGGCCATCCCGGGCACCTGAACCTCGCGGAAAACCTCAGCACTCTGAGCCAGCAGGGAACCCTGAAGGACTGGGGGGGACAAGGCAGATCCAGCTGGAAAAGCTCGGCTGTCCTGGCTGTTGGGACACACTGCGTGTCCATGCACTGTTGTGACATGTGGTGACAGGCAGGAAATTCTGGTTTTAACTGATTCCATCCTAATTCTGTAACTGTGGGTGCTGCTCTGGCTGCCCTGCACTCCCAGCAAGGGAGGGGGACACTGTGACATCACGAATCCATCCTGTCGCGACAGAAGCCTGGGATCGCGACCAGCGCCTTTTGTACTCTTGGGTTTTGTACATAGAATTTGGGGGAGTGGGGGGAAGCACAAAAATGCAAATTTTGTACCTTTTTGTGGCCCCTGGGGGGCAGAATTTGTAATAAACTAATGAAACGGTGCCTTTGTCTCGTGTCTCTCTTGGGGGTGGGAGGATGGCAGAAACCCCCTTGGAGTGGGGATTGACTTTATTTTCCCGATTTGTGTTTTTTCTGGGAGCAGCCCTGGGGCAGGGGGTGGCAGGGGTCTCCTTGTTTTACCAGGGGAAAAAACAAAAAGCTGAGCAGAAAATTGGTACGAGGAGGGGAAACTGAGGCACAGAGAGATTAAAGCAGGCCAGGAGGGAGTGCAGAGTGGGGAAACTGAGGCAGCAGCGGGAGTATTCCTGCTCTTCCTGCCTTTTTTTGGCACTGCTGTGGGAGCCCCCCTTAGCAGATTTTTGGGATGTGGGTGAAAGGTGCTGGTGTCGAAGAACAAGGCCGTGGCCTTGGCTCTGCCGCCTGCCCTCTCTCCCACTTGGAGCCCCCCCAAACCTGCTGCCTCCCCTGCCGGCCCCCAGCCCGACCCTGGCTGTGCCTCCGTTTTCCATCAGAGCTGGAGCCGCTCTGGCTCCCGGCCCAGGAGGCCAAGGGTCACCCCAGTCTGGGCCAGGATGGGCTGGGCTGAGAGGGCTGCCAGAACTGGGGACCACAGGCAGCCCAGGGCCCCCCAAAAGTCAGGGAGAAAGTGCCAGTGTGCCGCTGGAGCCCCTGCAGAGACCCCCTCAAAGAGCTGATTCTCCCCCAGCACCACCCCCAAGCTCCTCCTCTGCCCAAGGGGGTGAACCCTGCACTCACCCTGCCCCTCTCCCCAGTTTACAGCTGTAATTAAACTAATTAAGGCCATAAACCTCCCCCCCCCCCCATTCCTCTGCCTGGCCTTTGTGCAAGAGCAGCTCTGGAGCAGGATCCACACAGATCTGGGAGTTCAGCCTGACCCTCCCTGGGTTTTGGGGACCCCCCCCCATTGTTTGGGGACCCCCTCCAGGGCAGCTCCCTGGCTCTGGGCCTGTGATCTGTGGTGGCTCTGGAGTTTCCTGACGTATTCCAACTGGGCCAAAGGGCCTGGGGTAAACTCTTCCTCCTAAAACCCCACACTGCCCTCCCTCCCCGAACACCTTTATCCCCATGAAAACACCCCCTGCCAAAAAGCCATTTCTCCCCACCAAAAAATGCCTCTCCCCCGAAAAACTTTCCCCCTCAAATCCACCTTTCCTCACTCCAAAAACTCATCCCTGAAAAAAAACCCCTACCTTTCCCTCCCACAAAATCAACTTTATCCCCTAAAACACGTACTATTTTAGAAATACACCTTGCTCCTTCACAGAAAACTTCCCCCACAAAAAGCCAAACTTTCCTCCCTTAAAATGCACCTTCCACCTGGAACACATCTTTCCCTCCCCAAAAACACATATTTTCCCCCAAAAAGACATCTTGACCCACAAGAAGTTACCTTTCCCTCCCCAAAACTACACCTTTACTCCCAAAAAATCCACCTTCCCACCCAAGTAAACCTTTTCCAAAAAGTACCTTTCTCCTGGCCAAAAGTTTTTATTTTCTGAAAACTACATTTTTCACCCACAAAAAACCACCTTCCCCTCCCCATAAAACCTTTATTCACAAAATACAACCTTCTTCTTCCTCAAAGAAACACATTTTCCAGCTCAAAAAAACACCTTTCAACCCCCCAAAAACCCTTTCCCACTCTACAGTCCCTCTTTGCCCCTGGTAACCCCCATATCTATGCCCCTCACAAAAAGCACCCATAGCTGAGCCACAAATACCAAAATCCACTTCAATCCACGCAAAATTTGTTTTAGAAAGCACAAAAGTTAAAAAGCTGCCGTCAAATGGGGGTGGTGGGGGTGGTCAGAGGGGGGCCAGGTCACGTTTGGGGATTCCCTATCACACCAAAACCCACCCCAAAAAACACAGTCCCCCGCTTGGGGACGCGACCGGGGGTCCCCCCAAAACTGGAACTCCCCAAAATTGGAGGTCCGGCCCCACCCTCCGGCCTGCAGCGCCGGCGCCACCAGGTGGTGGCACAGAGCAATGACGGGCGGGCAGAGGACCCCAAGGAGGGACACCAACTGGGGACCCCAATGACCCCGAGGGATGAGGGGGGCTCTGCTGCCAGCGGACTGGGAGTGAGGGGTCCCCACTGTCCTGTGGGCGGGGCAAGGGGTCCCTGGAAGTCCCCCCTTTCAGTGTGTCCCTGCTGCCACAGGAGGGTCCCCACTCTGGGGATTCCCCACAGCCCGGGGGTGGGTTGGATTTTTTGCTTTTTTGGGTTTTTTTTGTTTTTTTGCACTCTCTCGGGGTCAGTACACTGCCTCGTCACCGTTATCATCGCTGTCAGGGCCGAAGCTCTCCCCGTTGTCAAAGTAGGACAGGACGTAGTCGGTCTCCTGCAGGGAGACACAGGAGAACACGGTGGTATCTGGGCAAGTCCCCACCCCACCAGCCTCCCCAGGGTTCCCCTCTTTCCACCTCTTCGTGCTCCTCTTCATCGTACTCTTCCTCCTCCTCCTCTTTTCCCTCTTCTTCCTCCTCCTTCTCCTCTTCCTCCTCTGACGTCACCTCCTCCTCCTTCTTCTCCAGGCTCTGGGTGGGTCAGGGGAGTGTTACCAGGGGAGATGCCAAAATCCAGTCAGTGGGGACACCCCCACCTTCACCTCGCTACCTCCAGCTTCTTGATAGTCTCCTCCTTGTCGAGTGCCACACGCTGCTTGGGGACGAGGGGAGCGGTCCCTGGGAGGGCACAAGAGGCTGTCAGCCCCTGGAGGAAAAGAGGGAACACACGGGGTGGGGGCAGGAAGGGGTCACTCACGGCCTTTCCTCAGCCGCCGCACCCGGATCTTCAGCTCCCGCGGGAGCCGCCTCCAGTCTGGGGGGCAAAATGGGAAGTCGGTCAGCCCCCTGTCAATCCCACATCCCCATGTACCCCCCAGATCCTCTCCCGTGTCCCCCCACCTGGGTTCCAGTCGATGGTGTTGTCCGTAGGGCTGGAGAGCTGGTACTTGTCTGAGTAGCGCTCAATGTCTGCGGAGAAAATGTGGGGAAACACTCTGGGGGGACTCAGGGGACACTCAGCCCTGGGGACACCTGCGGAACTCACATGGGGATGGCTGATGGCGCAAGGTGGTGCAGCTGGGGGGAATAAAATGGGAGGGATAGGGAGTTCCAACCTGGGACGAGGAGGTGACAGTGCTGGAAAGGCCGGGAGCAGCCGAGTGGAAGGGACAACGGGGACTGGCTCCGGTTCAAACCCATTCCTCATCGGGGCACATAGGAGCGCCAGGATCCCCCCCCGCCCCCGGTACCTCTGCGGGGTGCCCCTGGTTTGACGAAGTAGGGGAGCCCCCTCATCGCCCTGCGCAGCTCCTGCTTCAACGCCAGCATGTACTCGACCTCCTCGCCCCCGGGCAGGGGCACGGCGCGGCGCTCCAGGGCCTGGGGCAGGGGCACGGCTGTGATGAGCGGGTCCGTGCTCAGCCCCCGGGGGGCCTCCGGACCCCCGGACCCCCAAGGACTCACCGGGAAGAGGGGCGAGGGCTGCAGCGTGGGCGGGGGCAGAGCGTCCCCCTTCCCGATGCCCACGGCCTCCACGTTGAAGGTCATCTGGCCCCGGCCCCGGCCGCGGCCCCGGCCCGCCATGCTGAGCCCCGGGGCCGCTGGGGACAGGGGGGCACGGTGACACCTCCGTCCCCTGCCGGCTCCCGCCGATGCCCCAAGTCCCGTCCTCTCCCTCCTCCCCGTGGTCCCGCTCCCCGGCCCAGTTCCTCCCTCCGCCCGCTCCCCGTGCCGATCCCACCGAGCTCGATCCGCTCTCGGTTTTCCCCCCGGGCCTGATTATCCCTCCTGGTCCCGATCCCGGCGTTCCCCCACAGTCCCAGTACCATCCCGTTCTCGGTCCCGGTGCTCCCCGGTGTCGGTTCTTTCCCCTCCCGAAAACAGGCCCCGGTCGTGATCCCAGTCCCGGCGTGTCCCCCTGCTCCCCGTTCCCGTACTCCCCATCCCTATCCCGGTGTCCCGTCTCTCTGCACCATCCAGTCCCGATGGAGGCCTCCGGCCTCGGTCCCCCTTCCCCGTTCCCGTCCCCAGGTCCTCCCGGGCCCTCCCCGTGCCGCTGCCGCCCCTCGCACCCCGGTCCCGCTGCCGAGCCCCGCGCCGCTCCCGCCCCGCGCAAGCGCAGTCGCTCCACGCGTGTCCGCGCAGAGACGGCGGTGCTTGTGCGCGAGCTCCGCGCTGATTGGCGGGTCAGAGCGAGGGGCGGGGCCAGGAGGGGATCAATGGATGGCGGGGCGGGGGCGGAAAAAGGGGATAGAAAGGGGGGAAGAAAAGGGGGATCGAAAGGGCTGAGAAAAGGGCGATTAAAAGGGGTAAGAAAAGGGGGATCAAAAGGTCCCTCGGCCTCCCACGCCCAGACCCCCTAATCCTGTGGCCCTGGCGTAGCTCGGCCTCTCGGTACTAGGGCCACCCTGGCCCCCAGCCCCACTATGCTGTCCCCACCAATACCGATGCCCCACGGCCCCCAGCCCGACTCTTTTGGAACCCCCCGGCCCACTGCCCCCTGGCCTTCCCCAGTGTCCGATGCTCCGGGGTCCTCAGCCCCCCTGCACGGCTGCACGGCGACCCCCAGACCCGCTGCCCCATGGCCCTTAGTCCTGCTGGACTGTGACCCCCAGTCCCGCTGCCCCACGGGCCCCCCAAACACAGCCTCTTGTGTCCCCCGGCCCCTGCGCCCCCCTCCTCACTCCCACGCAGGGCCGGGCGCTGGATGCGCCGTGGGTGATTCATCCTGCTCCAGCCCCCCCGCGCCGGCAGCTGCCAAAAATAGCGCTGCGGGAGGGGGGGGAACCCTCCACATCACCTCCCGCCCCCCCGCCTCACCGGCGGCAAGCCGGGACGGCGGCCACGGGCCGCTGTCCCCGACACCCCCATCGCCGGGGCCGTGGGAACAGGGACCTGGAGCGGAGGGACCCCATGTTCCGGTTGCCACGGTAAAATGGGGATGGAGAGGGGCTGGATGGGGGGTCCCTGCTGTGGAGTGTCCCCACTGCGTGGGGGGTGACAGGACAGGCCCCAGGCCCGGGCTCCGGGGTGTCTCACTGAGGGGACCGAGGGGACTGGGAAGGTGGTGGATTCTCCCCCATTTTCCCGGCTGGTCGGAGCGGGATGAGCGGCCGTCGCCATGGGAACCGTGCAGGCAGGGATGGGGTGTGGACAAGGATCAGGGTACCGGCAGGGATGGGGCTGTGGGCAGGGGAAGCGGGTGGGACAAAGGTAGGAGAGGGAAGAGGTTGAGGAGGGGGTGCAGGAAAGGATTTGAGGAGTGTGAGAGGAACTGCCGGCAGGGGCAGGTGGGTTTGTGGGTGCGGGCAGGGGGAACGTGGGTGAGGGACGCAGGCAAGGGGGCTCGGCCTCGCAGGGAAACCTCCCTTGTAGGAGAAACTGAGGCAGGGAGGGGGGGACACCCCATCCTGGGGGACTCCAGGGTCTCAGCCTGTGCCTATCCTGGGAGTCTCAAGGGGAGTCTGACCCTGTTACCATGCCGGGGGCCTCGGGGGTCTCACCCCGCGTCCTGTCCCCTTGCAGTGAGGGAGTGCCAGCCCTGTCCCCGTGAGCCCGGCCATGCCCAGCCCCGTCCGCCGCGCCCCCAGCGCCGCGGTGCCGCTGGGGCTCCCCATGGTCCCGGCGGAGGGTTCGGCGCTGCTGCGCGCCGTGTCCCAAGGGAAATTCCGCCTGACCCGGCTGCTGCTGGAGGGGGGAGCCTACATCAACGAAGGCAATGCCGCGGGCACGACGCCGCTGATGGCAGCGTGCCGCGCCGGCTACGCCGACCCGCCCGAGCAGCCGCGGATGGTCCAGTACCTTCTGGAGAACGGCGCCGACCCCAACATTCCCGACAAAGCCGGGAAGACGGCGCTGATGCACGCTTGTGCGGAGCGCGCCGGCCCGGCCGTGGTCGCCATCCTGCTGGCCCACGGCGCCGACCCCAGCGCCCGCGATTACGCCGGCGGCTCCGCGCTGGTTTACGCCTTGGAGCGCGGGGACCGGGAGACGCTGCAGGTGCTGCTGGACGCGTGCCGGGAGCGCGGGCGCGACGTCATCATCATCACCTCGGCCACGTCGCCCCGCGGCACCAAGACCACCCGGCAATACCTGAACTCGCCCCCTTCGCCCGCGCTCTGCGCGTCCCCCTCGCAGGTGCAGGTGCGGGCGGCGGCGTCGCCAGGTGCCGGCTCCAGGGACGAGGAGCGCGACGTGTTCCGCTTCCCACCCGCGGCTCCGGGCGCCGCTCCAGAACCATCCCGGGCCGGGCCCAAGCGGCAGCTGAAGAGGCTCAACTCGGAGCCGTGGGGGCTGGTGGTGCCAGGGATGGAGGAGATGCGGGGACACTCCGAGGGGACACAGGGAAGCCTGGAGGGGACACAGGGACCCTCAGAGGGAGCACAGAGAACCTTAGATGAGATACGGGGACCCCCAGAGGGGACACGGAAACCCTTGGAGGGGACACGGGGCCCCTCAGAAGGTTCGTGGGGCTCCCCTGAGGGCCCTCGGGGGCCCCTGGAAGGGCCGTCAGCCTCCCCGGAGAGGCTGCGGGTGGGGCTGGAGGGGCTGCGGCTGCGCCCGCGCCGGCACAGCGTGGAGGGGCGCGAGGTCTCGGGGCTGCCAGGACTCACCTGGGCAGAACGGGTGCCCCCTGTCCCCACCCCGGGCCGTTGGGCTGCAGCTCCCGATCCTCCACGGGGCAAACCCCTGCGCCGGGACCCCCCCAATCCTGAGCTAGCCCCCCCCGGGCCGCTCCGGCACCCGGCCGCGCTGCTGGAGCGCCGTGGCTCTGGAACGCTTCCCCTGGAGCCCCCGGGGCCGGGCAGGGCCGGGCTGCTCCCCCCGCTGCCCCCCCGAGCACTGCTCCGCCGGCACTCCATGCAGCCGGAGGCCCTGCGGCACCTCGGGGCCTTCTGCGGGGGGCTGGCTCCTGAGCCGGGCTCTTAGGGACCCCCCAGGCCCGGGACCTCTTTGGGAGGGCCTCATCCTGGGCCGTGGTACCATCTGCTCTGAACCCTACTGAGGGTCGGCACAAACCCTCTGTCGGCACAAACTCTGCACGACCCCAAATTCAGGGAGCTGGTGGGTGCATTCCCAACTCCCAGACCTCCCAGTATCCTCCTGCTGCTCCTGCCTCATCCTCTCAGCAGCTCTTTTCCCTAGACCCATCGCTGGGGGTCCCCAGGGTCTGGTAATAAAGGCTCCAGTGTAGCTCAGTGGCTCTGAGTGGGAAGGGTGGGCCCATTTATGGGTTTGGGGACACAGGGGACAGCTGGGGGCACAGCAGGACGCTGGCACAGCCAGACCCCACTTGGTCCCCCCAAGCTTTGCACAGCTGTTGCTCCCCAAAGCCAGTTTTAAGGAAAAAAAAAAAAAAAAAAAAAAAAGTTTTTCAAGACCGGAGACCGGACTTGTTCTGCTGCCAGGCTGGGAGAGATCCTCAGGATCCTTGGGGATCCAGCAGTGTGGATGGGGGAGGGATTTTAGGGAAAAGGGCATGGGAGGGGCTGGGGAGCTTCAATGAAGGAAAAAGAACAAGAAGACAAACTTAGACAAAATCTTGTTATTTAACAGGAAACAAGGAATTCCTGGTGGGATAAATACCATGGGAGATTTAGGGACCATTTGCCTGGGGCATGGAAAAAAACTCCTGGGATGTACTGGCATGGGGGGCTCGGAGGGATCCCCCCCAAACCTGAGGGAAATCCCCCCCAACCCTCAGAGACTGCTGCTTCCCTCTTATTTGTCCTTTGAAAACAATAAAATTCTATAAAACTCAAATTTCCCCAGTGATGGAGCTGGTTTGGCTCCTTGAGGCTGCGTACAAATCCCCAGTTTCCCCCAGTCTGGACTCAGAACACAAATGGGTGGAAGGCTGGATCCATCATCGGCGGCGCCGGTCTGGACTGCGGCTCCGCCGGCGCCCACCCCTGGAAAACAGGGAAGAGGTGGGGAAGGGAAAGAGGAAAAGAGAAAAGGGGAAAAGTGGGTAAGGGAAAAGGAGAGAAGGGAAAAGAGGATAAGGGAATGGGGAAAGTAAAGAAAGAAGGGGGAAAAGGGAAAGAAGTGGGAGGAAAGGGGAAAAGGGGGGGAAAGGGAAGGAAAAGAGTACAGGAAATGGAGGAAAGAAGAGGGAAGGAAGGAGTCTAGAAGAAGGGCATTTTGGGGTGTTTGTCCTTATTTTAACCCTGCCACCCCCACAATGGTGCATGGAATGGCCACATCCCCCTAGCCAAGGGTTCACTGCTCCCACAGGTCCCTCCCATTCCCAGCTCCTGGAATTCCCAGGAATCTCCTCACCTCCGCTTGCCCTTGGGGGGGCCCCTGACGAAGCACCAGTCAACGCTGACCGGCTGCCCCATGAGCTCCTGCCCGTTGAGCCCCTCCATGGCTGCCTGCGCCTCCTTGTACGTCTCATACTCCACCAGCGTGTAGCCCTGGGATGGGATTGAATGGGGAATGAGCCCGGATGCCAGAGGAGCTCAGAGCTCAGGTTTGAAGTGCACAGATCCCCTGACACCCTGGCTTTAGGCATGGGAATGAGCCCAGGAACTGGGAACCCCAAGCTCACTATGGAGTTAGGACCAGGAATGGGAATGACTCCAGGAACTGGGAGAATCCAGCTCACAGTGCAACCCCCAGCTCAGTTTTGGGACATATGGACCTCCCAGTAAGTCAATTTTGAGGTGCAGGGACTTCCACAATCCCCAGAACTGGCTCAATTCTGTGGTGCACCCATGGCACCTCCCAGCCCAGAGCCCCTCCCAAGCTGAGGTGGAGCCTGGGGGTCCCCACAAGCAACCGCCGCCCCCCTCACCTTCAAGTATCCCGTGCGCCGGTCCAGGTTCAGATGGATGTTCTTGATCTCCCCGAATTCGGCAAATCGGTCGTGCACATCCTCCTCTGTGGCCTCCTCATGCACCCCTGTCACAAAAAGGATCCAGCCCTCCACGGCTGGGCAGGAAAAGGTGGGTCACAGAGCTGTGAATGGAGCTTTACCCCCAAAATCCCTTGCCTTGGGGCAGGGAGCCTCTATGGCTGAGGTTTGGGCGTTGACCCAAAAGTGATCCTGGGAAGGTTGGGAAGAATCATCCCAGCATGGTCCCAATTCTTCCTCCTTCCCATGGTGGGTCCCAAGGAAAGGGTCTGTCACCCAAAGTCATTCTTTTTTCACAGGTAGGAAAAGGAGATGGAGGCCCAGAGTCCACAACTCCTCGGTGAGGTTGGGGAAAGCTCATCCCAGCAGAGCTGAACCCCAATCCAGGACCTCCAACCCATATCCCCATTCCCCCTCCCTTCCATGGGGAAAGTGCCCCATGTGACGCTTGGAGGCCGTGGGGCTCTCAGGAAGGAGCATCTCCACCAAATCCCCCCATTCGCAACTTGGGAAGGGGATACGGACCTGGGGTTTGCCCTAAAATAAATTCTGGGAATGAGAGATGGGAAGGGATTGCCCCAGCAGGGCTGACCCCTGATCCAGAGCTGCAGAGCCCCCCACGAAGCCCTCCAGGTCCCCAGTGTCCCCCCTCACATCGCTGTGGCCCTGGCTCATCTCCGTCCTGCTCAACGCTGTCGTAATCTTCGCGCACCCGAGCGCGGGATCCTTCCTCTGGAAAGGAGGGAAAAGGGGGGAAGAACAGGGGTTCCAAACTTCAGGATCACCCAGCCCCTCCAGAGTGCCAGCGAAGGGGTTTGAGAGTGTTTTGGGGCCTCACCTGAGCCGAAGCCACGGCCCTTCCGCTTCTTGGCCTTTTCCTTCAGCTTGTGGATGCTCTCTGGTGGGAATTGCACGGAGGGAACGGGGTCATGGAGTCAGCAGGAGCAGGGAGCGCCCCCGGATGGACAGAGACCCCTGATCCTGGCTGGGAAGGGCCCCCCTGGGCTGGGAAGGACGTCCTCGGGTCAGGAAAGACCCACCTGGGCTGGGCAGGACTCCCTGGCGCAGGCAGGGACACCTCCGGGAAAACCAGGACAGTTTCCCCATAACGGGAATGATCTCCCCCGGGCGGGACAGGACCCCTAGAATCCCTCCGCGGCAGGAATGATCCCATGAGCCGGGAATGACTCCTTATGGACAGGCAGGATCCCTCTCCCATGCTGGGAATGGCCCTCTGAGCCCGAAATGACCCCCCAGCGCCGAGCAAGAGCCCTCTGGGAACGACAGGAAACCCCACTCCAGGCCGGGAATGACCCGTCCCGGACCAGGGCTGACCATGAGGCCGACGAGGTTTGGGGGCGCGGCCAGAGGCGGCGGGAGCGGCTCCGCTGAGCTGGGGCCCGGCCGGATCGATCGCGGGGCCGCTCTGGGCCGGACGGTATCGCCTGAGCCCCGCACTCACCGTCCCCGTCCTCATCCATAGCGAAATCCTCTCCGCCCGCCTCATGAAGATCCAGCACGTCCGCCATCTTGCCCAGGATTCTGGGGCAGGCCGGGAGAGGCCGGAAGTCGTCACCACAGTGGGCGGGCATGTGAGGGAAGCACCGGCACGGCCATATTGGGGAGGGCGCTTGGCGGAAGCACCGGCACGGCCATGCTGGGGAGGGCGCTTGGCGGAAGCACCGGCACGGCCATGCTGGGGAGGGCGCTTGGCGGAAACACCGGCACGGCCATGCTGGGGAGGGCGCTTGGCGGGAGCGCCCGCTCCGCCATGCTGAGGAGGTCACGCCGTCTTGCCGCTGCTCCACAAAATGAGCAAGAGCCCCAAAATTAATCAAAATCGCTGGATTTATTGTATAAAACTCACTGCAGTGTTTATCCCGCCAGATTCCCGTAATTCCACTGCCTCGACAAGGAGCACAACTTTCTCCATATTGAGAAAACTTGTTAACTTTACACCTCCCACGGAAACCCGGAGCCTCCAAACTGGCGCCCCAATCTCACAAACTATGGAATATTCGTTTTTTTTTTTAATTTTCCTCCACAGCGATGGAACTCCCAAAATCCTCCCGGATATGTTTATTGGAGCATAAAGAAGCTGCTGGAAGTGCTGGGAGGATCTTCAGGGATTCCCTTATGTGCAGAATCAGGGGAATAAATGCGGGATTAACTCCATGTTATTCCTAAAGCAAATTTTTCCTACATTGCAGTAAAGTGACACCCCACAACCCCTCCATCCCTTTAAAATCCCATTTCCAGCGACATAAAATGTTAATAGTGTTTATAGAAAGTATAAAAAATATTTAAACCCCCAAAATAGGCTTGTTAGGATGCAGATATAAAAATGGGGTACCTATAGATAATGGAATTACTCCAATTTTATCCTAAAACATTGATTATTGCTGGAATATCCTGTGGTCACGCAGAGGGAAGAAGGAGGGTGAGAATAACGGAATCCAAAGGGTTTAAGGGGATAAGAAGTGGGAAAAGCTCTAAGCTGGGGTGAAAAAGAAATTCTGGCTTGGAATTCAGTTTGTATTTACAGCCCGCTGGGGAAAAGGGGAGTAAAACAGAAATTTCCATGAATAAATGGACATTTTCTTGGGTGAACTTGGAGCTGTTTGAACCTTTCTATGTCATAAAAGGGGTTTCTAAACCTAAATATAGTCTAAATTCCATATGGATAGGGATACAAGAGATAGGGAACAATAAGTACAAATCCCTCCCTCATTCTCGAACTCTCCAAGGCTTTTCCAACCTTCCATGACAAGGCCAATGCTGATGTTTAGCTACAGACAAAGCAATTCCAGGGGAACTGCAGATCCTGCAGTGCTTGGGATTGGAATGCTGCAGGCTTATCCCAGATTTAATTCCAAACCACAGTTTTCAACCCCTTTGGACATTGCATGCGTTGGCATCCATTCAGATTTAATTAAGGAGCTCATGGAGAGGTTTAATTGATCCCTTTCTGCTACAGGAGGGAGAGGGCACCAGGCATTGGATCCAACGGGCTTTTCCAGAGGAAACACTGGATTCCATGGAATCCCACCTGCTCCAGTACTGACAGGAGTGCAGAGAGGAAAAAAACTGGGATTTCGGGAACCCCGAAAATAAGGGACAGAAAAAAATCCGTAGGGAAGGAGCAATTCCCAGGTAATAAAAGCTTCCTAGCAAATAAGAGGTTCTCATGGGAACAAGAAATTCTCTAGGGAATGAGGAGCTCTAAAAACCAGGATCCATTCAGGAGCTTTTTCCCTAAATTTCTTCCAAATGTGCAAACGGGCCAGGATTCAGGAAAGGGTGTTGGGAGCACCAGAAGGATCCCGAGGCGGGATCCTGGGGCTCAGCAGCCAGAGGAGTGCGCCGAGCCCAGCTGGCCAGCTGCCAGCAGCAGGATGTCCTTCTTCTCCTTGTGGAAGCGCAGCTCCTTCCCGGCCAGCCGGGCCTCGTCCAGCTCGCGCTCCGTGGCCGCCAGCTCGCGGGACAGGGCGCCCGGAACGCTCTGCTCCCGGTTCACCCAGTCCAGCGCCATCTGGCTCCGGATGTCATCGTCCAGGGCTCGGTGCGAGTAGTGAGCCAGCACCTCCTGTGGGGAGCAGGGGGAGCTCAGCAGTGGGAAGGAGCAGCGGGACGGAGGCGGCCCCGAGCAGCCCTGGACTCACCTGGCGCGAGCACTGCCGCTCCCGCATGGCCTTCAGGCTCCCGTTCCAGTGCAGCAGCTGGAAAACCGTCATCAGCTCCTGGGGAAGCACAGAGGGCAGCATGAGAGCAGATGCAGGACCAGCAGCGGGGCAGAAGGGACCTTGTCAATCACCTAGAACCCTGGAGGGACACTGCACACCTGCCTGCCACGTCTGAGCCACTTCTAACTTGGCCTGGAGCACTTCCAGAAACGGGGCAGCTTCCCTGGGCAGGGATTCAGCCAAAGGCACCACCAGCACCAAGACACTGGGGCAGAATTCCCTGATTAATCTGGACCACAATGGAGACAGAGCCTCCAGTGCTCCCTGTGCCTTGGGAATTCTGGGATTCTCTTCTCTAAGCTGAACCACCAGCAGCACCAAGTACAATTCCAGGTTTTCCAGTGACTTCTCCCTCCAGGCCACACAAATTCTGCTTAAAAACTGGGATCTGTTAGGCTTCCCAAATCCAGATGGAGCTGGGAATCTCCATCCCAGAGTCTCCATCTGTAAACAGGGCTCTGATCATAAACACCTCCTTCCTGTCGCCCTGGACCAGTCACAGCCAGATTTCTCCTCTAATGGAAATCTAGCTCCAGTGATGTGCGCTCCAGAATCATTCCCAGCCCCTACCCAAGGCCAAGTTGAAATTAAAAGGATTCAGGAACCTCAAGGAACTATTGTAACAACATCCTGGGATGGACAGAGAGTTCCAAACCTGATTTCCCTGGCTCTGCTCTCAGCTCTTTCTTCATAAAAGTTGGAATAAGGCCCAGAGGACTTTCCATTCCAAGCTGTTCTCCTAATTCTGATCCATGTTCCAGAACCTTCCCTTGCTAGCTCAGACATCCCATTGTCCAGATGTTTTTCCCAGCCACTTTCCCACATTCCAAGGGGATACAAGGATAGCCCTGTGGTTTGGGGGAGTGTCATGACATCACAATGACATCACATGACATCAATTTCACAAAAGTGTCTTTGAGGGAAACATCTTCCCATCTTTCCTTGTGAGAGCTCTTGCTTTGCTGCTCTCAGGGAGAGGATGAATCTCACTAATTAAGTGGGCTACTGCAACTAGGACACTTGGAGGTATCACCTGGAAATATCACAGTGACAGTGAGAAACCCAGTTCCAAGGACTTTGCTGCACCTGGCAACACCCAGAGTCTGATCAAAATCAGAAAAAAACCCTGAGTTCATTTTGCATAGAAAAGACTAAAAGTGCAGCTGGGCCATCAATGCAAATATTCCTTAGCCAAATCAGGAATGGGACCTGCGTAGATTAGGAAAGGATCTGCAAAGACTGGAAACAGTACCTGGAACTCCAGCATGGATTTTCCCTTGTTGGACTCCAGCATGAAGCGGAAGGCACCGATCCCAGTGTTGGGATTATCTGCCTCTTCTCGATTGCCCTGCAGAGACATTCCAGACAGGAGCTGTCATTCCCACGGGATCTGCTCCTGATGCACTATCCCCACTTCCAGAACTCCCAGTGGGATTCAGGAGTGCCTGATGCCAGCACAGGCTGAGCTGTCACAGTCTGCTCCAGGTAATCCAGCCTCGACTGCAAGGCATGGGCCACTCTGGCACTCCCAGGACAAATTTGGGACAGCACCTGGATAAATTTGGCTCTCCTGGAGCAGTGAATCCCCTGGGAACAGGATTTTTCCTGTGTTGATTCCAAGGCTTTCACAACACCCTGGAGACCACAGAGCACCATGAACGGCATGGCAAGAATTCCCTCTGAGATAATCAAAGCAGGAAAGGGAGAATGCAAAGCTCCCACTGATTGAAACTAAAATTCCTGGAAAATCTTTAAGAAAAGCAAGTGGATTTGACACTCCTGTCATGGAACGGCCAGGAAAATCCACATATCAGCCTTGTTATCCCACTCAGAGTGCAGCACAAAGAGCAGAAGAATGGGGATTAACCAGTACTTATAAGCCTAACACTCCATCAAACCCTCCCACCAAGGAGTTCTAATCTTTGAGGTTTTTCCCAGGACTTTCCGTCCCCATCCTCACGTTGAAGGATGCCAGGGCCTCGGAGACACTCTTCTCGATGAAGTCGTCGGTGATGCGGCGGGAGGGGTGCTCGTTGAACACGGAATTCATCAGCGCGATCTTGGCCGCGCTCCGGCGTGCCTCGGCCTTCGTGGGGCAGAACTGGGGACACACGGCCACAGTCAGGACATTCCCAGGATCCCAACACCCCCCGGAGCACCAGGAATGGGAACTGAGTGGGGGTGGAATTAGGAAATCACGCTCCCAGAACCTCCTGTTGCATTGTCAATTAATTAATTACCTCAAACCCAAACTGTTCCCAAATTTCCCCCAAAGATCAGGATTTTGGTATGGGATGACCCTGTGGCTGCTGGAATTGTTTCCTTTGGGTCCATTTTCCCAACCAAGACGAAGGCCAGGAAAGAATCTGGAACACAGCCAGGACTTGATGGGACATTGGGACTTGAATCTCTTTGGTGAGGGATTTTGGGTCAGGAGTTTTCCCAGGAGGCGTGAAGGATTCCTCCAGTGGGATGCTCCCTGCCCACAGCACAGGGTTGGAACTGGATGGTGTTTAAGGTCCTCTCCAAGCCAAGCCATTCCAGGACCCCATGATCCAACACTGATTTGATTTCCAGAGTCTTTTGGCATCTGGAGAAGAGGGACAAATGGGACAAATCCTGACCCCCAGCAGAGGAATACTCCTTTGTCAGTTTAAACCTCTGCCTAATCCTGGGAACGGAAATGAAGGATTGAATCCTGGGAAGGAGAAGAAAGATCAGATCCAGCCAATCCAACAGCTTTCCCTGATATCCCATCTCCTACCTCAGCACTAAGGTGCAAGAGACCAGGACAGAGAATAAAGGACACCAAAAAAGCATAATCCACAGACACATCTTCCCGGATTGGAATCTGGTGGGGATTTACAGGCTAGGAGCAACTTGCATTCAAATCTCCTTGGAACTAAAGAGGTTTTAGAGCCAGACGCAGGGGCTGGAATCGGCAGGAGAACCCCCACGCAGCGAGATATTTGGGAAACGATTCCGCTGGGGTCCGGGCGAGGCACTGCCGGGGTCGGGACCGTACCTGGAAGCTGCCGAAGCAGCTGCCCCCGGGCAGGGTGACATAGCAGACGTACGGGGGGCTGGCGGCCGGCACCATCTCGTACAGCACCAGGGCGCCGTTGCGCAGCTCGGCCCCGCGCGACTGCTTCATCTGCCAGAACTCCTGCAGCGCCTCCACCACGTTCACTGCCGGGCACAGCCGGGGTCGGCCGCCAGAAAAGCCGGGGAGAGCCGGGACGAGCACGGCAGGGTGGAAATGGGGCACGGAGAGAAGGAAAAGGGGCAAGGGCGGAAGGAGGAGGGGGTGAGGAAGGAAGGAAATGGGGCATGAAAATAAGGAGAAGGGACACGGAAATAAGGAAAAGTGAAAAATGGGAGTTAGGGAAAATGGACCCCCCTGCCCCCGGTCCGTCGGCATCCCCGGCTCCTCCCCGGTCCCGCTCACCGCGGCCGTAGCCCTGCGTGTGCTTGGCGAAGCTCCGCACCACGGCCTCCACCGCCTCCCGCAGCACCGCGGGCGGCCCCGGCACGGCCCCGGCCCCCGGCCCGGGGGCCCTGCAGACCCAGCGGCGGCGGCGGCGGCGGCAGCCCCAGCCCCGGCCCCAGCGCTGAGCCCGTTCCCGGTGCCGGTCCGAGCCCCGCGGGGCCCCAGTGAGGCCGGGCCGGGCCCCGCGAGTCCCGCCGCCCACCCCGGGCTGCAGCCGCTGCGCCCGCACCGCCTCCATAGCCGCGCTCCTCCCCGGCGCTGCGCCTCGTTGTCCCCAGGGCCGCCCAGTACGCCTGTGCCTTGGCTGGGGCCGCGCTGAGCCGCGCCGGGAACGGCTCCGGGGGCAGCACCGGGACCCTGAGCCGCCTCCAGCACCTGGAGGCTCATCTGAGCCTGGGCCGCAAGCGTGAGTGGGGGGTTCTGGGCGGTTTTGGGAGGGGAAGGGACGGCTCTTGGGATCCACAGACCTCCGGTGACCCCCTCGTGTACCCCTCCTTCAGTGCTACGCTTGGGAGGCTCGGCCGAGGCCCTGGCAGGGGCCCAGCGCTCGCTGCATCTCCCTGACCCTGTCCTGCGTTTCTGCCTCACTCTGTCCCACCTGAACCGTGCCCTCTTCCTGGCCTGTGACAACGTCTTGTGGGCCGGGAAAACCGGGATCCTGCCTGGCCTTGCCATGGACAAGTGGAGCCAGAGGTCCTTCAGGTGAGTGAGGAAAGGTGTCTGGATTTGATGGGGCATTCATGGAAGGAAGGTTGGAAAAGCCTCCTCAGGTCTGTTGACCTGTTGAGGATGAGTGGCGTAGGGACATCAGATTGCCGAGGGAGAGCAGGGAATAGGATTCCTGAGGGGGAGCAGAGAATGGCGCTCCCCTGGGGAGAATAAGGAATGGAATTCCCAAGAGAGGACAGGGAGTGGAATTACCAAAGGAGAACAGGCAATGAGCTGCCCAAGGGAAGACAGGGAATGATATTCATCTAGGGAGAGCAAGTGGTAAATTTCCAAAAGGAGGTCAGGGAATAGGGAGACTGGGAATGGAATCCCTGAGTGAGGGCAGGGAATGGAATCCCTATGGGAGAGCAGGTTCCTGCTGGCTAAACAGAACTTTTCCGTTCCCCCAGGCATTTTTGTGACTGTTGTCAGTAGAGGCTTCTGCTTCCCCTGTTCCCCTCTCTCCCATCACACTCCCTGTTTTTCCCAGGTATTACCTGTTTGCTCTGGTGGTGAACCTGAGCCGGGATGCCTACGAGGTCCGGGTGCTGCTGGAGCGCGCAGAGGCGGCCAGAAAGCGTGGGAAGAGCCCGGAGAACAGGCCTCAGCTGCAGGCTGATGGCAGGATCCAGCGTCTCCGGCTCCAGCTGCAGCTCCAGCTGCAGCTCCTGCTGCAGGTGCTCCGGGACAACCCCCCACTCCTGCTGGACCTGCTGCGGAATGCCTGTGACCTGGTGATCCCGCTGGAACGGCTGGGGCTGTGCCGGAGCAGCCCAGGAATTGTGGGGTTCTGTGGCCTCACCTCCTCCGTGGTCTCCATCCTCACCATCCTCCACCCCTGGCTCAAACTGAAGCCGTAGTTATCCCAGGGGCGTCCTTGGGATGTTTGGGAATCCTGGGGGCTTATCCCAGGGGCTGTGACACCTCTGGAGCTGACTGGCTCATTCCATTCCCATCATTCCTGACTCCTTGGAGCCACACGGTTCCATCACTGGATACAGCGTTGGATCCCACAGGGGCATCAGCACCCAAAATGCGTTTCTTCCCATTGACTTTTCCAGCAGTTTTAGAGGTTCAACATTCCCTCTTTCTGTCCAGGACGCACCTCTAACATGGAGCCAACTAACGGGGAATAATTGGAGCTGGAAAATGTGGATTGCTGGGGGCTTCTCATGTTTTTTTTTGAGGGGGTGAAGCCATGGGGTTGGGACTGTTCCAGTGCCAGATACTGTTTCCAGCCTCAAATTGTTTGGACAATTTTCCTGCCTTGTAAGAAGTCTGATTGCAGGGAGAGGGGAGTGGGAAGAATGGGTGTCAAGGATAAATCCTTGGCTTTGGGGGGAAATTCAGGCAGCAATTTGCCCTCCTGAAGCTTCCACAAAAGCCCAGGGGAAGAAAGTGGCTGGAGCGAGCTGTGCCAGGCTGGGGGATCACTCCAGGCATTCCGCTGTGGGTTTCCCTCTGCTGGAGAGCACAGAGAGGACTCCTGTTCCTGTGCTTCCCAGCACATCCAGCTCCCTTCTTCTGCCCAGAGCTGCACAGATCCACCTCGGCTGCACTTCCCAGATACCTTGGTCAGTGGTGTTTTTTGGGAAAAATGAGTGTCGCTGGTTCTCTGTTGCGATTCGCTGCACCTGGTATTCCTGGTGCTAATGCCTCACTGTGTTCCCTTTTTCCCTGGATTCTGTGACACTGGACTCTGCGTGTGGCCCCAACCCAGCTCTAATGTCTGCTAGGCCCTGGACCAAGGGACACCCTGGGAGCTGGAAATTATTTAATTCCAGAGGCAGATTGTCCTTGGATCTGTCCCTGTGAGACCGGGAATATCTTCTAGAAGGTTTTTTGGGAGCTCCATACTGAAACACCACCTACTCCTGGGCCCATCTGGGCTGTGCCAAAAGCTTTTTCCTGGGAAAACCAGGCATGGAAGGCTTTGGAGCAGTGTATATCCTAGTGGGAATTGGGATGGGTGGGAAGGGCTCCAGGGAATCCCACAGTGTCAGTGTAATTAATTAAGTAATTAATTAAATTATTAAAGTGCAGCTGCCTGCAGTCCTTGTGTCCTGGGATCTTGGGAAATGCAGGGCACTGGTGTGGGCTGGGAATGCTGGGCTGAGAGCGCTGGAATGGGCTGGGGATCACCCAATCACAGAATATCCCGAGCTGGAAGGGAGTCCAGCTCCTGGCCCTGCACAGACGCCGCAACAATCCCACCCCGTGCCTGAGAGCGCTGTCCAAATGCTCCTGGAGCTCTTGAGGCCATGCCCATTCCCTGGGGAGCCTGTTCAGTGCCCAACCGCCCTCTGGGGGAAGAACCTTTTCCTGATTCCCACCTAAACCTCCCCTGGCACACTGCAGCCATTCCCTGGATCCTGTCCCTGGTCACAGGGGGCAGAGATCAGAGCTGCAGATTCCCGAGGTGTCCTCCAGGCTGAACAAACCCAAGTACCCTGAGCTGCTCCTTGGATGGCCCATCCAGACACTTCCCTGTCCTTGTGTCCTTCCTTTGGATTCTCTCCAGGGATTTGATGTCTGTTTTATGTGGCGGTGCCCGAACCTGCCCCCAGGGCTGGGGGTGAGGCTGCCCTGGCCCTGAGCAGAGCAGCTCAATCCCCTCTCAGTCCCTGCCTGGTGGCCCCAGGCATGGATGTCCCTCCTGGCTGCGAGGGCACTGCTGGCTCGGACCCAGCTGGCCCCGAGCAGCACCCCCAGGGCCCTTCCTGCAGCACCCATTTCCCATCTGTCCATACATCCAAGGCTGCTCTATCCCGGGTGGGGGAATGCTGCGCTGGGGGCGCTGGGATGGGCAGGGAATATGCTGGACTGGGAGTACTGGGCTTAACTGGGGGCACTGGGCTGGGACCCTCCGTGGTTTCAGGGGATTTTGGAGAGCCCTTGGAAATGGGGATAGGACATCCCTGCTTTTCCTGGGGTCAAAGGGTGGGCAGAGGGGATCCCCAGTCCCTTCCCTGTCCCATCCCGTTCCCATCCTGTCTCTCTGGCATTGCTGTTCCTGCCCCGAGCCTGGCCCAATTTCCTGCAGCCCAGGGACTGTCCTGGGGAGGTTTAGGGGGGGACAGGGGGTGTGAGGTGCGGCAGAAGGATTTAGCGAGGGGGGGGCTGGATTGTCCAGTGATATTTGGGCATTGGGAAGGAGAAAGAGTCTGGAGTGTGAGGAGCCTTCCGCTGTGTCTCAGTTTCCCCTGTGATCCGGGGGGGCCCTACCTGTGCTGGTGGGGCCTCACCTGGGCGGGGCTCTCTGTGGCCGCAGCTGGAGCTGCACAGTTGCTGTTTGTCTGTTTTTCTCCTCATTCCGTGTTTTTTTTCCTCGAAAATTCCAGCCCATCCCACAGCCGCTGGCAGCACAAGTTTCCCTCTGTCCTAAATCGCAGAGTTTGAATTTTTTTCTTTTTTCTTTTTTTTTTTTTTTTTTTTTTTTTTTTTTAATTTTTTTTTTCCCGAACCCGCTCAAAAGCTCAGTCCGGGAGGTGGCACTGTCACCCGGAGGACGTGGCAACCCGAAATCCACCTAAATCCACACAAAATCCGTCCAAACCCAAACCAAACCCCACCCAGACCCCAGCGGGGGATCCCCAAATCCCCTTATTCCAACCCCCCCTCCTGACGGTCCCCACGGGGAAGATCCAAGTGTCACTGCCACCTCTCTGTGGTTCGGTCCTTGGAGGAGATGCAGACTTTTCCCATTTTTACAGAAAAAAGTGGAAAAATCCCCTTCCAGTGCCCCCAGGCGCCCCGCACTCCCCACAAAATTCTGCACCCACGTCCACCCTTCTTCCCGATCCCCTTTTTCCTGGGTTTGTACAACTTCGCCTGTTTTTTTTTCCCGAACTCTTTGCCCCCTCCCTCCAAAACCACATTTATTTTTAGCAGCCAATTGAACATGAAGGAGGAGGGAAAATATACTGAAAAAAGAGGAAAGAAAAAGGGAAAAAAAAACCCGGGATTTTGTCCCGACTGGAGCCAGAGTCACCTTTGAGCTGCAGCACGGCGATGTGGGGTGTGGGCAGCCTGGGGGTGCTCCTGGCTCTGCTCCTGCTCCCAGGTAAAACCCCCCCGCCGCCAATCCCCTGTTTTGGGGCAATTCCGGGGGGTTTTGGAGCTGCTGGAGGAGGGAGGGTGCGGAGCCGGGTGCTCATCGATCCCAGCGCAGCCGCGCGTGGGGTGCGCAGGGGTTCCCGTGTCCCTCTGGGTGTCTGGGGAAGGGTTTGGGATAAAACAGGCCGGGTTTGGTCATTGCCCCCGCCCAATATGATTTGGAGCTGTTTTGGAGGGAGAAGGCACTTACATCTCCTTGGATTTGGGGCGGGGTGAGGGTGGGAAGGGGAACCCGTAAGAGGAACTAAAATCCGGCTTTAATGGAATTTTTTTAATAAGACAAAAAAAAAAAAAAAAGGGGGCATTTCCACCCCACCCCCCGGGGTTCACCTCCCAGTGGCCCCCCCACGCTCCCCGCCGCGGGGGAAACTGAGGCACGTGGGCAGCGCTGGGAACCGCGGGGCTTCGGGTGGGGGGCACTTAATTTGGGTGGCGAGGATATGTTTGGGGAGCTGGGAGTTCTCCGTGGGGTGGCCCCCCTGTTCCCTGCAGTTTCCTCCTCCCCACCGCGGTGCCCGGATGGGTGCGGCGTGCGCTCCCCATCTCAGGACCCTCTGTCACCTCCCCAGGGCTCTGCGAGGGGTTCAACATCGACGTGCGGCATTGGCGGCTCTTCCAGGGGCCCCCCGAGTCCCAGTTCGGGTACCGGGTGCTGCAGGCGGGGGGCGATGGGGACAAGTGGTGAGTGATCGGGAGCGAAGGGGGAAACTGAAGCACGACAGGGAAGACAGGAAGGGGGGCAACGAGGTGGGAAAGGGGCAGCTGAGGATGGGAAGAGGGAAACTGAGGGTGGTTGGGGGAAACTGAGTCAGAAAAGGGAAGAAAGGAGGGGGAAAATAAGGTGGGAAGCGGGGGAAGTGAGTTTGGGAAAGAGAAACTAAGCCAGGGAGGGGGGAGATTGAGGTTGGGAAGGGAAAGCACAGGAGGGCAAGAGCTGGAGCAGCAGGAGGCTGTGGCCAGACGGCCGGCCAGACAGACAGACGGAAGCGGTCTCGGTGCTGCAGTGTGGGAGGCAGAGCCTGGCACGGTGCCTCCAAAAACGTGGCAGCTGGGTTGGAGTGGAGCCGGTGTCCCCTGTGTGTCCCTCTCTGTGTCCCTCCTTGACCCTCCAGGCTGCTGGTGGGGGCCCCATGGGATGGGAATGGTCAAGGTGACATCTACAAGTGCGGCGTGGGACTCCAAAACTCCTCCTGTGCCAAGGCCAACCTCGGTACTGAGGGGGGTCACCTGTGACCCGTGGGGTCTGGGGGGTCCCAGGGTGCTCACCACACCTCTGTCGCCACGTCCCCAAGGGGCTGCAGCTCCGTGGCTCCGCAGCAGTGCTGGACACCTCGGGATGACGCTGGTGGACTCCAAGGATGGCGGGTTTGTGGTAAGCAGAGCCTCCACAGATAGAAACTGAGGCACGGCAGGGGAGGGGGGGAGCGAGGTGGATGTCACCCACTGCTGTGTCCTCATGTCACCCCCCCAGGCGTGCGCCCCACTTTGGTCCCAGGAATGTGGCACCTCTGTGTTCAGCTCCGGCCGCTGTGTCCAGCTCAACGAAAAGCTCCAGCCCATGGGGACCATTGCGCCCACAGCACAGCGTGAGTCGAGTGGGATGTACTGGGATATACTGGGATGTGCCACCCTGATGTCACTGTGTCCCCTGCCAGGCTGTTCTACCTACATGGACATCATCCTGGTTCTGGACGGCTCCAACAGCATCTACCCCTGGGAGGAGGTGCAGGCATTTCTTGGGAACATCCTGGGACGCTTCTTCATTGGTCCTGGGCAGACCCAGGTCAGGACGTGGCATCTTGGTCACCAAGGTGTCCTCAAGGCTGGGATGGTGTCCCCAGGGCAAGGTGATTGTCTCCAGGGCAATGCTGTTGCCCCTGGGATGATGCCACCCCTGTGGAGATGCTGCCCTGGGGTGACATCATTGTCCCCAGACTATGCCAACTGGAGATGGTTTTGGAGGGGCCAAAGGTGCTCTTTTCCAGGGATTAGGGGTTCCTGTGGGATTTGGGTGAGCTCCCTTTGGATTTGGGGGGTTCCTGGCTCAGGTTTCCCCTTGTTTCAGATGAGGGGGTTGGGTGGTGCAGGAGCAGGTGCCAGGGCAGCACCTTGGGGTTTCAGGGGTCCCTGTGGACTTGGTGACTCCCTGGGGGTTTGAGGGATGTCCCTGTGGATTTGGGGCTCCCTCTGGCTCTGGCTCTGACTCGCCTCATTTCAGGTGGGGGTGCTGCAGTATGGGGAGCAGCTGGTGCAGGAGTGGGTGCTGGGGCAGCACCCCACAGCCCAGCGCCTGCTGGAGGCTGCCCGGAACCTGACGCGTCAGGAGGGGAGGGAGACACGGACGGCCATGGCCATCCGGCAGGCATGGTGGGCTCTGAACGGGAATGTGAGCGGGTTGGGAATGGGGGGCCATGGCCATCCGGCAGGCATGGTGGGCTCTGAACGGGAATTCACGGAGGGTTGGGAATGGGGGCAGAATTGGGGATGTGATTGGCATCAGGATTGAGATCAGGATTGGGATTGGGAGAGGGAGTGGGGCTGGGATTGGGATCAGAGTTGGGATTAGGGTGTAGGTTGGGATCGGGATTGGAATCGGTATCAGGCTTAGGATCTAGTCAGGAGTTGGATTGAGGTCGGGGTTGGGATTGGGGTTAGGATTGGGACTGGGATCTGGATCAGGGCTGGGGTTGAGATGGGGATCGGGGTGGGAGCAGGGTCAGGACTGGGGAGAGTGTTAGGATGGGGGTGGAACAGGGGCTCATTGTGTCAGCCACACTCCCACAGCGCAGAGTCCTTCAGCCCAGCGCAAGGCGGGCGCCCAGGGGCCACGCGGCTGCTGCTGGTGGTGACGGACGGGGAGTCCCACGACGGGGACGAGCTGCCGGGGGCGCTGGAGGAGTGCGACCGGCAAAATGTCACCCGCTATGCCATCGCTGTGAGGCCCCTCCCACCTATCCCCACCCCTGCATTTCCCTGAACCGCGGGGGCTGCTGCTGACCCCTGTCCCTCCCTCAGGTCCTGGGGCACTACCTGCGTCGGCAGCAGGATCCTGAGGATTTCATCCGGGAGATCAAGTCCATCGCCAGTGACCCTGATGAGAAGTATTTCTTCAATGTCACAGATGAGGCTGCCTTGAATGACATCGTGGATGCTCTGGGAGATCGGATCTTCAGTCTAGAAGGTGCTGGCTTGAGGCTGGGATCCCGGGAAGGGCTTGGACTTCCAGCTGGAAGCACAGCTGGAGGCACAGAATCTCCTTCCTCCCTCGGTCAGGCACCCACAGGGACAACGAGAGTGCCTTCGAGCTGGAGATGTCCCAGATTGGTTTTTCCATCCACCACGTTGAGGTGATCCCACTGGGAAAGGTGGAAAAGAACCCTCGGCCCATCTCAGCCTGAGCATCCTGGGATGGGAGAGTGACATTGGTGGGGCTTGGGGACACTGAGGCATTGTGGTGTCCCCGGGTTGATGTGTCCCACCCATCCTGGCAGGACGGGATCCTCTTTGGAATGGTTGGAGCCTTTGACTGGGAGGGGGGTGTGCTGGAGGAGAGGCAGCGTGGGCGCATCATTCCACACCGGGAAGCATTTCAGGAGGAATTCCCGCTGGAGCTGAAAAACCACGCAGCATATCTGGGTATGGGGTTTCCCAAGGGATGAGGGTGTCCCAATGGATGTGAGGTGAACCAGGCATAGTTCTTATCCTCAAGATTTGAGATGAATCAGGGATGTTCCATGTCCTGGAGATCAGGGGTGGAGTGGAGATGCTCCATGTAATGGATATTTGGGATGCTTGGTGATACAGAAATGCTCCATGTTCCAGGGAAGCTCCATGTCCTGTACATTTGGGGTGTCCTGGAGATACTCCATACTCCAGAGATGCTCCAAACCTGGCTATTTAGGGTGCCCCGGGAGCACACTGGGGACCCGATCTCCCTGGGACTGTCAATCCTGCTGACCCTGCTTCCCCTCCCAGGTTACTCCGTATCCTCGCTGCAGCTCCCGGGAGGGCAGCGCTTGTTGGTGGCCAGTGCCCCCCGATTCCAGCACAAGGGCAAAGTTGTCCTCTTCAGGCTGGACCCCACGGGGACTGTGGCAGTGGCCCAGGCACTACTGGGGGAGCAGGTAAGGGGCAGCTGGGGGTCTTGAGGGCCTTGGGGAGGAGTTTGGGCCCCCGACCATCCCTCAGTCTCACAGCCCCTTGCACCCCCAGATCGGCTCCTACTTTGGCAGCGAGGTCTTGACCCTGGACCTGGAGGGAGATGGGGACAGCGACCTTCTGCTGGTGGCCGCACCCACCTACCTGGAGGGCCAGAGCAGGGAGGCAGGGAGGGTCTATGTGTACCGGGTGGGACAGGTGAGAGGGCAGGTGTGGGCTTGAGCGTGTCAGGCAGGAGGATCGCTGTACGGCGGTGAGGGGCTGGGGGCTGGGGAGAGGGCAGGGAGAGGGGCGGGGAGCTGGGCTGGACGGGGATATCGGGGTGCACTGGGGGCAGGGCACTGGGAGGATCAGCGGGATGCAGAGGGATTGGAGGGATGCGAGGAATTGAGGGGATTTGAAGGGATCGGGGGAACACAGTGGGATTGAGGGGGGTGCCTGTCCCGTGGGGGTACCGAGGGCCACCCCGCACCTCCCAGGACCGCCTGAGCCCCGCGGGATCGCTGCACCCTGAGCCGAGGCCGCAGGATTCCAGATTCGGCTCCGCCCTGGGCGCGGTGCCGAACCTGAGCCAGGACGGGTTGGCCGGAGCAGTGGTGGGAGCTCCGCTGGAGGACGGGCACCGCGGGGCTCTCTACGTTTTCCACGCCGCCCCGGGCACCCTCCTGCTCCAGTACAAGCAGGTGAGACTGCGCTGGGAGAGCTGGGAGGGGCTGGGTGCCACGGTTGCGGTGAGCACAACCTGTACGAGCCACTGGCGATGCCACAACTCTCGTTCCCAGCGCATCGAGGCGGCGGCGCTGGGGTGGAGCCTCCGGTATTTCGGGATCAGCGTGGACGGACGGGTGGACATGGATGGGGACGGGCTGGTGGACGTGGCCGTGGGGGCGCAGGGTGCGGCCGTGGTGCTGCGGTGAGTAGGGGCCAGGGGTTCTGGGACAGCGACAGCCCGGCCACAGGGCTCCCTATTCCCCCGGAAATAGGGACATGGGGAAGAACAGAGACACCTCGGGAACAGAGATACCCCGGGGACAGTGACATGTGGTCATGGGGACATTCAGGGGAAAAGGGGCTCCATGCCTCAGTTTCCGCTTGTGAGAACCTGGGATGCTTCCGGGATCCTCCCAGGGCTCTCCCTGCCTCAGTTCCCCCTGTGACAGGATCCACGGTAGGGCCGGGTGGGTGTCCCTGTCCCCGCATGGTCCCGATGAAATCCCAGATGTGACTGTATCCCCCAGGTCCCGCTGGATCATCCAGGTGTCCGCATGGCTGTCCGTGGAGCCAGCGGCTGTCAGTGTCACACGGCGGAACTGCCAGCGCAGCGGCTCCGGCGCCGTCTGCCTCCGGGCGCGGATCTGCTTCCATGCCGAGACGCGCGCACAGAGCCCTATGGACATGGATATTGGTGAGTGATGGCAATGCAGGGTCCTTGGAGCATCCCTGGCTCTGAGAAGCACCCCAAAGGGTCCTGGAGCATCCCTGGTACATCCCAGTGCATTATCAGAGCATCCCTGGCTGTCCCCAGAGAATCCCAGGGCTGGATCCGTAGAGAACCTGGAGCATTCCGGGAACATTCCAGGAGCATTCCAGGGTGTCCTGGAGTATTTCTGGAGCATCCTGAGGGCCCTGGATCATCAATAGGGTGTTGATGGAGGATCGAAATATCCCTGGAGCATCCCATGGGCATTCCCTTAATCTTTCCAGAACATACATATGGTGATCCTGGACCACCCCTGGAGCATCCCAGGGTAGCTCTGGAATCTCCCAGGAGCATCCTGCAGTGTCCCTTGAATATCAACAGAACAACCCATATCCCTAGAGCCCCACTGGAACTTGCCACAACATCCTGGAGCCTCTGAGCCTTCCCTGGCCCCTCGCTTGTGCAACTCAGCATGTTGCTGGAACCCCCGCGGGCTTCCCTCGAGTCCCACTGGAGCAGCCTGACCTGCAGGTGTCCCGGTCCCTGAGCGCTCCCTGTCCCCCAGGTCTCCGGTACAATGCATCCCTGGAGGAGCGGGTCCCAGGCTCCCGAGCTGCCTTTGACTCAGGCTCCCGCCGGCTGCTCCAGCGCCGAATTGAGTTCCCCCTGGGAAGGCAGAGCTGCGTCCGCATCCCCTTCCACGTCCTGGTCAGCCCCGGGACTCTTCCCTGCCCCATGGGAGGGCTCTTCCCACCCTCTGTTCCTGGGGTCTGACTGGAATGAGGCTGATGGGATCCCCTCATTCTGCAGGACACCTCCGATTACCTGCGACCCCTCAGCCTCAGCCTCACCTGGGCCCTGGATGAATCTGTGAGGTCGGTGCTGGATGAGGCATCTCCCACCGCCATCCGCAAACTGGTGTGTACTGGGAGGGGTGTTCCCGGACACTGGGATCACCCCTGAACATCAGGATCACCCCTGGCTCCTTCCAGATCCCATTTTTCAAGGATTGTGGGGATGACGACGAGTGTGTCACCGACCTGGTTCTCAAGGCCACCACGGACATTGTGGGCTCCAGGTACCCCTGGTGTCCCCCAAGTGTCTTCATGGGGTCCCTGGGATCCCAGGAGCCTCTTGTGACCCCCTGGCCTCCAGGCAGAGCCCCCATATCCTGCGGAAGGGCCGGAGGCGGATGCTGGTGGAGGTGGAGCTGGAAAATCGGGAGGAGAATGCCTACAATGCCAGCCTGTGGCTGCACCTGCCCAGGAACCTCCACTTCTCCAGCCTCGTGCTCCAGGTATGGCCTGGGTGTGGCCCAAATCCCTGAGGAACCCCTCCAAACTCTTCCACCAGGGTGAAGATGGAGACCCAGGTCTTTGGAGAACCTCTAGGTCATTCTTGTCCCAATCCATTCCAGGTGGGATGGGTTGGAGTCCATTGAGTCCCCAAACCCATTTCAAGTGGGAGAGGGGGTACGTTGTGTCCCTGACCTCTCCAGCGTGGGAGCTGGGACTCCACTGTGTCCCTATTCCGTGTGGCCACGGGGGTCCATCGTGTCCCCAGCTCATGTTCCATGGTCCCCTGTGGCCCCCCAGCACGCCTCTGTGGGGGTCTATTGCTGTCACCTCCCAGTGCCCAAGTGCCCCAGCTCCATGCCCCAGTGCCCATCGTGTTCCCCTGGCAGGATCCCGGCGCGGTGAAGTTGGAGTGCTCAGCCCTGGGCGGGCACCGCCGGCGCTGCACTGTAGGGTACCCTGTCTTCCACTCTCAAGCCAAGGTAGGACCCCCAAGACCCCCATGAGCCCCTTGGGACCCCCAAACCCCCACCAAACCCCTCTGAGCACCCCCAGGTATCCTTCACCTTGGAGCTGGAGTTCAGCTGCTCCGTCCTTCTGAACCGTGCCGAAGTCACACTCCAGGCCACCAGGTAGGGGTGTAGGGGGCATGCTGAGCCCTCAGGGGAGGGGCTGCACTCCAGGGGCATGGCTATATTCCCAAGTGTCCCCCTTGTCTAGTGACAGCACCGAGGCAACACCACAGAACAACGTGGTCAAGCTTTCTGTCCCCATCCGCTATGAGCCCAACTTATTCCTGTCCAGGTGGGGTTGGGGGAACGTGAGGCAGAGTGGGGGGGGTTGTGGAGGGGTACACATGATGGATGTGGCCCTCTTGTGCACCCCCCTAGTAACACCAACCTGCATCGCTACGAGGTTCATCCCCTTAGCGCCTTCACCCACATCTCTGGCCCTGAGTTCACCACCACGGTCAAGGTGAGATGATGAGAGCCTGGGGAGTGGGGCCTGGGGGAGCCCTGGCTCATCGTGCGCCCGTCCAGGTGCAGAATTTGGGGTGCTACCCCATCCAGAACATCACTCTGCACATGGCCCTGCCAGCACTGGGCCACCATCGGGCCACCATTCTGTCTGTCACCCATGTTCTGGCTGAAAATGTGAGTATTGGGGACACTTAGGGGGCCGCGGGGGGGGTGGGTCCCTGTGCCCTCTCCTTGAACACCCTCTCTCCCTCCCCAGGCCACCTGCATGCTGCAGCCCCCCGATGAGGGGACAGAGGTGGTCCCAGTACCCCCAGAGGACCTGCTGCACGTGGACAGGCTGGTAGGGATCACCGTGCCCATCCCAATCCCCCCTAGGGATTTGGAGGGTTCAGGAGGGATTCCCACCACTCCCCCCCACCAATTTTTGCCCCCCAGGACTGTTCCAACACTTGGTGCCAGGAGCTGAGCTGCCGCCTGGGGAGGCTGGAGCGTGGTGAGGGAGTCTCGGTCCAGCTCCTGCGCACCATCCACGACAGCTTCTTCAGCAGAGTGAGTGAAGGAGAGGCGTGGGGGAGCAAGGGTGCCCCCCGCTCCAGGGAGGATCCTTGCGGCGGGGACACACAAGGCTCAGACTCTCCCTTGTCCCGTATCCAGGTGAAATTCCGGAGTGTGAGGATAGTCAGCAGTGTCTGGCTGGGAGTCACAGGGGACGTGTTGGTGCTGGAGGAGGGGGCACAGCGCAGGGAGGTAGTACCTCCCCCCTCAATTCCCCATTTTCACCCCTTCATCCTTGTTTCCCTCCCCAAATTCCCTGCTCTCCCTCAATGCCCATTTTACCACCCAATACCTGTTTCCCCTCTAATCCTTGCTTTTCTTTCCAAATTCCTTCTTTCCACCCAGGTGAGTTTCCCCCTCCAGATTCTGTTCCCCACCCCCTCACCATTTTTCCTCCCCAAATTCCCTTTTTCCCTGCCCCCTATCCTGGTTGTATCCCCCAAATTCTTGTTCCTCTCGCCATCCCTGTGTTCCTGCAGATGGTGCTGGAAGTGCTCCAGGGAAAGCGAGTGCCCGTGTCCCTGTGGATCCTGGGGGGAAGTGCCCTGGGGGGGCTCCTGCTCCTGGCGCTGCTCAGCCTTGGCCTCTGGAGGGTGAGGGGGTCCCAATGACACCTCGGGGAGGGTTGAGATACTGCTGGGGGAGTCATGGTATCACCTTGGCAGGTCATGTTATCACCCTGGGGGAAGGTCACAATGTCACCTTGAGAGGATCATGATGTCATCCCGAGGGGGAGGTGTTGACTTCCCCCCGAGGGAGGAGGACATTTCCACCCCCCCCAATCCCTCCTCTTACCCCCTTGCCCCTAGCTGGGATTTTTCTCCCACCGGAAGCCCCCCCGGGAGGATGAGGATGAGGACCACTGAGGTGGCAGCTCAGCCACAGGAAGACATCCTGGGACATCCCTCTCGGGACACATTCCAGGGCCGTCCCAGGGCTCGGCACTCCTGGGCTGGCAGAGGGAGGAGCAAGAGATGCTGGAGCCCCGAGACCAGGGCCGGAGGATCTGGGGGAACATCTAGAAGAGATGGGAATGGGCTGGAATGGAGCAGCTCCAGCAATAAAGCTCCAGCCTGTGCCACTGCCGTGTCCTGCATTCCTGTGCATGCAGATGATCTGGGAGCAGGAATGCTTCTTGATTCAGGAAAATCCTGACCCCAAGTACAGCAGAGAGGGATGGGGGAGCTCCAAATCTCAGCCTTCGCTGACTCCGGACTTAAATCCAGGTCCACAGGGAAGGAATCCCTGATTTCCAGGACTACGTGGAAGACAGAAGAAGTGGAAGCAGGGAGTTAGTGGGTGTGACCCCCAGAAACCTCCATCAGGGCACATTCTGGATAACAGAGAAAAGCACTAGGATAACCCCAGGACCTGGTGGGATTTTCCCAATCTCTGTGTATCCACAGTCCTGTCCTAGCTCCTGCCCCAGGACCAGTGTGTCCCTGTGTTCAGAATGGCTTCCAGCAGAGCAGGGAGGTAGGACAGGGACAATGTGTCCCAAGAGAGCAGGATGTGTTAGGACATCCACCCCAGGAAACAAATACTGCAAATCAGGGTTTTCCTTCCCCAAAAGCTTTTTCTGAGCTCATTTCTGCACACCCTGCCCCAGGAGTACCCCAGCTCCTGCCTCCCTTTCCCAGCTCCAAGGATGACTTGGGAAGGGGAATTCATTGAGAAAGGCCTTTATTGGACGGAAGAGCAAAGAAAATCAGGAATTAAATCCATGTGGATGTGGAGCCACTGAGCCCAAGGGGTTTGGGAATGTTCCCCCCACAATGTCCCCGTGGGGCAGTCAGTGGATACCACGACTACGAGGATAACTCCCAGGATTCAGACCTGGAAAAACTTCACAGAAATGGGAAAAATTCTCAAACCAACCAAGAATCAGCAAAAAATAAAGAGTTTCCTTAACTTATGGGGGAAGGCAGGGGGATTCCCAAGGGAGTGGTCCATAATTCCTGCCTGGAATGACTCGTGGGGCAGAGGGAAGTTTGGACACACCTGGCGCCAATGGCATGTGGAAAAGGGTCAGAAAAACCCGAATCAACCCCAAAAATAGTCCAGGATGAGACAAAATCCTGGTCAGTGCATTCCTGATACCACAGCATTCCCAGAGTCTTTCCAGGACTACGGGGGCTCCTGAGGGTCCGACCTCCCCTAAGGAAGGGCTCCAGACCCTTCCTTCTTCTACCTGCCATGATTTTATAGACCCCAAGGATTCCATCCAAAATGGGGCAATAAAATCTCTTGTGCATACAATTCCAATCTCCTAGAGTATAGGAAGATTCCAAAAAATCCCCTTTTTATCCCAACCTTTTTCCAGAGAAGGCTATGAGGGACTTGGAATCCCTCACCAGACTGGGCCCCACTGGAAAAAAAACCGTTTCTGATACAAAATGAAACCAAATCACTCCCAAAATTCCCAATTTAGGACTAACGAGGCAATTCCATGGAGCAGAAGGATAAATTCCTGGGAGAAGAGCGCTTGGTGCAGTAATCCCACAAAGTGGGCCCCCTAACTCCTGCTACTCGGGGGGGGGTTTGTTGGAATTCTCAGACAATGTACACCTCGAGCAGGGATGCTCTGGCCTTCGGAACCTTCTGGAGCGCTCCAGAACCTTTTAGAAGGGTCAGAAAGTCCATGGCTCCTGCACTGGGCTGTCGGAAGCATCAGCATTTGGCATTTGCCGGGTGGAATCTTCCCCCTTCAGGCTCTTCCTGCAGACGGGACACGTGTCGTGCTGCGGGGAACACAGAGCCGTTATCCTGGGGGGTTATCCCGTGGCATACACGGGTTTTCTGGGATCTTACCAACTCCAGCCAGGGCACAATGCAGCTGCTGTGGAAGACGTGGTTGCAGGGGAGCTGCCGGACCTGTTCCGCCACAGTGTAATCCTCCTTGCACACCGGGCATTCCAGCCCTGTGTCTGCGGAAAACAGGGAAGGGAGGTCAGGGGCACAGCAGAAAAGGCTCCAGTATTTGGGAGTCACTTGTGTAGGGTCTGCTGAGAATGGAATGTGCAGGTACCAAAGGGATCCCACCAGGAACAGGAGCTCTGGGATTTACAGGTCACTTGTGTCTGCTGGAGATGGAACATCCAGGGATCAAGGAACTCCTGCCATGATCCACCCATCCACACAAAATCCTCCAGGGATGGAGCATTCAGGGATCAATGAAATCCCACTAGAATGCAAGTGTCAAGATTTGCAGGCTAGGATACAATCCACAGGGGATGGAGCATCCAGGGAACAAAGAATTTCTGCTGGGAACATGAGCTCTGAGCTCCACCAGCTGGGATCCTTCCATCCAAACATAACCCCCAGGGAATATAAGGAATTCCTGGTGCTCTCTGTACATCACCACCAACAAACAAAAATCAAAGTAAGGATGTCTGGATGCCCACCACAACTTCCTGGCCTGGAGTATGGGTTGATGATCCTGATGCCGGGTGCCACCAGCCACAGCAGGGGGCTGAAATCCCCCTCCCTCTCCCACTGCTCTAAGCTCATGATGTTGACACAGACACCACCAGGAGCTGAGCTCCTTCGGCAATCCCAGGGATCCCTTCCAACTTGGATATTCCAAGATTTCATGATTCCTAGCCTGCTTGGGCTCCGTGGGCTCAGACACAATGGAATTCCAGCAAGTCCTTGGCTTCCCAGAGAAGAGGAGGATAGAGGGGCGTGTAAAACCACGGGATACAAGTATCCCGCATAGAACTGTGTGGGTTAACCATAATGGAGGAGCAGGGCTCTGGTAACAGAGCAGCTGGGAGGGATCCTTGGGGTGAAAAACTCACGGGGTTTTTAATTGCAAAGCCAGGATTGTTCCAAGACACTCCCAGGCCCCTGCTGGCAGTTTTCCTTGACGTTTCCAGAGCAGAGTATGTTGAGAGCCAGTTTGAAAGTGAAGGGACAAGCTGAGAGCACCAACAGAGATTTGGGATGGGAAAACCATCATGGTTTCTCTTCTAGGCACATTCTAGGACTCCCCAAACACTCTGGAGAATGGTGGAGCTCCAAAATTCCTGGGAGAATTGAACACTAGAGCTGGCAGCAGCAAAGCTTGGGAGCTGAGATTTTCCAGCCCAGTTCCACAAGGAACAAAGTGGCAATGGGGGAGCTCAGGATGTCAAACACCAGGACCTGAGTGCCATCGGACCCTGGGATGGAGTCACCCACCGACTTGTTCTTGTGTCACCGCCACTGTCGGGAGTGACGAGATCTTCTCCTTGTCTGCCGGCGGTGGCCCCGTGTTCTCCAGCTGCCCAAGAAGCTGTGGAGAGGGAAAAATTCCGTGCTCAGGAGCAGGGATCTGCCACTGGATCTGCCCCCAGCACAGGTGCCCCTCACCTGGGTGACGATGGCGTCAAGGCCGCTCTGTCCCCACGCATAATCTCCAGGATTGGAGTGCAGCATCCCGCTCCTGCCAACGGGAGAGTCCAGGAATTCCCCCAGTCCCAAACCAGCCCCTAGCTGCTGGGTTACTGCTGGGATCTGGGCTACTCACCAGGAAAAAGGATGTTGGGAGCCAGGAACAGCTGAGTTGGCAAAAAACCCAGCAAATATCTGCTGGATTATCCTGAAAAAAAGAGGCATGGGAAACATAAACATGGCAAGAAGAAGTTAAGTAAGTAAATACATGGTGGAAGAAAGGATGAGCAGGAAAATCAGGAATTCCTGCTCTATGGATACCTGACTGCATGGCTCATGACTGTGAAAATTTCTGAATAAAGCTCCAAAACAGAGAAAGACAGCAGGAAGTAATTAGGGATATGAGCTCATCCCAGGGAAGAAAAAATAGGAATGCCCTGAGTTCCAGTGGAAAAGCTGGTACTGGGACAGGGAAAACCAAGGAAAAACAGGGAAAGAACATGCTAAATAAATAAATTGTGGCAGAAGGAATAGGCAGTAAAACAGGGAATCCTTTTCCCATGGGTACAGGGCTCACAGTACGAAATTTCGTGGATAAAGCTCCAAAATGGAGGGAGAGCAAAAAGGAATTAGGGATGAGAGCTCATTGCGGGATGTGAGTGCTGAAAATGCCCTGTGCTGCAAGCAGCAGGAAAGGGAAAATGACTCAGAATTGTGCTCAGGGGGCTGACACAAGGGCCAGGATCCCATCTCCCCAGGTTTCTCCGCAGAGCAGACGCTCACCCCTCGATGGCGGGCGAGCGGTCCGGGCGGGAGCTGCCGCGGGACCGGTACCGCCGGGGCATCGGCAGCCGCGGGGGGCGGCCGGGCCCCCAGAGCTCGGCCGGGGGGCCCCTCTCCACATCCCGGCCCTCTGCATCCAGGGAGCTGCTGCTCAGGAACGGCCGGAAATCCGGGAAGAACATTGTGTGATCCAAGTGGTCCCAAAGCTGTGGAGAGGGGGAAGATGGGAGCTGTGATCCCTGCTGAGCCCCAGTGCTCATCCCTTCACCAAAGTGCATTCCCACAGCTGCCATGGATCCTGGGAAAAAAGATCTGGCAAAAAGGCTTAATCACAGCCCAAGTGGGTCCAGAGCTGCTGTGACAGCTCCAGTGCAACTCCCCACTCTGCACGGACCCCAGTAAATCTGGAAGCTGTGGGGTTGGTCTCTGTCTTCAAGGGCTGGAATTCGAGGAGGAAAAATGCTGGACACTCCCAGATGCATGGGATCGTTCAGGGACCTTACAGCCACAGGGAGGACATGGATGTTCAAGGACAGAAGGATGGTATCCATACCCCGGGGGTGTCCCTGGAGTCTCCTCAGGAGTATCCCAACGTGTCCCCCAACACTGTGCCCCTCATGCTGCTGTTCTGTGGGATCTGTCCATGTGGATAAAGTCATTCCCTGCCCCTGCAGTGGATCCTATGGTGCTAAACCCCACCTGATGTACCCAGCTCTCCTCTCTGAGAGGCATGACCCGTGGCTCTCCTTGCTACATTGTTCCAGGAGTGCAGGAGCACCCCCAGGAATTTGGAGCCAGAGCCTGGAGACTCCGCAGAGACCCTCTTCCACAAATCCCTTTGGATTAAGGAATAAAAACCGATGTATAAACATTCCCTGTTCTCCTGCTACTCTGATGGGAGCTTTGCCTGCAACTACACCCTGGGGAGAACTGCCAACTATTATTCATCTCCAAATCCAGTCTAATTTATGGAGCTCAAAGCTCCATGGGCAGGAAGACGGGATCAGGATCTCCCTGAAACTCGTGAATTTCTGGGATATGAGCTGATATCCAAGCAATAATTTGGACAAATGGATCCAGATGAAGAGGAGGGAGGGACCCAGCTGGATGCTTGGAGTATGGAAGCAAACAGTGAAGGATCCAGACTGGGAACATATTGGAATTCTGAGTATTTGGTGACCCCATTTCTGACTCAGGATTGAATGGATTTCCTATGAGTTTGGGCTTTAAAATGGATAGGTTCTAGAAAATCTGGGAGCAAGGAGAGACAGTGAATAGCTCCTCGCCTGGGTGAGCACCCCCACACAAATCCCAGGATCTGCCAGCGCTGGGGCAAGGCTCTTCTCTGAATCCTCCTTTTCCTGTTGTGCCCATCCCTGGCAGGTCCCAATGCCAATTTTTAGTCTCCTGAAAACTCCCCCAAATTCTGCAAACTCTCAGGAGAAGAAGCTGCTGGGGAAGATGCCACAGAAGAGCAGGAAAAGCAGGAAAACTCACCTCTGCAAACTGTGAGGAGGGGCTGTCATCCAGGGCATTGCCATCAAAAAAACTGGGGAAAAAGAGATGAGTGAGGGCAGGGCCCATTCCCCAAATCCCTCTGTGCTTCCTAAATCCCCCCTTTGTTTCCTGAAATCTCCCCAGAAGCGGTAAAATGAACCAAACTAAAAAAGGAGGGGGGAAAAAAAAAAAAAAAAAAAAAAGGAAACACTTGAAAAATTGTCCAAAGTTTTTTTGTTTTTTTCCCCCTAAATACTAAAAAGGGTAAGAAAAAGATCAAAAAGGGCAAAATAAAGAGAAAGACAAAAAGAGTAAAAACAAACCAAAAAGCATAAAAATACCAAGGAAAAAAAACAAACAACCAAAACCAAAAAGGAAACAACCAAAATCAAAAAGGGGGAAAAATACTTAAAAAAAGAGCAAAAATGGCATTTTTCACACTAAGTGGCCTTATTACTTGACCCACTGCCTTTCCACATGCCTGGCCACTGAACATCTCTGGATTCTCTGGTACCTGGAATCATCAGTGACTTCCTCGATGAAGCCGGACTCACAGCGGGGGCAGGTGTATTCCTGGGAAGACAAAAGGGAGCTGGGATTAGACACAGTATTTGGAATTCTGAAGAAAAATCCCCTTTCAGGAAGATTCCTAGACCACAAGCAGCTCATAACAACACCACAAAATCTGAATCCCATGGAATTTGGGAGCTGCTGGTGGGAACCGTGGAGGCACAGAACAAAATTCTTTCCAGGAAGAAAAATTTTCCCTGTTCCTATTCCCAGAGTTTTGTCCCAGAGCTGCAAATTGGCCTTGATTCAGAGAAAACCATGGGAAAACCAAAAAGACTCCCCAGATCTTCTCTCATGCATCTTCCCTCTCCAGATCCCATCCCGCAGTCAGAGCCTTCCCAAATCCCACACTTTGAGCACCAACTTTTGTGAGATCTCCGTCCAGAACCAATCCCCTGGATTAGAAGATTCTTCCCTTCACCCAGATCCCGGAAAATCCCGCATCCTCTTCCACAACACATGGAATGCTCCCCACACTTTTGGCGTGGATCTTGTGGGAACTCCAAATCCAAATCCAAATCCAAATCCTGGATCAGGCCATCACCAGCAGCAGGTGGGATGCTTAAACATTCCTGGGATGTTTTGGGATATTTTTCCCATATGGAAACTCTCAGTTTCCCACCCGGTAGGTGGAGAGAGATAAAAATGGCATTTGGGATAAACAGCTCTGGAGGGAGGGAGGGAGGGAGGAGGAGAAAAAGGGAACAGATGGTGTGTGGGATCCTGCAGAGCCCTGGAATCAGCTCCCTGCCCTCCCTGGGATGCTCAGGGATGCAGTGGCTGGTCCTGGAGCCTCCTGGGTGCTCACACCCTGGGATCTGCACAGGGATCTCATTCTCTAAGTGGGATCCAGCCATGGTCAAAGAAAAACAGGTTTTCCAAGGAATCTGGTGGCATCCCATGGCTCTGACTCCCCTCCAGCCTTGTGGTCTGTGATTCCCAGAAGGAAAACAAACCAGAATACCACCAGGAGCATTTGCTTTTCACTCAGATCACTCCTGAGGCTGCTGCAGCTGTGCAGCACATCCATGGCCAGCCTGGATTTGATCCCAAAGCTGGGCAGAAAAGTTGGATCCCAGGTGATCCCCACCCAAAAATTATGGAAAAATGTAAATGGAATCCCAACGAAAGGTGTGTAGAAGTTTTCCTTGGCTCTTGCTGCACCCACCAGCTCCTCCACAGCTCTAATCCCAACTTGAATTTCCCTCTTTCCTTTGTCTCCAGTCAGAATAACTCGGCTTTTCCACCCTAGCATTGGATTGATACCTTGTAGAATTCCACATCCCTCCTGCCATCCCCACATTCCTCACTTGGAAAGCAAGAGAAAAAAAATCTCTCTGGCACCTCCAAGGCTCCACTTCTCCTTCCACAGGGATTTTCGCGTAGCAAGACCCTCCTTATACCGTGTGGTTGGGAAAGAACAGGCATAAAGTCTCCTCAGAAAGTCTCCAGATGGTTTCCTGAAGGATGGGGATTCTCCAATCCAACATTTCCACCACTGGCGCTGGCAGGTGTAGGAGAAGTTCTGCTCGGCAATGCCTCCTTTTCTATGCCCTCATCACTAATCCTCAATCTCTCTCAACGACCCATACCAAGGAATTTTTGGCCAAAAATTCAACACCTTTTGGGTTGGTATTTTCCAAGGATAAATCCACGGGAAGCAGCTCCCAATGGGGTCCGTGGGCAGAGCTACAGGACCATGTAGCCCCACTGCAAGGAATCTGGTGGGGGGGGCGTCCTAAAAGGGGAACTGGAGTGAGACCCAGGGGAGGATCCCAGGAAACGAAATTTCAGGTGTTTCCCTGGTGCTTCCCCGGGAGCAGGAATAGAGTTTTCCTCCCAGGATAAACAGGGAATGTGATGGAGGCATCAGGAAAGCTCAGTTTTTGGGGATGGAGGAGTTGGAGTGAGAGCTGAACAATGTTTCTTTTAAAAAGTGGGTTTGGGAATGCTGGAAGGAAAAACGGATGCTTCGGAGTGGGATGGATGTGGGATAAAGAAAAATCTGGGATGTTCCCAGTTCCAAGGAACAGGAACTGGCATAATTTAGGAGCGGATGGACAATTCCCACCCTGTCGGACGAGCGGACGCTGCAAAGGCTGGCTGCTCATGGAGCGGGACGAGAATGGGATTATCCGCTTCCACGAGGAACAGCAGATTCCCCCAGTGCCTTTCCAGTCTGAGAACTGGGATGGGGAAGGAATCACTTGTTCCATGTGGGAACAATTTCGGGGGCTGGAGGTCACCCCTTCCTTAGGGGGCTCAGTGAGTGATTAGGGGATCACCGCTGCCCCGACACCCGCCCGGGGCTCAACGGCAGCTCGGGGCTCCCCCTCTCCGACCCTCCCTGCCCGGGGCTCACCGGCAGCTTGGGGCTGACCTCGCCCTTGCAGCTGTGGCAAAAAAACCGGTGATGCGGCACTGCTGCCGCCGCCGCCTCCGCCATCTTCCCCTCGGCTGCCGCTGCCACTGCCGTCACTCCTCCCAGGGCAGCGAGCGCGGCCCAGAGAGGCCCCGCGCTTCCGGCAAGCTCGTCTGCTCCGCGTTCAGTCTGAAAAGCGCAGAGCAGCGGGATAGAGCTTCCCCGGGGCGGGGAGCAGCCTGCGCGCCCCCTGGTGTCAGCCTCCCAGTGGGAACCGGGTGGCGGCAGCGGAAGTGGCGCTACAAGAAGCGGAAGTGGCTCGCGGGACGCGAAAGTGACTCGCCGGAAGCTGAAGTGGCGCGCCGGAAGCGGGTGCGGCACGTGGCCTCGTGGTGAGAGCGGGGCAGCAGCGGCATCCCTGACGGGGCGGGGGGTCCCAGTCGTGGGAGGAAGCGGCGGGGGCAATCTCACCTGGGGCAACGCGGGGACCCCCGTGTGAGGGCTGATCCTCCCCCGGCAGGGGATATAGGACCTCTGCAACAGGATCAGCATCTGTGCCCTCTCTGGTCACCCAGCTGTTCTTTCCCCCCGCTCCATTCCTAGGATTCCGGAGCCGCCGGGATGACGCAGGCGGAGCTACGGCTCTGCTCCCTCCTGCTCCAGGAGCACTTCGGGGAGATCGTGGAGAAAGTCGGGAACTCCCTGCTCCGGACAGGACCACGGCCGCTGCGGCTTCTGGTGGGGGACACCGGGCTGCTCCCGGATCAGGTACGGGAGGGGAAATTGGGAGGAAAACCTAGAGAAGGGAATTTTTAATGAAATAAATCAGGAGTGGGAGATTCATGTGGCTCTGAATAATTAATTTAGGAAAAAGAGAAACTCTAGTGCTCCGTAATGAACAAATGCAGGAATAGAGTCCAGGAGCAGGAACAGATTGCTGGGAAAACCTGGTGAAGGACAAGGAATTTTTAATAAATCAGGAGGGAAGATTTTAATGGAGTAGGTGGCTTGTATTTCCCTGTAAAACTAATATTTGAAGGAGCAGGGAAATTTTGATTCTCCCTGAGGAGACTGAGATCTGGGCAGGGAGGGAACACCTAGGAAGACTGGAACCAGGCCAGTCTTTTAATTGCCATTAAAAGGCGAAGTCCAACCCTCCCACTCTCTCCCATAGGTGAAAAAGGCCCTTTGTGTCCTAATCCAGCACAGCCTGGTGCGGTATGAGGTACAGCCCCGGGGCTCTGTGGAATATGAGGCACGGAGTGAGCGCATCCTGCGGATCCTGCGATACCCCCGCTACATCTACACAGCCAAGACGCTCTATGGGGACCCGGGGGAGCTGCTGGTGGAGGAGCTTCTGCTTCATGGGCACCTTCCCATGAGCTGCGCTGTTGCCAGGGTCGCTGATCGCCTCACTGAAACCATGGAAGGTGGGAAGGAAGCTCCTCCTTCAAAAAAAATTGGATCTGGGGGGGGTTTAGTTGGTGCATGGGACCAGAGGCACTGTAGGGTGTTCACAGCCAAGCTGTGGTGGTGGCCATGGTGTCACCGTGTACTCCTGGGCCTCAGGAGCATTCAGGATCTGGGCTTGGATGGGCTAATGGAGGAGACCATGGAGGGTGGGAAGCTTCTTAAAAAGCAAGGATTTTGGATTGGGTTTGTGAATGTGGCCCCAAAAGGTCTGTGGGGTGATCACCACGGCAGTGAGGATGGCATGACCACATTCTCCAGAGCCTCAGGAGCATCTCAGGTCCATCCACTGTCCTCCCACCTAGATGGGAAAACCATGGATTACACGGAAGTGTCCAGCACTTTTGTGCGCCTGGCAGATACCCACTTTATCCAGAGGTGCCCGATAGTCCCGGAAAGCCCCCGCAACAGCAAGGCGCCTCCAGCCCCTGCACCAGCCCTGGCCATTGCCGAGAAGGACATGTACGTCGTGCCTCGGCTCAGCCTTGTCGGTGAGAACCCCTCGGATCTTGGGACCTGGGGAGCCTCAGGCAGCACCCAGCCACGTGTTGAGGCCACAGTGATGGGTTTGATGGGAAATAGTGTCTTGGCTTGACAGGGAAAGGGAAGCGGAGACACTCGTGTGATGAGGAAGAGGAGGGGGAGCACAAGGCTAAAAGGCAGAAGCAGGAGGGAGGAAGCTCAGAGGTACTGGGAATGCTGGAGTGATGGGGCTCTCGGTACTCTGGCCTGGGAATCAGGACGTGGGAAGGGTGGAATCCATATTCCCAAACATGTTCTGGGGAAGCCAGGTGGTCACCTTTTCCTTATTTTTTGTGGGTCTTCTATTTTCTGGCTCCCATCTCTCAGTTTTATGTCTCCTGTTCCTTAGTTTCCTGCCCCATTTCCGTCTGTTTTCTTGCCCCCTTTCCCCTCACTTTTTGTCCTCGTACCCCCCAGACTCCTCCAGATGATGGCATTTACTGGCAAGTCAACCTGGAGCGCTTCCATCAGCACTTCCGTGCCCAGGCTCTGGTCAGTGCCGTGGCCAGCCGCATGGACCAGGTCTGTGGCTTCCCCTCCATTCCTACTCTGGAGCTGAGCTCTTGCCCCTCTCATTCCTGCTTTTCCCAGTATAGACCAGCAGTGAGGTGGTGCGGACGATGCTGCGCATGAGCGAGGTGACCACGGCCTCGGGCGCGTCCCACACGCAGCCACTCTCCTCCAATGAGGTGGGTCCTCGGGAGCCCCTGGGGAATCCCTTGGAATCCCTTGATGTTCCTTGCTTTTTCTGCTGTAGATATTCCGATCCCTTCCAGCTGGGTATAACATTGGGAAGCAGGTGCTGGACCAGTACCTGGCACTCCTGGCTGACGATCCGGTGAGCCTGGGGACCAGGGCTGGGGAGACCCCGGGGCTTTTCCAGCCTCTGTTGATTCCATGATTCCTTGGTTGTTTCTCTGTCTGTCTGAGGGTAAAGCGTGTTACTGAGAGTTAAGACAGGTCTTTAACAGATACTGAAGATTTTTAAAGTTATTGAACAGATATAAAAGATACTAAATAGGTATTGAAATTGTTGATCGAGTATTAAATTTATTTTACAGACATTGAAGATATTTAAAAGATGCTGAAGTTTTTTAAAAATACTTGAGCTATTTAACAGATATGTAACTTAGTTAGCAAGTATCCATGGTACTGGAGAGATATGTACGAGATACTGTAGATATTAAAAGATACCAAAGTTATTTAAAAAATACTAAAGTAATTTCAAAGTCATTAAAGCTGCTTAAAATTCTGACAATGAAGATATTTAACAGCTGTTAAAGACATTTAAAAGCCCCTGGAAGAGTCACTAAGGCCTGGCCTATGTTTTCAGGCTGCTAAAGTCCCAGATCTTTTTTCCCCAAAAACCTTCTTACTCTTCCTGCTTCAGATTTTAAGGAAAAAAAATCCCTATTTCCCTTCCTTCAGGGGATGTCCTGAACTTTTTCCTGTTGTCTCTCCCTGTAGCTGGAGTTTGTGGGGAAGTCGGGGGACAGTGGTGGGGGCACCTACACCGTCAGTATCCTTTGTGAGGAACCTGGTGTTTCCCAGGCCAAAAACATTTCCAACCTCTGGAATTGTCCTTTACCTCAGCCTCTACAGACCTGCACAAGGCCCTGGTGTCCCTGGCCACGGCCACACTGGAGTCCATTGTGGAAGAGAGGTGACGTGGGGACCTGGAGCATCCTGGACTCCCCCCAGCCCCTTCCCACATCCCTCCCTCATCCCACTCCTCCTGCACAGCTTTGGCTCCCGTTGCGCCAGGATATTCCGCCTGCTCCTGCGCAAGAAACACCTGGAGCAGAAGCAGGTGGAGGATTTCGCCATGATCCCCGCCAAGGAAGCCAAGGACATGCTCTACAGGATGCTGTCAGAGAACTTGGTGTCCTTGCAGGTGAGGGGTCTCTGGGACTGTGGGGAACTTGGTGTCTCCACAGATGAGGGAGCTCTGGAATCCTGGAGATTGCCCAGGTGTCACAGCTGTCCAGGTGATGGGCACTTCTGGGCACTTCCAAGTGGCCTCACCTGGAACCTGGACACAGGCAGCCTTTTGGGGAGGGGGAATCCTACCAGGGAGGGAACACAGGGACACCTCTGGGAGGGGGGTGGCTCCACTCGGTTCCCACCATATCTGCCCCTCTGCCCCTCCACAGGAGATTCCCAAGACTCCGGACCATGCTCCATCCCGTACCTTTTATCTGTACACAGTGAACGTGATGGCTGCTGCTCGGATGCTGCTTCACAGATGCTACAAGGTGAATCCCAAGGATCTATTGGGATCCTGGTCTATCTGTGCACTAATTTCCAGGGAGTCCAGGCCCTGCTGCCAGCTCCTGCTCCAGGGAATGGTTGCAGCCCCCAGTTCTGGAAGTGCCATGTCCAGTTGTCACAACCCCCTCCTTCCTGATGTCACAGGGATGGCAGCATCACTGTCCTCTGTGTGTCCCCCTGTTGGGTTTTTGGGAGCATCGGGTCCCTTGGTGCCCCCCAGTACACCTGGACTGGGGGGGGGCTCACCTGATTCTTGTCCCTGCAGAGCTCCTTCCTGCTTCAGGATCCAAGTGTCACAGCCCCCTCGCTTGTGATGCCACAGGGGTGCCATTGACTGTGCCCATGTCCCCACATGGGGTTCTTCAGTGCTCCCCAGCACTGGGTACTCACTTGTTTCTTCCCCAGAGTGTGGCTAACCTGATGGAGCGAAGGCAGCATGAGATGCGGGAGAACAAGTGAGTGCTGCGTCTGGCCTGGTGTGGTGGGTCCAGAGCTGCCACTGCCATGTCCATGTGTCCCTGTTCCCTCTTAGGAGGCTCCTAGAGAAGTCCCAGCGTGTAGAGGCCATTCTGGCCTCCATGCAGGCCACGGGTGCTGAGGCGGCACAGCTGCATGAGGTCGAGGAGATGATCACAGGTCCCGAGCGGCAGCAGCTTGAAAACCTAAAACGCAACGTCAACAAGTGAGGGGGGATGGAAACGGGGATGGAGAAGGGGATTAGGGACCCTGTGGGGGGCTGCCTATCACTGTCTGTCCCCCAGGATTGATGCCAGTGAGAACCAGGTAGATGAGACCATCTTTGTGCTGGAGTCGTTCATTGAGAGCACCATGAAGAGACCGTGAGGGAAGAGGACAGGAACAAAGATACGGACACAGACAAGAACAAGGATATGGATGGTTTATTTTTAATAATCTCTGAAAGCAGGGATGAGCTGCAGTCCTCCAAGAGGCTTTAACTTCTTTCAGGGGGAGAGGGTTGTGTGTGATTATTCCCTCCTGCATTTTCTGGGAAGCACCATGGTTATGTAAAGAAAAAAAATTTCTTAACTTTGATTTTACTGCTTTCTCTTATTCCTTTTTCTTTTAGGACTTCCACAGATAGTTCATCTGCTTTCCAATTAAAATAGAAATTACTCCAGCGTGAGGGTTTTGAGGGTTTTGGGATATTGTATCATATAGAAAAGAAATGTACTGATACACTGTGGTTTTAATGAGGCTGTCAAACCAAGAAAAGAAGGAAGGGTGTGTTGCAGTTGGCTGGAATTATGGACAACAATCTACTATTACTGAGAAAGTTTTTATTCTGGGTTTTTTTTTTCTGCCAATGCTCTTAGAATAAAAGTAAAGAGAAGTTTTGAATTAACTGGGATCTGCTTTGGTATTTTCAATTAATAAAAAATATATCTGTACTTGACTTTGTACGCCTTGTTGTGCTGAAGTGTAAATAAAAAAAAAATAATTCAATAAAGGTAAATCACCCCAATAAAGATCCCCCACTCCCTTCCCTTGTCTCCTGTCTTTCTTTGGTGTGATTTAGTAATTTTTTGCACTGTATCTCTTGCTTTGCTTCTCACTTTACCTTCCAGCCTATTTCTGACTGTATTTTTATCTGTCTCTCTAACTCTGTGTTTCTGTTTCTCACTGTTTCTAACTCTCTCTGTCTGTCTATCTGATTCTCTAACAATATGACTGTTTTATTTCCCTGTACCACTGTTTCCCTGAAAATCTGTTTATTTTTCTTTGTGTCTCTGCCTCTATTTTATCATTTCCCTAACTCTGTTTTGCTCTTTCACTCTATTTTTTTCTTTTTTTTTTTTAATTTCTTTCTACGTCCCTCTGACTCTATCTCTGCTTCTGTTAGTCTCTCACTCTCTCTCCCTTTTTCTGTTTCTAGTTTTTTTTCTTGCTAACTCTGTCTCTTTGTTTTGCTTTCTAGCTGTAAAATAAAAAAGGCAATAGAAATTTCCAGACTTCCTTCAAAAAGAAAAAAAACCAAAAACCCTCACCAGAGACCCTGACCTTATTATTTAAATAAAAATATTTACTCGTCTGGAGCCTGAGATTTTTTACTTCTGCACCAGACATCTATTTTTTTCTTTTTTATTTTATATATACCATCTAGGACCCCTCATTAGTACTCCAGATGAGAGTAAGTAATAAGCTTGATTGAGCATTACATGCCGACTCCCATCTGGGGTTGTAATGAAAGTAGACAGTTAACTCATTACACACCTAATTAGTTAGCTGGGTAATTACATGCTTAGCAAATTGGCTATTTAGCCAATGTTTTGGTGCACCACCACGCCTGTCATTCACCCAAAGATCCACTTCTCACTCAAGCCTGGCCCGTCCCGATCCCACCCTCGGTCCCCCAACACGGCGCCGGCGCCCCCCCCACCCCGGGGGTGTCCCCCTGCACATCACGGCACTTCTTGTGCCCAAGCGCCTCCCGAGGTGACCCTGAGGCCGTCCCCAGCGCTGCCCCTGCCCGGGCCTGTTTGCCACGGCCCTCGGGGGCGAGGGGCTGCTAGCCGGGGTCCGGCCATGGGAAGCCCAACCCCAGCCCTGACCCCGCCCTGTCCCCGTCAGTCACCCTGGGCCCCGCCCCCAGCCCCGCCCCTGACCCGTGCCCCAGCCCCGGCTCCGCCCCCGCCCCTAACGCCGCCCGCACATCGCCGCCTTGTGGGCAGAGCGCGGTACTGCAGGCAGCCCCGAGGCGGCGCCCCGGCAGTGCTGCCGCCCTGTGGGCATAGCGCGGTACTGCAGGCACCCGCCAGCGGGGCTCCATTGCTGATGCCCACCCAACCCCGCGCCCCGGGGCTCGTGACTGCCGGGGATGTTACCTGGCCCCCCTCTGGTTTTTAAGAGGTGTGGGAGTTATTTTTGGGGTTTTTTGCATAATTTTTGGGCTTTCTGCTTTTTTTTTTTTTTTTTTTTTTAAATAAGGTTTTATATGGGATTTTTGCGATTTCGAAAAGGTTTTTTAAAAGGAGTTTTTGGGACTAATTTTGGAGTTTTTAAAGCGGCTTTGCAGGTTTTTGGAGGTTTTCATAGGGTTGTTTAGGCGGGTTTTAAAGGGGCGTTTTGAGGTTCATTTAGGGTTTTATTATGGGATTTTTTAAGGGCTCTTGGTTTTTGTTGTTTTTTTTTTATTTTTTTGAAAGTTTTAAAGGTTGTTTCAGGGTATTTTTTAACGGAATTTTAAAAGGTTTTGTTTTATTTTTATTTATTTATTATTATTATTATTATTATTATTAATAATAATTAATTTTAAATTTAAAATTTAAAAAATTAAAAAAAAAAAAAAAAAGAGTTAAAGCTAGAGCAAATATGAAATAGAGTGAAACAGCAAAACAGACTTAGGGAAATGATAAAATAGAGTCAGAGACACAAAGAAAAAGAAACAGAGATTTTCATGGAAACAGTGGTACAGGGAAATACAACAGTCATAGAGTTAGAGAACCAGACAGACAGACAGACAGAGCTAGAAACAGTGAGAAACATAAACACAGAGTTAGAGAGACAGACAGAAACAGAGTTAGAAATACAAAAGCACAGTCAGAAATAGGCTGGAAGGTAAAGTAAGAAGCAAAGCAAGAAATACAGTGAAAAAAATGACTAAATCATATCAAAGAAAGACAGGAGACAAGGGGAGGGAGCAGGGGATCTTGATTAGGGGTGATTTACCATTATTGAATGATTTTCTTTTAATTTAAACTTCAGCATAACAAGGTGTACAAAGGCAAGTACAGATAGAGTTTTTATTGATTGAAAATACCAAGCAGATCCCAGTTAATTTAAAACCTCTCTTTACTTTTATTCGAAAGGCATTGGCAGAAAAAAAAAAACCCAGAACAAAAACTTTCTCAGTAATAGTAGATTGTTGACCATAATTCCAGCCAACTGCAACACACCTTTCCTTGTTTTATTGATTTGACAGCTCCATTAAAACCACAGGCCCAGACCCAGGCCCTGGCTACAGGCGGGTCACGCTGCCCACGCTGCCGTTAAGCGGCTTCGTACCCTCCTCAGAACGCAGGGGCAAGGCCGGACGCTCTCTCCACACAAACATTTTGGGGACACGTTTGTGGCTGCACAGAGCTGCTCTTTCCCTGCTGGGAAGTCTAACCTACACTGCTCTATATCTAAAGGGAGACTACAGCACACATGCACTCGCTCACTCGCACCAGCTAACGGGAAGAGGGGAGAGGGAGGGAGGCAGGGAGGGAAGGGAAGACAGTCCCAGAAGGGGAAGCAAGTTCTGTGCAGCCATAAGGGCTCAAGAGAGCCATCCCTAGCGCCCAGGGGGAGACAAAAGCATCGCAGCCGCACCGCACCGCACCGCGGGGAGGGCACAGGGGCATCGACGTGCGGAGGCGCCTCAGGGCTGCTCTGGG